>CM040186.1:47153469-47485969 GCA_022606455.1 Callitettix versicolor
GGAGATAAAGTCGGAATTAGCATCGGAGTCGGTCACAGATGTACAGCGGATTCTGAGGAACGAGAACGGGAAAAAAGTTCCAACCGCGTCCCTCATATTGACTTTTGGAAAGCCTGTTATCCCGGAACACATATTTGCTGGGTATCAACGGCTTTCTGTCCGTCCTTACGTGCCAAACCCAAAACGATGCTTTAAGTGTCAGGGTTTTGGACACGTGAGTTCTGCATGTAGAAGGCCCGAAATATGTGGTAATTGTGGTTCCAATAGCCATAATAGTGACAATTGCTCGGATGACCCAAAGTGTTCCAATTGTGGTGGAGATCATCCGGCTCGTTCCTTTAACTGTCCAAAGTTTAAGGACGAGAAAGCAATTCTAGCAATTATGGCTAAGGATAAAGTCTCATTTTCAGAGGCGAAGAAAACTTTCAAGAGCTCCAGAATAAATATTGAGGGAAAATCTTTTGCCGCTGTCGCGTCTAGCAGCAAGGCCTCTTGCCGCAACTGTGAAGAGCTGACAAAAACCGTAAAAGTTTTAACCGAACAAGTAGCTCAACTCTTATCTCTGTTTTCTGCTGGTAACACTCCTGTTCCTATTACTAAAATATCTTCTTTCTCTGTAGACAACATTTCGAAAGACATTAAGTCAACTGCCGCTAAAACTCAAGCTTCAAAATCAATTGTGACTAAAACTTCAAAACCTGCAAGTCCTGAGGTAATTCCATCTTCTTCGAACTTGAAGACCCGAACCAAGTCACAAGTGCTAAAGCCTGCTTCGAAAAACGTTTCTCCTGGTCTCGCCTATTTTTTGAAAAAATCGAACACATATCCACCAGTAGTTGCGTCTAAGACTTCAGAAAAGAAGTTGATTAAAAGTACAGCTAAGCAAGATAAAAAAACCAAAATTGGAACCGCTTCAAAAGCGGCTTCTTCCAAAACAAACACATCTGCAGAGTCCGACTTAAATCACAGTAGTGATTCGATGTCGGTAGACTCTGATAAATCAAAAGTAGTAAATGACAAAAACGAACAGAACCCGCTGCTATATTAATTCATTTTATTTCAATGTCTGCATTTCCAATTAATAGCAATGTGATACAGTGGAATATTAATGGGATAAAAAGCCATATGGAAGATCTCAAAGTTCTTGTGCGAGATTCATCTCCTCTAATAATGTGCCTCCAAGAGACGCACTTGCATGAATCCCACACCTTCAATTTTAGGGGTTATTCTATTTTCAGAGCGGATTTCGTCACTGAGGAAAGAGCCAGAGGTGGCGTAGCCATATTGGTTCACAACTCTGTCCAGTCCATATCTGTCAATATAATAACTCCTTTACAAGCTGTTGCCGTTCAGATTACCGTTCCATTCAAAGTTACCGTCTGTTGCCTTTACTTGCCGCTTAGTTACAATTTCCAACATCATGAAGTATATGATTTAATATCTCAGTTGCCACAACCGATTTTATTGACAGGTGATTTTAACGCTCACCATACTTCATGGGGTTCCTTATCCTGTAACTCAAGGGGAATACGAATCGAAGGAATACGGTCAAACTTAGATTTGTGCCTTCTAAATGACGGTTCTCCGACTCATTTATCAGCATCTACTGGCGGATGGACAGTTGTCGATTTGTCATTTTGTAGTCCAGTTTTGGCAACAAAGTTTGAATGGTCGGTGTTACCAGATCTGTATGGCAGTGATCATAATCCCATTAATATTTCATTTTGTACTTTCGCTCATGAGCAACGACGCCTGCCGCGTTGGATTCTTAAAAAGGCAAATTGGGAAGAATTTGCAAAAAGATTTGTATCACCAGACATTGAAATGAACTGCATTAACACAGTGGTTAAGAAATTCACCAATACGATTTTAAATGTAGCCGAAGATGTTATCCCTAAAACATCCGCATACCCACCACGTCCATCTGTTCCTTGGTGGAACGAGGACTGTAAGGAGGCTTTGCGTTTACGCCGAAAAGCACTACGTATATTCAACAAAAGCCCGACAGATGAAAATCTTGAGCGTTACAAAATCCTTCGAGCTAAAGCTCGAAGAATTTTTAGACAAAGTAGAAAGGAATCTTGGTCGCAATATATCGGAACAATCTGTAGAACAACGCCAACATCTGTCGTCTGGAAGAAACTGCGCTCTATATCTGGCCGTGTTCCATCAACGGAGTTGATGGGTCTTAAACGGCCAAATGGAGAGTTAGTTTCTCAGTGTTCCGATATTGTAAATTTATTAGGATCATCTTTTTCTAGCTATTCCTGTTCTACGGCGTATAACGCTGCTTTTCGTAAATACAAAAGTGCAGTGGAACCATTGCCGTTCACCATCGGTACTTCTGACGACTCTCCTCTTAATAGGCTGTTTACTCTGCATGAGCTGGAATCTGCACTGTCTTCAACGAAGGACACAGCTCCCGGTCCTGACAACCTCGTATATTCCATGATCAAAAACCTTCCAACGTCAGGTAGGCTTGCCCTCCTCGAGATATACAATCGTATATTCGATGAACATACTTTCCCTGACGCTTGGTTGGAAGCAATAGTAATTCCTATTCTTAAGCCAGGTAAAGATAAAACTGATGCAAGTAGCTATCGTCCGATTTCTCTTACTAGCGTTCTTTGCAAGCTGGTAGAAAAAATGGTAAATCGTCGCCTTGTTTGGTATTTGGAAACCAACAATTTACTTTGCAAAGACCAGTGCGGCTTTAGGCAAGGACGATGTTCTGTGGATCAATTAGTATCTTTGGAATCTGCAATACAAAATGCGTTTCTCTTGCGTCAAACACTAGTAGCTGTTTTTTTCGACCTAGAGAAGGCATACGACATGGCTTCGAGAAGGGGAATTTTGAACACATTAAAATCATGGGGTATACAGGGCAGGATTCTGCATTTTATCAAAAACTTCCTCAGTAATAGGTATTTTAGGGTGCGTCTTGGTAGTACGCTATCAGATCGTTTCTACTTAGAGAATGGTGTTCCACAGGGGAGTGTACTTAGTGTTACTCTGTTTGCTATTGCAATCAATAGCATAACGTCTAACGTACGGTCCCCTGTCAGATGTTCTCTCTTTGTAGACGATTTTGCTATTTACGTAAGCACCAGAAACATGGCAACAGCTGAAAGAACCCTTCAGCTGGTAATAAATATGTTGCAGACCTGGACGAGAACTACTGGCTTTAAATTCTCCGCTGCTAAAACTCAGTGTATTGCTTTCAGTCGCCGTAGACAGATCCAGGCTCCGTCGTTATATCTTGATGGTATACAGCTTCGGACTTCTCCATCCGTTCGATTCTTGGGTCTAATACTCGACGAAAAACTCTCGTGGAGCCCTCACGTGCGTGATTTAAAATTACGATGTAATAAAATCCTCGATATGTTGAGGGTTCTTAGTGGGTCTCGATGGGGTGCTGATAGGACCTGTATGCTGATGTTTTACCGTGCCGTAATTCGTTCGCGAATTGATTATGGCAGCATTGTTTATTCATCTGCTAGACCATCGATTTTAAAGAAACTAGATCCCGTCCATAACTCTGCAATCCGCCTTGTTTCTGGTGCTTTCCGTTCAAGTCCCGTCGTGAGTATTCTCGCCGATGCTGGGGAACCTTCCTCTCTCGACGGAGACAGAAACTACAGTTAACTTATATAAGCAATCTATCATCTAAACCATGGCACCCTGCTTTTAATACAGTTTTCAAAAATCAATTTTTGCGACAGTATGAAACTCGACCGAATGCTACTGCTCCTCTTGGTATTAGAACTTCCCGTATTTTTGATGACTTACGTATTGAACTACCCCAATGTTTGAAAGGTCCTTTTGTTTTGTCCCTCCGTGGAAAATCAATATGCCGACCTTTGATTTCTCCTTGTGTGCATACCAGAAAGACAACACTCCTAACATTGTGTATCAACGTGAGTTTTTTCGACTGACTAGTTCATATCCATCTGCTAAATTTATTTTCACAGATGGCTCTAAGATGAATAACAATGTTGGGTGTGCATTTTACTCACTGGATGAAACGTATAAGTATGGATTACCCTCAACTTGTAGTGTCTTTACAGTCGAACTCTTTGCCATCTTAAAGGCTCTGAACACTATTGAATTCGATAGTTTGCATTTCGTAGTTTGTTCTGATTCAAAAAGTGCCCTCCAGGCAATCCGGGATATGTATTCGGTAAACCCTCTGGTTCAAGATATTCTGTGCTCTGTCCATAGACTTGAACTACGAGGTGCAAGAGTATCATTTATCTGGATTCCTGGTCACTGTGGAATATTTGGGAACACTGTAGCGGATAATGCGGCAAAGGAAGCAACTTTTCTGCCGCCATGCACTGCACGTGTAATAGTGTCTGACTTTCTTTGTCACGTAAAACATTTAATTCTTCTACAGTGGGAAAATGAATGGGCAGCTACAAGCAATAACAAATTGAGGGTAATTAAAAATACTGTTCGTCCTTGGGGTCGTCAATACGTGCAAGTCGTAGAGAAGAGGTGGTGGTCACCCGCCTTCGCATCGGTCACTCCATGTTAACACATGGATTTCTGATGGAACGCGGGGACCCACCTAAATGCGAGTTCTGTAGGGAAACCATCACAATAAGACATATATTGCTCGATTGTGATGGTTTCCAAAATGTGCGTTTTATGTGTGGTCTGAGCAACTGTTTGCAGACGATGTTGGGAGATAGTGCCTCGGCCGTTGACCGGGTTCTAGACTTCCTTCATCGTCTGAATGTTTTAAATAAAATTTAATATATATAGTTGTTATTTCTTGTGTTATATTATTTATTTATTTTATCTAAAAACTTTATTTCTGTTATGTTTATGCATAGTTTTACGAATTGTTATTAAATTTTATTCATTATTTATTGTTATTTAGTTCTTAAGTGTAATATATCTATACCTGTTATCTAAATTTTTAATGTATTTTTACTGTTATAGTTTGTTGTTTTTGTTTTGTTGTTTTTGTTGCTTTTTTATTAAGTAAAATTTTGTTTAATTTTTTTATATATATACTCTCATTTTTCGTGACGGCGATGATAACCTGAACGGTTTTTCGCCGGGAAAAAAAAAAAAAAAAAAAAAAAAAAAAAAAAAAAAAAAGGTACTGGTTAGGAGAATAATTGAAGCTGACGGAATCACTTGAACGAAATCCGTGTCTTATCATTGATCAGCAAATAACAGCCTTACCGCTACACTCAGTATGAGTCAGCACTTCAAAGAGTTGCAAGCGAGCAATAACGTCTCTTTTAGATGTCTTTTTTAAAGCTATAATGTTAATACAGTATAGTACATTAGATACTTGCAATACCTATACAATATTTACTTTTGCTTTTTACAAGAATTTTTTAAAACAATACCATTGGTTTTTACGTGATTGCAATAGTTTTATTTTGAATATTTGCTGTCTTAGTTGCAAAGTTTAAAATGATAAAACAAAAAAAAACTTTTAATGAAAGGAACTGAAATTTGATTTAATGTCTGAAAATCGATTATCAGATTTTGGTCATTTTTTGTCGTATTTAAACAATCTTTTTAATTTTTATATTTTACTTTCGAAATGTAAATTGTCTCTCTAATTCGGTATACTGACTTCGGTTATGAATATGCGATCAAAATCTTCCGGGGGTGGGAGCTGATAGGCTTAGCGATCTCACTGTACTCATAGTACTCGTCTACTTAAAACACATACGCTATGTGTGATATGAGTGTGAATACGCTGATGTGAATAACATTGGCCTTATGGTGTGTCAAAGGAAGCCAAGGAATATCTGGCAAACCTTCTTAAGGACCCATGCATGCGTGGCTGGACATAATTTCCATGGCTACTTCTGGAAACAGCATGAGTAAGATTGTAAAATACAATGAGCGGGATCTCATCACAAAACAAAAAGCTGATCAAACTGAGCATAACCTCCGTTATAACTGAAAAAGTAGAGAGGGAATTAGCAGAGGAAGTTCTCAATAATAAACTGGAAAATCGTCAATAAGAAGTGGGGGCAACAAGGACTGAAGAAGGCGCTAGTAACGTGAGCAACTAAGGAATATAGAAAGGGGACAGAATATATCTACAAAGGTCTTGTGCAATAATAACACTTACTATTTATTCATGGTTAAAATTTGATAATCCAGTTTTGAAAAAATAGGCAGATCTTTTTTTATAATGTCCGAACAGGATTCTTGGGAAAATATTTAAAATTTGAACCAATTTTTTTTCGAAAAAACGCAATCATTCTAATGTTACTTAACGTCCAAATATTAAACGAACCCACATAGATACGAACTTGTTTTTTAAAAAATTTCCTAGAAACAAAAGAAAACATGGAATTGGTTCCAATTGAGATGAATAAAGTATGAAGTAAGAATCCCAGGTAGCCCATAATGGGAGTACGTGTGTGCCATTTGTTCTCAGTGAATCACTAATAATTCAGTGCTCACGATGTTATCTTTGCGTACTTGATAATGTAATAACGTTGATTTTCTTTTAAATACAGTACTAGACAAAAATTGTTTTCTTCATGGATTTTTGTCTCGAGATCTTCCAAGGCAACGTGATTTGTCCATATGTATATTCGAATCGTCTGGTATGTTAGCACAAAAAGAAGTCGCGTAGGCTGTGGTGAGGGCAATGAAATATAATGGAAAACAGATGGCCTAACGTATTATTCAGTTAAGTAATTCACAAAACATTTTACGTGTAGCAGATGACACTATTCCTGAAACCTTTACACACCACCACATCCGCCTATCTCTTGGACATTTTTTCAATTAGATATTTATTATTGTAAACTAGTTTTAAGTAAATGCATGTTTTTATGTATTTTCTGTTATTTATTTATTACAAAGAAATTGCGACACGGCGACAATAACCAGAAAGGGTTTTTCTCCGAAGAAAAAATCAAATTGGGCACGGGGGACACGGATTACAAAAAGTTTTAATTACCGAATATTAATCAGGTTTAAGAATTTGAAGTAGATCTTGTTAGTAGGAACAAAGTATAACAATGCCACTGTGCCCCAACAAGAGCCACTTCATGTAACAAGGCCTTCTCGCAACGTTATTATGGCACGTTTCAGAACTCACTTCTAGCTTCCACTAGTTTTATATCTAAATACCAAAATGTGAATAATTCATTCCTTGATGTATTTAATCATTTGTAGTCTCTCTTCAAAAATGACGAACATCATAGTTTGTTGCCCGCAAGAGGATGCAGATTAGCTGCACGAATTGAGAGGATTTAGACGTTCTTCGCTGTAACCGAGTTTAAGAAACATACTTACAACACTACACTTACGATTTAAACACTTTACACACATACTTACATTTACGGATTCGCTGTTCTTGTCCAGTTATGTCAGGGAGTAGCGAAACTGCGTGGATTCCTTTGGCGGGGCCAAGTACGTAGAACCTGTTGTGTGGTTAGCATTGCCGAAGACCTCTGATGAGACAAGTTCTGGGAAGATTTAGGTTCGGTAAAGAAAGCGTTGTTCATATTTTAAGTATAATTGGTAATTTCCTTTCGATCCTGTTTTTGGGCCATGATAATCTCTCAGGTTTTTCGCCCAGAAAATCCCCCCCCAAATTCAAAGTATTTGTCCCACACTGCTGCTAGGAGTGTACAGTTTTTTACAAAAAAATTAATAGCCTTCAGCACTCAAAAACGTATAGCACAGTGTAACTATGGAAAAAAGAGGTCTACTAACCTAAAAATTATAATACACGTATGCTTAAAAAAGCCATTTAACCTTTCGTTACAGTTAATGAGCGATAAATTTGAGATTAGGTAATGTTGGATTAAATATTTACTAAACAGAGTGCGAAAAATAATTAGCCGTTATGTTAATTTTGTATTTACTGTTGAAGCGTTAAATAAATGTTATAGAAATCAGCTGTGAATTTCATGTGACTGTTTCTTATGTTAGGTTAAGCGGTTTCTAATATAGCGTATTATGAGTTTTGAAGAGAACAGCTGTTCTAGTTTATTGGATACATCCAACATCAAACCCTGTGTTTGAGAGCTTCACTCTTAAATTTAAACAAGTTTGGAAGTACTCGTGATCATTTAATATCCGAGAGTGAATGTACGAGAAGCGTAAATTCGATTGTTGCTTTAATGTGGTTTACATTTACATAAACCAACAAGACTAACAATGCGCAGCTTTGCATATCCCTCGTCACTTGTTGACGCCCAGTTTTCCATTGCTGTTTGGCCATCCACAAGAAAATTCGCTTTTCATTTAAACTAGTGAAAACTGAGAATTTACAATGTAAATTATGTTTTTGTTTCTTTCGATAACGGAAAACCAATCTTGTTATCGCGTACTCGCTTCTCGTATTTCAAAACGAGACGCTGCACTGTAATATTTTTTTAACGTAATGCACTAATATATAAATATAAAAAATTAAATATATAATTAAGAAATATAACAAAAAAATAAAAACAACAGTGCAAAGCTGTAAAGGGTGACGCTATTTTTCTAACCCGAACCTGGGACTCACGTGAATGATCCGATGTTTTTGTGGGGTTGAAAAGGGTTGCCAGTTTATACGATTGTTGTTCAACAAATTTTTACGAAAATTGATTACAAGTTTTATGTTCATCACTCACTTGCATAATCAAAGGTGATCTTAGAGAATCATGTCAACATTCAGGCTCTAATCAGTTTACACCATAACAAATTCTTATATCTAAACTAACATTTGTATTGCTAATTTATTGATGTATTTTATTTAAAGTACCGGAGATGATCTAGGAATTTTTAGAATAGGTTACTTTTCTGCCAAACGAAAAACTGGGACAAATTGCCGGTAAGATGACCCCTTACATACTTTGAAAATCGGAACATCTCTGGTCCATCTTCAAACCTAAACAAGCGTCCGTTAACCATTACAGAAAGAATTATGCTGGAAAACATCCAGGCTACTCAAATTATTGGTAGTGTCATCCTTAGAGTCATATGCAAAGTGGCACCAAATCCAAATGTCGAACTCGTGTTTTGGATTTTTTTTTAATTAGATTTATGGCGAAAAGCGCATGCCAGGTTATCATCGCCCAGCCAGCAAATTACTGTTACACAGAGGGGAAACTAAAACTAAACATTGTTAACGCTGAACTAAAATTAAACGCTAAAACTATATGACATTGTTAAAATAGGTAAACTTAACCAAACACAAATTTTACAGGAATAAAAACCTGGAAAACAAAAAAATATAACAACAAAATTGGTAACAAGAATGAACATGTTGACATATTTGTCAACATATTGAAAAAACATCACAATTTGCGTGCTTATGAAACCATCACAATCCAATAAGTGTTTGACTGTAATGATATCTCCACAAAACTGACATATAGATGGGTTCCCGCGCCCCGTTAAATATCTCTTAATAACGACTAACCAATGCGGAGACGGGTACCACCACCTCTTCCCTGCGGTTTGTACGTATGGAAGACCTCCGCAAGGACGATAAGTATTTTTAATTACCCATAATTTGTTATTGTCCACGGCTGCCCACTCATTTCCCAATGCAATGAAATTGATGTTTTGGGTGGGAAACGAAAGTGTCAACAAACAAAACGTTGCTTGCTTGGCGGTAGCAAAAGTCACCAATTTGTAGTGGAAGAGTTGTTCACCTTGTATACTCTTCAGATCCTAGAATTCATGAAGATACTAGAGTTGGAGAAGGCGCTGTAACTGAGCAATTCAGGAGTATAGAAAGGAGGCACAATAGATCTACAAAGGTCGCAGTGCATTAATAACTCTAGAAAGTCATTCATCCCTATATATAATTATTGTAGCTTCTCTTCCGGAACTAAACTGTTCAAATTGTTTGTTTCAGGAATGGAAAGAATACCTCATGACCGTGAGCGTGTTATCAGCTATGACAATCACCCTGATGTGTATCTTCGTAATCAGTCAGTTTCATTCATTGTTACGTAAGGATGTGGCCTCTATGTGCCTGTCGGTGTGTGTGTTTAGTATGCTGGCAGCGGGTATCCTGCTTCTGAACAGGCTCCACGAGACTTCAGTCTGCGTTCCTTTGTTTGCTCTGCTTGTAGCAACCCACACAATGCTCCCCGTGTCGAGGCTAGTGGCCTGCTTACTGACTGCATTGCTGACTTCACTGCAACTCATGCTGGCCGCTCTGGCATCAAAATACAATTTGGACGATCACAACTTCTACACTCAGGTGAGGATAGTGGTACGGTAATAGTTGTTCTGTAGTGAGTGGTCCTCGATGTTCTGCCAAACGACTTTTCAACCTGTATTTATACTCGAAATTATGGCGGAAACTATAATTTCTCATAATTCCAATAATAAAACTATCTCGCACCAATCAAAATGAAGCTATTGTATATAGAAGATGCGATGTAATGCCTGGGCAGAAGTATATTAGCCTAGCTTATTATAGACCTGAGATACGCGTGCATTGCAAACCAATCAGAAGCGAGTATTGTTTGACGGGAGTGAATTAGATTTCGCGGGCTTGGGCCGTTTCAAAGCCGCCAAAGAAGTTCAGAGATTTTTAGCGTGGTTGTTTAGGTGTTAGTAAGCGGAATTAGCTTATGTAACTTTAGTTTAGTTAAAGAAAGAAAGCATTATTCAACTAACATCTTTATTAAAGGATCAATCATTAATTGATCACAACATCAGATTTCCCTTGCAAAATCACTTATGTCTTCATAGCTAATTTGTTTAGAAATGACTGACCTTATTGATAAAAGTTTCAGTGAACTCATTTTTGGTTGGCCCATAGTAGATCTTAGGACATTTTTTATAAGGACATTTTGCTAAAATTTTCGGCCTGAACCAGAGTAATTGGTATGGTACTGAATATTTTGATTACTATACAAATATTTGGAAACAATACCTTTTATTTATTTGCTTTAATGTTTTATTGTAAATATTTCTATTTCGTGTCATGATAGCCTTCATGGTTTTTCGCCGGGGGAAAAAAATTTAGAAACAAGTCTGTAGTGGCGAAATGATATTTTAAAATTTTACTTTGTGAGGTAAATATAGACTTACGAGAAACATACTAAAATATAGTGACTAAAATATACGTGTAAAATATATTTTTTCTTTTGATATTAAAATGTTCCGGGACAATTTTTATACGTCAATATGTTTCCCATTCACAGTAATCTTACTTTGAAATACTGTTATCTCGTAACAACCTAATCTTCTCTGGGAGATCACGTGATTAGCAATCCATCTTTTGGTTAATAGGCAACTACCGTAGTAATTAAGGCAGTACATGTCCCCCTAGCCATCCCTCGCCCGTCAGCTGATTTGGTGGTTCAATTAATTTGCTCAAATTGATGACTTGAAACAACCCTGTATCAGGTAACACATGCGATGAAGTATTTTGATGACAATATTCTTCCCTGTTAAACAGTGATAGTGATATCGACTACTTCAAACAATCGATTAGTGATTACTCGACTAGATTCAAACATCGAATAAACTAGTCGACTAGTTTTAATTCGTTATCTGTTTGTTACTGACACAATATCCTTACTCGGCAACACCAATTCCATTGAATAGATAAAGTAGTCGACTATTCTAGTAGTGTTAGCCTGTTCAGTTGATTCAAATATGTTCACTTATCTTGGAACACATGGAAATGTGTGCACAATTCCTGGAATTGATATCAAAGTAAGTCCAGTAGACGTATTATTCAGTATTCTGCAATCTTTGACTGAGTTTAAGAGATTAAGTTTTTTTAAGTTTTTCTTGGTATGATTTAATTTAATGGTACGATTTCAGTGTATATAAATAGTGTGTTAAATAAATAAAGTGTAAATAAATAGAGTTTAAATAAGAAAGTTACTATTGTTATTTATTGGTCGTGCTCTAGTGATTTGTTTTTAATCTAATAATATTAAAACCCTTCGCGGCTGAGGCAGCTGATGGGCTTAACTGTGTGGGATAAACTGTTCTAGAGTATCGAGTTGTAAAAATCTATATATATTGGCCTAAAACCATAAATCGTATAATATTGTAAATAGAAATATATTAAAATGAAATGACCTATTCTGATTTTGAAAATCGACTATAAATTTTATTACCTACATTATAATTGCAGGCAAAGCCGCAACAGGTAACAGCTAGTAAGTACATAGTTTCGTCGCATCTGTGGTCGCCTCCCGTGTGCGGTGATCGCCGACTGGCACGAACGTGTATATCGCGGTGTAGTCTGCACATTTTATTTTTTTTTAATTTTGGCAAATATTAGATACTTAGTTTACGAGTAAAAGTATAACGCCCAGCTATGCCGAAATCAATGAAAATTGCCAAACATATAAACAATCTAAAACTGCAAATACCTACCTATTTTGATCCTCAGAATTCGAAAATTGGTTTATTAAATAACAATTTATAGGTACTTGTACTCATAATTATTATTTTAATGCTAATTTTTAAATAATAAAAGCTATAAAATAGATAAATAATAAAATAGGTAATTTATTAAATATATATTTTAATAAAAACACTTTCGTAGTAATATCCAACAGTAGTACTTTATTTCTTTTTTGAAAATTCTTACTGACTTCAAAAAAGTAGTTAGGTATCTTACTTGGGAAAAATATATATAATATGTATTTTAAAAGTATAATACTTATTATGTTACCCACCTTTACTTCGGTTTTTTATTTATATATATATATATATATATATATATATATATATATATATATATATATATATATATATACCTTTGAGAAGATAATTCGCTTCTAACTCTTCTACTGGAAACAACAAACTATACGTCACAGCCAAAGCAGTGGTGAAGACGCCAAATTGTCTTGCGTCGAAAGCGAACTAAAACCTACATAGCAACATCCGACAACGACGTCATTCGAGAGCTTTCGACGGACTGACGACAGTGACACGCGTGTCACGGGGGAAGGGTGCGTTGAAAAGCGAGTTCAAGTGGCTGAGAGATAAAAACAGTGCCTAATCTTCGTTAGTCTATTCAGAACGATTTTTAAATGTTTATATATATATATATATATATATATAAAATAAATATTATTTGCGTATGGAACTTAAGAGCCACATGTTGCCGACCCCTAGCCTAGGTGTATCACACGACCGGGCGTGCCGCGGCAATTCCGCAAAGCCTAATTCCGCTTTTGTACCAATGTAAACTAATTTTAAGTGGACACATTGCATTATTTTTTTATTATACTTTGGTCCTAATTGATTTATTTTAATTTTTTTTTCTAGATTTAGGATGTATAGTGTTATAGTTTTAGTTTTAGTATTAGTTTAGTATAGTATTAATAATGCTTAGAATTTAATTTCCACCCATCCCCAATGTAGAACATTTTGCTGAACGGCGATGATAGCCTATATGTGCTTTTCGCCAAAAGCTGTATAAAAAAAAAAAAAAATGTATTTTAATTTTCAGTTTTTTAGTAGTTATATTTATTTAAAAAAGATTTAATATTTGAAACATAGACGAAAGTGTAACGTTGTTGTTAATGTATACAAACACTTGTCTGAAAAAGGATTTCATTTTATACAAGAAACATGATAAATATTACAGAATTCTTAGTGGTCACACTTATCAAAAAACTAAATTTATAACTAAAAGATCTTTTGGTTTTTTTCCGGCAAAAAACCACTAAAGTTATCATAGCCGTGAAGATCTTTTGGAAGAGTTAGGATTGTCGCCCTAGCTTTTAAGTGTCCACTCATGAAACTGAGTGCCAATTTTTTCAAAAAAGTTCAGTCTTCGCTCACTGTAATCCAGATGGTTGAATTTATAAATTATATTTGCATTTATTCTGGCAATGTCTAAATGTCGATAAAAAGGGCCATTGTCCAACGTCTTGTGCTTCGATATGTCGAGTAACTGGCACACATTTGATTGACAGTATCAACGCTACATTTCATAGCGTTATAATCCAAATTTACAATAGACTTTTTGGAATCTTCGTCAATAGAATAGAAACACGGTAAAAAATACTAAACTAAAACACTAAACACAAAACTACCTGAAGGGTAAAAGTGACTATGTATGCAAAAATATAGTGAGAATAACACTACGAAAGTAGTTGCACGGTTGGGCGCGCCGCGGCAACTGGGCCGCAGACCTACCTCGCATTCATGCCTTATTTCCAGACGGGCTAAAGATAAGATGGTATTCTTTTTATACAGTTCGGGTCTTGACAAGTACTCAAAGCCCTGAAAACATTTCTCCATCGATACCTACCGTAAGATGCAAAAATAAAAGATTGCAGCCAATTTGCCTCTGGCACGCTCACTTAGGCTTAAGGGTTTAAATATCTCTCCAAAAACATCAATAGCTTGGGAATATTCTGATAGAACAAAAAAAGATAAAATTGTATATAAATTGTGTAAGAAATGTTTGAAATGATTAAATAGTACCAGTAACATGCGGTTACATTTAAAACGTAGATACCCGACTGTTTTTTGTCATGATAGTTTTTAGAACAGAGTATACAAAAAATCAAGACATCCAACACATCAGCTGGGTTGTTCTCTTGTCCATCTTTTGATCGCATTCTGATTATGAATTGTCGACTACTTGAGGCATTAGTCGATAAACGACTGTATACTAGCCGACTACCCCATCACTACTGTTAAAGAAATAGGTACTAAAATTTGAGGAAACCTACCAGAAGGAAATAAGCAGACCGTGAATGCTATTCTGTGCTTTGAATAAAAGAGGTTTTTTTTTTTTTTTTTGTGGATACGCCAACTTGATATTTTTCAATATCAGTTGCAGAAAATACTGGACAAATTTGAAATGTATCCTTAATTTCATAATAAGTGTAACGTTTCTCATAAAAAAACACTGTAAAAATCGAAATTTTTCACAATCGGCTATAACGATTTTAATCAAGTTTTTTTCGAACGATATATCCTCGGATATCGCTGTATCGTCAATCAATCGGTCCGTCAGATTTTGTAGAAATGTCTGTCACGTTTGGATTCAAAATTCAAAACACATGGATTCAAAAATTCACATATACAATTTTAAAGAAAAGAATATCAGTGTGCTGAAGGAAATCGGAAGAAAAACTAAAAATGAATCTTGCCAGTTGTTACGTTTGTTTTGCACGAATTATGATACTTCGTAAATGACTAAAGATGACTGAGAAATTGGCAGATTCGCCATTCTGTAATTTCCAAATCGATTTTTTTTATTGATTTTGAGATAGTTTAAAGTTTTTGTAAAGTTTTAATTTGAAATAAACCTTTTTAATTGTACATATATTCAAACGCTTTCTTCTAGATTGTGATAGTTTCAAAAGCATGTGTCTAATGTGTGGATTGGGTGCCTCTATGCAGGCGATTTTAAAGGACGATTCTTAGGTCATTGACTGAGTTTTAACTTTTTTACATCGCATAAGTCTACTTGAACTACTTTACCTTTGTTGTGCAGCTTTTAAATAATTTATTATTTTTTTAAAGATGTTATTATTCTTGTTAACTAATTTTAGGTAAATATTTGTTTGTATTTCCAACAATGTTACCTAGTTTTTTAGTGTTTAGTTTTAGTTTTCCGCTTTTATAGTAGGTTTGTTCTGGCTGGGCGATTATAACCTACATGTGTTTTTTCATCCAAATAAATAAATAAAAAGTTGGTTTTGTCGTGAGGCTTGAAGCAGACGCGGGCAGGCTGGTGGTGGAGAGTTGCAGGCGTAACTACGTTTACAGCACTCGTCTAATACATTATTACGTTGACAACTGTAGTCTAAATACTCTTCCCTTCCCCCACCACTAATCGAAAAAAAAACTTTTAGACACTCGTAATAGTGTCCACGATTAATCAAACTAACTAAACGTACGTACAGTTTGTAGGTGGAAATTTGTTGTATCGTAACGCTTGAAGGAGAAGCGGGTAGAGAAGGTGAGCTGTAAGGGAATGTGTCCCTATACAACACTTGCCTAATTTGTAATATTAACGGCACGGTAGTCTAAATACGAGTTTCCTTCCCCACCACTAACATTAAGCAGAAAACCTATGAGACCGCTCAGGTCAAGCGCCACGATAAACCAAACGCCTACATCAAATTACTTACAATTAGTTGTTTATGTTTAATTTTTATTTCGTTTACAGATCATTGCAGAATTAGTGTTTCTGCTATCTGCCAACGGAACCGGGTTTTACTATCGTCATATGACCGAAGACGCTCATCAGCAGACATTTGTTGGAACCAGAACATGCATAGAGTCACGGGTGAAACTCGAATGCGAGAAGGAACAACAAGAACAGCTGTTATTGAGTGTTATACCGGCTTATATTGCAGCTGAGGTTAGAAATTAGCACCAAATTAATTGTGCATAATAACAAATTTAAATTAAGTAGATTCATAGTTGTGTTCGCTTGCAAAGATGGCTACTTCATGTTTACGGCCCTTCAGACTGCTTGCATACCAAGCTATAGTTTTTAGGTGTTTAGTCATGATGTTTGAGGAGACTTTGAAGTGATGAGATGAGTGTTTTGGTGTCTTTGGACGCCAGCAGCTTTGGAATGAACATTTCTACCCAAGAAATAGTTTTTTGCTTCGGGCAGATCTGATTGTCTTGTTGGACGTGATTCGTCTTCATGCTCAGGAGGGCGCTTCTGGGCTTAGGCTGTGGTTGAGGAGCTAGTAAGGAATAACTAACTTTCTTCCGTGTCCTAATCGCTTGATGCGACAGGTTTTCTTGGCTTCCGTGGCATATGTGAGCAGGATGTTTCCTTCGATGATTTGACAACTTGAGAATTCGTTCAGTTGATCGTTGTGTGATTTTCATTATCCGTACCCGATTGGTCAGCAGGAGGTTGTAAAGGAAATTTGGCCTGTTTGGGAGCAGATTTTGGTTGACGGAAAGCATCTAGATAACATTGCCTTTGGCTTCTCTGTTTTATTCAGATGTCTTTGTAGTAGGACCAACCACTGTAGTTTGCCGTATGGAGGCCTCTGCATTTACAGCACTCTGGAGAGTCGTTTTTACGCTTTTATAGCAGAGCTGTTTCTCGTGGTATTTTCCACAACGAACACACCTGGATTTTAAGCTGCAGTAGAGGGAATTATGGCCGTACCGTTGACAGTTGAAACATTGTGGTAGACCACAAACAGGTGGAATAGATATCGAACGTCGTAAATTTTTTGAAAGGTTCCAGTTTTCTTTAATTTTAAGAGAATTACATTCACTGGACGTTTGTCTTTGTGAGTGGGGTGATGGTTGTCGGAATGAACATCATTTTTTCTACTTCCGATTTTATTGCATCGGTTGGCGTATCAAATGGAACTCCGCGTATTACAACTTTAAATTCTTTCTCTTTAGGGAGGTTAAAAGTATTGTTCCTTTTGTTCTTTGAGCAGGCGTTGAACGGCTCTAACTAAAGTCTTCGATGGTTGTGGTAAAAACCCGAAACAGCTTGCCTTGGTACTGAAGTACCATGTGAACATCTTTGAGGACGGATTTTAGTTTCTTTGATAAGGATATCCAGTGTTGGCGGAATTTTTGGAGCAGAAGTCTGTGATTCGCGAGCGGAGCTGGTGTCACTGGTTGCGTCTCTAGCACACTTGACATTAGGTATGCACTTCATTGTCTGATGGACTTCGTTTGCGAGACTTTCGCAGTGGTATGGCTGGATGTGTCGCTCAGCTTTGGACTTCTAGGACTGTCCACAGTTGAGAACGATGGCACCAGTGAGTTGACATTTGCATTTCTTTGCGTAGGTATTGTTAAGCTACTGGTATTGAAATTTGCTTATACACATCGCAAAACTTGGAAAAACAAACAAAAAATAAAATTCTAACAATATAAAAGCGAACAAACGTATATAGGATATAGGCTATAATAAGGATTTCAGCCAGTCAAACACTAAACAATTTAAATTTGACATACACAGGTGTATTATTATTTACGGCCGAACTCTTTGCCATCTTAAAGGCTCTGAACACTATTGAATTCGATAGTTTGCATTACGTAGTTTGTTCTGATTCAAAAAGTGCCCTCCAGGCAATCCAGGATATGTATTCGGTAAACCCTCTGGTTCAAGATATTCTGTGCTCTGTCCATAGACTTGAACTACGAGGTGCAAGAGTATCATTTATCTGGATTCCTGGTCACTGTGAAATATTTGGAAACACTGTAGCGGATAATGCGGCAAAGGAAGCAACTTTACATGCACTCAACGTGTAATCTTGTCTGACTTTCTTTGTCACGTAAAACATTTAATTCTTCTACAGTGGGAAAATGAATGGGCAGCTACAAGCAGTAACAAATTGAGGGTAATTAAAAATACTGTTCGTCCTTGGGGGTCGTCAATACGTGCAAGTCGTAGAGAAGAGGTGGTGATCACCCGTCTTCGCATTGGTCACTCCATATTAACGCATGGATTTCTGATGGAACGCGGGGACCCACCTGAATGCAATTTCTGTAGTGAAACCATCACAATAAAGCATATATTGCTCGATTGTGATGGTTTCGATAATGTGCGTGTTATGTATGGTCTGAGCAACTGTTTGCAGACGATGTTGGGAGATTAGTGCCTCGGCCGTTGACCGGGTTCTAGACTTACTTCATCGTCTGAATGTTTTAAATAAAATTTAATTTATATATTTGTTATTTTTTGTGTTATTTTATTTATTTATTTTATCTAAATAATTTTATTTCTGTTATGTTTATATACTGTTATTAAATTTTATTCATTATTCATTGTTATTTAGTTCTTAGGTATTCGTTATTGTAATATAGCTGTGCCTGTTATTTAAATTTCTGTTTAATTTATTTTTACTGTTATAGTTTGTGTTGTTGTTGTTGTTGTTGTTGTTTTCTTCTTAGTTAAGTAAAATTTTGTATAATTTTTTTTTATACTTTCATTTTGTGTGACGGCGATGATAACCTTAACGGTTTTTCGCCGCAAAAAAAACACACAGGTGTATTACAGGTTACAAAAGCAACAGAAGAAGAGTTTAATCCCAGTTAAAAGCACTCAGGTAACGGGGCTTTGTGAATAGTGTGACTTAGTCTATAACCTTAAAAACTATTTGCCATATGAAAACACCAAACGTTTTCTAATAACACTGCATTGTGTTGGTAGGTAACGTTAAACAGTAGCCTAGATTAAAATAAATTTACTTTTAAGTATTAAGTTGAAGTGAAAACAGCGAAACTGTTATTCCACCAACAGGCACAGTTTACATTAAAATTAACACAAGTAATTCTACGTTTATACACCGTCTTTACACTAGACAAATAAACACCACTAATCCTTAAGTTTACACAATGTTCTAACTGTTGTAAGGCTATTAATGTTTAATATTAATTAGCACACATTACCGTAAAAACGTTAAATAATACGCGGAACATGTGCGCACTCGCTCGCTCGTACTCGACTTCGCTATTACCAATCTGCCAAATAACAATTTTCGATCTGTATTTATGCTCACAATTATGGCGGAAACCATAATCTTATTGTTAAAACTAGAGAAAGTACGCACCAATCAGAATGAAGCTATTGCGTACAGGAGATGAGAGGTGATGCTCCTGGGCAGAAATGTATTAATATAAAGTACAATAGAACCGAGATACTCGGACACCGCGAAACCAAAAACCAAAAACGAAATTTTTGTCCCAAATTAGGCCTACGTGCAACATTTTTTAATGGTAACCCTACCAATTTAAAACAAGTTTAAAGTATTACATTTCTATGCAATTGAGTAGTGAACGTAATTAATAGTAATAATAACTTCTCTACATTCGTAAACACACCAATATGTATTCTTACACAAAGTAATATGTACATTGTAATATGTAATTAAAAAGCTAGAGGCTACACATTAAATTTAATAATAGGTTAATCTGATAATTGTCCAAAAAAATTTAGAGAAAATACTATGATTAGCAGAAGACTATACTCAACCAATATAGCCTATTTCGTTATTGAAACAAGGTTATTTAATAAAAAGAGATAACATTCACACAAAAAAAAATGTTTAAATGACAATTGTGAAAAGCCAAGCCAAAAAGAGCATTATAACCACAGATTATGACTATAACTGTACTGTACGTATATGGCCGTGCGAATACGACTGATTGAAGATAAGTCTTATTTGCGTATTTGCGATGCACAAATCTGCAACTATCCTTCTGATCTACAACTTGGTCTCATCTGTCACTTTTTGTAGAAATCAAAGTTCAGGTTTGGCAATCACTGCCAAACCTGCGAAGTTTTGAATACTAACATATGCAGGTAGCAATGCTGTATATGATAGTGAAATTAGAGTTTCAAAACAATAATATAGTAAAATAAAAAAGTCACTATTTGAAATTCGTTCACATCACAGTTGTGTGTCGTGATTTTATATTTTGTAAACTTTATAGTACTTTTAACACTTCTTACATAATTGGGATGATTGCAGATGGCAGTTCCTATCGGGCAGAGAGTTGTCAAAATAAAAATATTTCAGATTGGTTACTCTTGCACTATATATACCTAAGTCGATTACTTTTTTGTGTGTTAGGTAAAACGTAGCATTATGTTGAAAATGGCGGACGCTTGCCAAGATATTTCCAACAAACAAACAAGATTTCACGAAATGTATGTCCAGAGGCATAATAACGTAAGGTACGTATAGCGAGTTTTCCTTTACCTTTCATAATACTTTAATTTCGTAAGACAACTTTGTGATGTTAAAGGCGCTTTTGTTAATATTTAATGTTACTGAAATTATACCTACGTGATTATTTCTTTAAAATGCCATTCTTCTGCCATCCGAGTAAAAATCACAGTTTTACTTCCCCATATTCGAAGTATGAAGAAATTAGGATGTCCGTGAAAATAATCGATGTCTGATTTTTACAGACCTATCCGTTTTTAGACCCTCTATTCCAGAAAGTCTTGTTTTACTTATCGTTTCAAACTCAACCGAAGAAAACCTTCTTCAAAAATATTGTATTTAAACAGGTTAAACTTTTTTAGTTTGAGGGCCTAAGTATAAAGACGGAACGTTTTATTTATAGAAGTTGGTAGTTTCTAAAAGTGCACTACAGGCCGTCCAGGCTGTTTTGTATTCAATAAACTGCAAGATATTCAAGATATTTTGTGAACCTACGAGGTGTAGAAATAACATTTTTGTACCTGGTCACAGTGGGATAGTTGGGAACACTAGAGCGGATATTGCGGTAAAGGAAGCTACCGTGCTGCCGCCAAGCACGCAACGTGTTATTTGTTCAGACTTTATTTGCCAAGCGAAACATCTATTCCATTCGCTTTGGGAAAATGAATGGGTAGCCATGGGCAATAACAAATTAAGGGTAATTAAAAATACTGTTCGTCCTTAGGGATCGTTAATATGTACAAGCCGCAGGGAAGTGGAGGTTAACCGTCTCCATATTGGTCATTCAATTTTAATGCATGAATTTCTGATGGGACGCGGGAACGCATCTATGTCAGTTTTGTGGTGATATCACAATCAAACACTTTCTTCTGTACTGTGATGGTTTCAAAAGCATGGCGTCAATTGTATGGATTGGATGCATCTATGCAGGCAATTTCGTAGGTCATTGACCGAGTTATAAATTATTTACGTCGTTGAAAGTGTGTAATAGAGTTTAGTTTTAGTGCATTTAAATTTACTTTCCCTTCTATGTAAGAGATTTTTGCTGGATGGTAGCCTTAATATACTTTTCACCAAAGGAATAATTAAAAAAATCTACCTAAGAGAACGAACGAATAAATATCAGTATGGTTCGGAAGTTAATGAAAAATAACAAAAAAGTCTTCATTTATGAAAATCGATTCATCAGATTTTTAATCAGAAAGGAAAGCATTTTTACACTTTTTCACGATTTGCTTTACAACTGTAATCTTTCACAACTAAGAGAAACATTTTTAATTGGCTACACACAAATCGGGCGAACAGTTAACAAATGTGTTAGATGTGTTTTTTTAGCAATAAACTTTTTTCATCTCTGTATTTAATCAAAAGTATTTCTCGCGAAATGGCTTCCGCCGGATGCCGTTTATTCTAATGAGTTTGTTTTAATTCCAGCATTCTGTACGCGGACATTGTCAACTTCACGCCTCTCTCGGAACAGCTGAGCGCTTCGGATTTGGTGAAAACGCTCAACGAACTGTTCGGTCGTTTCGATCAGCTCGCCCACGTGAGTTTATTTTATAAATTTGCACGCACAACTTTACTCTGCATATTCAGCTCTATAAAAAGAGTGATTATTGTATTGTTCGCGCTATATAATTATATGAAAAGCTATCTTAAAAATCTCGGTTGCATACACTAAAAAATGTTCACTGTATTTCATTTATGCTTCAATTTTATTTTTTTTATGAGAACTGCTTTTCCTGTTACGTTTTCTGGTTGTGTACACAATTTAAAAACTATTTTTGTTAAGTAGGAGTACCAGCAGTGCGTTACCTGTGATATGTTATATTAAAACATTCTGGAAAACATTTAAAAATACCAACAAATTTCCTTTAAAAAGGCACAATATCTTTTAAAAAATTACTTTATATAAAGTGTTATACTTATCTTTTAATTTTTCTATTAGAGAGTTTCTGGTTGTAGTTTCTGGTAGTACAGTAAGTGTCTCTCCATGTAGAACAAAGATGTGCAAATTGTCTGCATTTCCAACTCTTGAACATTTAATAAACTATATTATTAAATAGTCCTTCCATTTAGAGGTAAGATGTGCAAATTGTCTGCATTTCCAACTCTTGAACATTTAATAAACTATATTATTAAATAGTCCTTCCATTTAAAGGTAAGATGTGCAAATTGTCTACATTTCCAACTCTTGAACATTTAATAAACTATATTATTAAATAGTCCATCCATTTAGAGGTAAGATGTACAAATTGTCTGCATTTCCAACTCTTGCACTTTCACAAAATCTATTAATTTGTCGTTAGAGAATTCGTCGTTAGAGAATCGTTAGAGAATTGTCGTTAGAGACTTATATGACAAGAAGAAATAATACAAAATCTATTAATTTGTCATTAGAGAGGTTCTGGATAAACTGTATTGTGTCCTTCCATTTAGAGATTAGATGTGAAAATTACCTGCATTTCCAACTCTTGGACATATACATAATATCTATTAATTTGTCAGAGAGGTCTAGATAAACTATATTATGTGTCCTATTTAGAGATAAGATGTGCAAATCGTCTTATTTCTAGTTCTTGGACTTGCATACAAAATCTATTAATTTGTCATTAGAGAGGTTCTGGATAAACTATATTGTGTCCTTCCCTTAACATTCTCAAAAACATTTTAAAAAAACAACAAATTTCCTTTAAAAAGGCACAATATCTTTTAAAAAATTACTTTATATAAAGTGCTATACTTATCTTTTAATTTTTCTATTAGAGAGTTTCTGGTTGAACTATATTATGTGTCTCTCCATGTAGAACAAAGATGTGCAAATTGTTTGCATTTCCAATTCTTGGACTTAACAAAATCTATAAATTTGTCATTAGAGAAGTTCTGGATAATTAAGTGTCCTTTTATTTAGAGATTAGATAGGTTTGCAAATTGCTTGCATTTTCAATTCTTGGACTTAACAAAATCTATTAATTTGTAATTAGAGAAGTTCTGGATAGTTAAGTGTCCTTTATTTAGATATTAGATAGGTTTGCAAATTGCTTGCATTTTGCATTTTCTTGGACTTAACAAAATCTATTAATTTGTAATTAGAGAAGTTCTGGATAATTATGTGTCCTTTTATTTAGAGATTAGATAGGTTTGCAAATTGCTTGCATTTTCAGTTCTTGGACCTAACAAAATCTATTAATTTGTAATTAGAGAAGTTCTGGATAATTATGTGTCCTTTTATTTAGAGATTAGATAGGTTTGCAAATTGCTTGCATTTTCAATTCTTGGACTTAACAAAATCTATTAATTTGTCATTAGAGAAGTTCTGGATAATTAAGTGTCCTTTTATTTAGAGATTAGATAGGTGTGCTAATTGCTTGCATTTTCAATTCTTGGACTTAACAAAATCTATTAATTTGTAATTAGAGAAGTTCTGGATAATTAAGTGTCCTTTTATTTAGAGATTAGATAGGTTTGCAAATTGCTTGCATTTTCAATTCTTGGACTTAACAAAATCTATTAATTTGTAATTAGAGAAGTTCTGGATAGTTAAGTGTCCTTTTATTTAGATATTAGATAGGTTTGCAAATTGCTTGCATTTTCAGTTCTTGGACTTAACAAAATCTATTAATTTGTAATTAGAGAAGTTCTGGATAATTATGTGTCCTTTTATTTAGAGATTAGATAGGTTTGCAAATTGCTTGCATTTTCAGTTCTTGGACCTAACAAAATCTATTAATTTGTAATTAGAGAAGTTCTGGATAATTAAGTGTCCTTTTATTTAGAGATTAGATAGGTTTGCAAATTGCTTGCATTTTCAATTCTTGGACTTAACAAAATCTATTAATTTGTAATTAGAGAAGTTCTGGATAATTAAGTGTCCTTTTATTTAGAGATTAGATAGGTTTGCAAATTGCTTGCATTTTCAATTCTTGGACTTAACAAAATCTATTAATTTGTAATTAGAGAAGTTCCGGATAAACAGTTTTGCAGTCGTTATTTTTTTTTTAAATATCATTGTAATATATACGCAATATGTGTTTATGTGAGGTTAATATGGAACAAGTACTGTAATTTGTTTTTGTACATTTGCAGGACAATCAGTGCATGCGGATAAAAATCCTAGGCGACTGTTATTACTGCGTGTCAGGACTGCCCGTGTCAAGGCCGAACCATGCTTACAACTGTGTAAATATGGGGCTTCAGATGATAGAAGCTATAAGGTGTGTTATTAAGCTGTTGATCACCTGATTTTATAGACCCGTTTACATCCAGTATTTATAACCGTGTTTTCTTTTTAAATAATAGTTATTATGTTTTAATTAGCGAGTTTCTAACTATACTACAATTAAACGCTTTCTTCTAGATTTAGTTCCCTCCCCCCAATGTAGGATATTTTGCTGGACGGCGATGATAGCCTTCATGTGTTTTTCGCCAATAGCTGTATTAAAAAAATCTTCTAGATTGTGATAGTTTCAAATGCATGTGTCAAATGTGTGCCTCTATGGAGGCAATTTTAAAGGATGATTCGTCATTCATTGACCGAGTTCTAAATTTTTTCGTCGTATAAATATATTTGCATTATTTTAGCTGTGGTATTGTTGTGCAGCGTTTAAATATTTTTTTTTAATAAAACGTTTTATTCTTGTTATCTAGTTTTAGACACACATTTTTTTCCTCTTACCCACTTTGTTGATTTTTTAATATTCGTTCTTGTTATTTTTTTATTTTGTTAAGTTTATATATTTTAACAATGTTATCGAGTTTGCCAGTGTTTAGTTTTAGTTTTCCCTCTGTGTAATAGATATTTGCTGGACGGGCGATGATAACCTTCATGTGCTTTTCGCCAAAAATCTGAACAAAAGTAACTTGTATATAATTTATTGTTTATTGTTATACATTGTTGATTTTAAAGATGGCTACCGCGTGTCTAGTAGTACAGACGTAACGTTAACAGGAGATTGTTAATTTGTACTTTGGTTGTTAGCCAAAAACGTATAACAAATATTTTAGAACTAGTCAACAAAGTTATATAGCTGTTCAATCACCGTTTGAAAGTTTATTGTAATTCATTTCAATGCGAAGGTACAACTAACTGTTATTTGTACCGATTTGGCGTCCGATAATATGTTATTTGCAGCATAGTGACTGAGAGCTCACACCTACAGTGACGTCATACTATTGTACTGTACGAGTCGCATTGTTCAATAATCAATCACAGCCTATAGCCCGTAGCTATTCTAGTTCTATCTCGAATGTTCAACGTCTCTTATTATTCTGCAGAAATAACAAACACGGTGTTAACCATTGTTGAAAACTCAGAAACTTCAGTACCACTCTGTTGGATAGAAAATGATTTCTTTTTGTCGTATAAAAATGATCTATTTACAGAACCGATTTTAAAAAAATTTTTTCATTTTGTATATCTTTATTTTTTCGGCTTGATCACAGATTTTTCATTGTTTATTGTACAATTATTTTTTCTGTGTCGGGAACATACAGTATAAACAGTATTTATTCCGTGTGTGTGTGTTTGAAATGATGAGCTATTAGAGCGGCCAACGTGGTTAGACCCAAGATTAATGTAATGAGCACAGACTTATACTGTTGTGACTATAGCTTTATAGTTTTTAGAGAATTTACGTTGGAAAATAAGCTATAGGAGGTCATCATAGTAAGATTCAGACTCGGGACCTTGGAAGAAAGCTTATAATTTTGTTATTATTATGCCGTTCCCTTGGCGCATTAAGTTCAAAAGGACCGATACAGGGGAGAGCTTATGCCTAACCAAAAGCAACTAAACAATACTTTATAGGAAGAAATTACCAATGTAAATGAATAAATCATCGTAAAACAAACCCAACCCTGGAAATCACTGCTGAGTTTGGAAATCACTGAGGAGTTCTCCCTTCTTCAGAAAAATAGACAGCATACTTGTGCACTCTTAAAATTCAGAAGATGCAAATAAATTTTGGAAGGTTTGAGTTTTATTTATATTTCGCTTTAAAAAAATATATTTATATTTGATGTTTTTGTAATTGTGTTATTACAGATTTGTTCGCGAAGCAACTGGATTCAACGTAGACATGCGGATAGGTATCCACACGGGCAATGTTCTGTGCGGCGTGCTGGGTCTGAGAAAGTGGCAGTTCGATGTATGGAGCGATGACGTCACACTGGCCAATCACATGGAGTCAGGTGGAGTACCTGGGTAATTGAACACGAACGCTAATATTTACTGGCAAAAAAAAAGTTAAGAAACTTTCTCACGTGTTGCTCATTCAACCCAAAATCCGAGTCGAATAATATCGACAAATAAGTTACATCTCATAAGCTTTCTTGCGTTCGATTATTTTCCCATTGAAAGTCGGTTTAGTTCAAAATCGATTCATCGCATTTTGGTATTGTGTGAAGCTTAGTAACTATTTTTTAATGAGCCCAATTTGAAATATGAAATTTACAATTCGAGTGTAGATCGGAAAAAATTTTGCGACTATCAGATATAATAATTTTAAGTTTTTTCGATTTTTGCGAATCCAATATTTTGAAGTGGAGATACTTCATGGTAGTATGAATTATTTTTTAGCGAAATTTAATACAAATTGTTAGATTGGATTGTTTTTGATAACTAGAAATGTGCAACTTAGGCGACCCGTAAACGGATATTTCTACAAAGATCTCTAAATGGATTTTTCGTGTATTCTTCGTATAATGAGAAAGTAAAGCCGGAAAATTGCTTAATTAATCAAATTTGGTTTACTAGATTTTGTTAAAATATGAATTACGATTTTGAGAAAATCTCATTTTTTAAAATTCTTGACGGAAAAATGGTGCTTAAAAAATTGTGTAAAATAAAAAAAACAGAAGATTTTATTAATCAGTTACGCTGCGCGCGCGCGCCCCCACACACACACACACACACAAGTAAAAAAATACTTTTTTCAACCCTGAAAACGGATATAGTAACCCTGTGGTCTGTGCAAATGCGAATACTTAAATATTTTAGAATAATTTTCAACTACCAAAGTTTCTTGACGGTTGTGCTAAGACATTTAGATTTGATACTTAAGTAATTTAGTTGAAAAAACAATTAAGTTGTAAATATTTAATATCAGAAGAGTATTTGGAACGATTACAGCCTTGGTAGTTGTTCAGTGTGCCGCGCTCAATACTGCTGAGTCTTCGAAAGTGCACCGTACAGTTTGTACGAATTTATTTGTACGAAAAATGCAAATGGTGACCAAATTGCGCGTGGTCTGGATGAAACTTGAAGTTTTCACGGAAAAACAGCCCTAATCTCTATAAAACCTAGGATTTTTGAGGGGATTCAAGATGAATAGCTACTCCAATTCTAATTGATGAGTACCTTATTGAGGTGAATGCGTTTGCTTGCCTCTGCTAACTCCCATATTAAAGTCAACTTGACCCTCCATCTAGTCAAACTTTTTGTTGTGCGGTGAGATCCCGCTCAATATATTTTACATTATTTTTTATGAAAGCACCCACAGTAGCTAAAGAAATGAGATCCGCCCATACAGAGCCCTCCTTTCCGTCCTTATTCTTCCTCCTTGAACACGTAGGCGGTTCTTATATTTCCCCTTCTCCTTCCTGAATCTTTCCTCTTCCCTCCTCATGTCTTGCTCTTCCTGCTTCTCAGTCTCAATCTTTTTCTTTCTTCTCACCTTCTCGCCAAAGTCTTCTTTCCCCGTCTACCCAACTACTAAATTCACCAGGACCCTATTTTTGGACAACCAGAACACTCTTTATATAAAAGGTCCTACAACAGGAGTTTTAATAAAACAAATTTTAATGTTATTGTTTTCGATTTTTTATGACTTCGGTATCTTTCCCGTGTACCTCTCTTGGCAAACCAGTAACATTCGGTAACCATGAAAACTGCTCGGCTCTGACTGGAGGAACAGTTAGGCGTGGCTTCCGAAGTACTTCAGCAACATTCGTCCCAAATACTCTTCTAATATAAATTCAACTATAGATGTACATTGTTACATTGCAGGCGAGTGCACATAACTAAGGCCACTCTCTTGCAACTGAACGACAGGTTTCAAGTGGAACCAGGAAATGGTGGTAACAGGGAAGGTTACCTAGGAGATCACAAGATAGAGACGTACCTGATTATCCCTCCTTCGGTATGTATTATTTTTTAAAATTAAATACTAAATTGTTCATACCATTTTGTTGCTTAAAGAAACCCCTTTTTTCATTACTTCGTAACGGACGTCTTTATACGCGATCAATTCCCATCTCGCTTGGATTTGAACTACCAAATTTGTAAACTAATAAGATTCAAATTGTTTTCATTAAAAAAAAAAACTTCGTTAAATCAAACCCGTCATGGTTTTGCGTAGAATGGAAGGTTAGTGTATTATTTGTGCAGTTGATAATAAAACTATTAGTAGTTAAAAGAACATTAGACCTTGCAGTATATTCTTAATTAATATACAGAACGCTTGTTAACTTTTCCGCCAATTTAATCGGTGATTGTAATATTTAGACTGGGCTTTATAAAAGGTAACCCAATTTCAAAACAATCTGTCAAAACTGCGTAACCAATCAAGTGTTGAACGGTCGAGTTGGAACAATTGTTACAACTTTCGAGTGTCTATTTTATTTCAAACAATTATCGATTTTCAAAAAATCGTCACGGCATCACTTCTTGAGCCGCATAAGAAATTTTATCCGGATATTTAGGAACGCGTGTATTTTCTGTAAACAAATTTTGAGACATCGTTGTCTCACGCAAGTATGCACTAGTATGAAAATTCGTCGAGAATAAAATTCGTTTCCGATTTCAAAGTTGCGAAAATAATTACCAAGATAGCGTTACATGCGCGGTGCTATGTATTCAAAATTACATCGCAGATTGTGCGTTGTAAAGGGAGTTACAGCGAGTGCTCCGGGCGATGGTTTGCTTTATATGAGTGTGTTCTGCTGCGAGTCCTTGTCAGCCCTGCAGTATTATACACTGTTTAAATGTGTTCAGAGTTCAACTTTTACATTATAATATTCGTTTTTACCGTCAACGTGGTTGCTCCAGTATTTATTTATTGAATCCACACATATATGTTAATAGTTAAACTTTTTCACATTCAGTCGTTTACCAAAAAATATCTGACTAACTATCGATAAAATATTGGTTTAATTTCACAAAATCGGTTTATGATTATCGAAGCGAGGTCTCTATTTCGTTTCGACTGTTCGGCATTCGTTTGTTTGTTACTCAGTTTTAGCCAAACGCGTTGACCGGTTGTTTTGAAATTTGGTACGAAGATTACATGTAAGATTTTTTCCATTAATTTCTGTTTCAAGTTGGCGGCCTCTTATTTAACGATTTGAATGTACGCAGTTTTGGTCAAACGCATTGACAGATTGTTTTGAAATTCGATACGAATAAAGTATTATTATTGATTTTTTACAAATTATACACGTGCATCAAAACAGCTGAAGAGCTAAGCTATTAAAGGTTTGCATTGCTTGTTCAAATTAATCATTAACCTAAATTTTAGGGGGGAACATCCCAGATTGGTCATTTTCATTGAGTTCCAAAGTTTGACGTCTGTAACTGAAAACAGAAATATATATTTAAAAACGCATTTGACCAATGGCGTTTTACGTGAAAATAATGCGTCACATGACTTCCTTCTTATTTAAAAAAGAAGTTGTATTCAAAATGGCGGATCAAATTTTCTTATACAAATTTCTGTACACTTTATTTTCACTAGTAAGATTTTATTTTGTTCTGAAGATTTGGCAAAATTCATGACTTATTTGTGTACTTCTGGGTGCAATGTCAACTACTAGGCTACGTACATACGAGTATAAAGTTTGGAATTTCTGAAATATATTAATAGCAGAATACACTATAGGTTTTTATCACATGTAGTGACAGTTTGTCGTAAAGTTATTTTTATACTTGATAAATTATCGAGGTGGTTCAGTACTTTTAACCCTTTTAACGGTTTAAAAGGTTTTAAAAAAACGTACACATAAATTTGCAATTTTTAGAAACAATTTACAAGCGCCGCTTTACATTTTCATTGCCTCTTTGTGCCGTTCAAACAACAACTTAACCTTTGTGCAGCTTGATTAAAAAGAAGCAAGCCTGCGACATATTATCTGTAAGACTTGAATTAAAATTAATGGGAATGCTTCATTTTCACCCTAAAGAAACAGAATAACCTCCAGTCAAACATTGAAAACATTTCGTAACACAAACGCCTGTTGCGTCTATTTTGAACTGTTGTCCTCGCTATTTTGAAATCTATGTTTTAACTGGCACAGGCACTTGATCGTATAGTAAACTCGCTAATCCGAACTCCGTTTGATCCGGACGGACTCCAAAATCGTCATATATTTTAAATGATACTACACTTCGAACGGGAATGCAGTCAGATGGAGAGCAGTAAAGATAATTGGACCCAATATATAGGAACGCCTACATCTGTTGTTTTAGTACAGTCACTCGGGCGAAAAATAGGGCCTTACCTCCGAATTCTGTCCGACTGAATGGATTTGGCTGAAAATTTGGATTTAAGCTTGTCTTACCCTTCTTTTCAAAAGTTAAAAAAGTATGGGCAGGGTGTGCTTTTAATGATTTAAGGGGTAAAACTACAATTAAGTGAAAAAAATAGGAAAACATGTATTATAACGTTTTATGCATTAAGAATTAATTGAATGAAGTAAAATAAACATATTTTATGATAATTTGTTCTTTAATACAAATTGTCAACCCTTAGAAACCAACCCCTTATGACGAAAATAACGTTGAAAGTAATTTTTTACGCTTTAAAATGCTTAACTTGTGAATTAAAATCAATAAAACTTCATTAATCGCTTGTGAAATGATGTTTCGTTGGTTTCAAGTTTCCAACTCCTAGAAAGCACCCCTTTATGCAAAAAAAAAAAAATACTAAAAAAGGCCTATTTATACTTTAAAATGTTTTAATTTTCTATTTAGATCACTACAAATTCATGATTCGCTTAAGAATCGATATTTCTTTAGTTTCAACTTTTCAACCCCTAAAGGTAACTACAACGTTAAAAATAGTTTTTACACATAGCAATTCTGCTAACAATGCCTTCTGTAAATACAAAATTGCAGCAGAAGCAATGCTGTTCACCGTCGGTCCATCTTTAGATTCTCCTTTAATAGTTCGTTTACTTTGCAGGACCTGGAATCTGCAGTCACTGCAACCAGATGCCGAAATGTTGACGTTGCCGAATTTGGCGAACGTCATGTTAGATTCTTACACAGATTTGACTGTTTGTCAACCTGAAAATGTTTAAAGATTGGCAACACTCAGGGTTAGTTCAGAAAATCCCACGAAATTTGTAAGAAATCCCTCCATTAACTTAGAGTTTCTAACGTTGTAGATTGTTATAAAAAATATGTTTTAATTTCATTATACTGCCGTATATCAGTATCAGCAAATTGTGGAATTCGATTGACGAGTATGAACACTGATGTGGAAATGGCCTATTTTTAGTGTTATTAATAAAAATGTTGTTAGTATTGGTTTTTAACTATTATATAGTGAATAGGACTACTTGTACTTTGTATTCAAATTGATGTATTTATCACTTTTCACTTGTTTTACTAAAGAAATGATGTTTAAATAATTTCTTCTTTCAATACATCGTGCTTGTGCACAAATAGCAGGCAAAGGCTACGTTGTGACGTCGTATAAAATCGTGATAGTTAGCTTTTTAAGTTATTTTTATTTTTTATTTTAAAAAAACTCTGTTTAAAAATTACTTTTATTTTCGATTTTTTATAAGTTCCCGTAATTTTCGTACTTTTATATTTTGTATTTTTACTATTGAACATGTATAAAGCGTTTTGGCGCATAGCGTAGATTTGATTATTGAGAAAAGCAAGATATTCCTTTCAGCGCCAAACAACTAATGAGATACGTCGGTAACACCTACTTTAGTACCTTGAGGTAAAGTAAAGGCACTCGTGTCATTTGCTAATGCTTCAGGGTTTAAGATCCCAAACCTAAGCCCACCATTTCCGTCATTTCTTGAAATTCAGCAATTGTGGTATATCGGAATTTAGACCACAACCGCTTTTAACTGTATGCAGTTCTTATACATTAACGTTGTAAAACACGTTAAAAATAAAATGTTATTCCGTAATTGCAGATAACGAAGCTTCATACTTACGTGAAACCTTTTTACGTTAAGTGATTCTACACCTACGCAGTTAATTGTCGCTTTATTTCATTTAGTTTACCAGTAGCCGTGTCCTTTATTAGTCTAAATCAGTTCGTAGTTTAATAAAAGTAGGACTGCGTTGTAGTATTTAGATGAAAAAACTACTTTTTACGATCGAAACTTTGTTACCTACCTAACACTTGTTTCACAATCAAAAACTTTCTTCTGGATTGTGATGGTTTCAAAAGCATGCGTCAGATGTGTGGATTTGGTGCCTCTATGGAGGCAATTTTAAAGGATGATTCGTAGGTCCAAATTTTAAAGGATGATTTAACAGAGTTCTAATTTTTTTCGTCGTATAAACTAAATGTATATGAATTACTCTAGCTATGGTACTTGTGAACAGCGTACCACCAGTGTTAATTTATATACACTTTTTTTAATATTTGTTTTTTCCCACAATTTTATTCCTGTTAACCCTTTTGATTAAGTTTATGTATTTTAATAATGTTATCTAGTTTTACTGTCTATAGTGTTTAGTTTTAGTTTAACATTAACAATGTTTAGATTCGGTTTCCCCTCCGTGTAGGATACTTTGCTGGACGGCGATGACAGATGTGCTTTTCGCAAAAAGCCGTAATTAAATTTTTTGTAAACATTCCTTTTAATCCGAACATTAAGTCCGGATTAGCGAGACTCTTTCAGTACCTTGCGTTTTACAGTATTGTTTGCAATATTCTATGATCACACTAATAATTATATTTTAACTTAAAATATTAAGTTACATATTAGTTATGAATTTGGTTTTTATTTTTATTAGTATTGCCATATTAGTTGTTACGTTGTTGGTTTAGTGTTCTACAGCAGTATAATTGCGCGGCACAACTGACCGCCCTCAGCAAGTTGATATGTTGTACATCAATTAATATTGAAAAATACTAAGTTCGTTGCGTAAAGCTAATTAGTATGAATTGATTAAATCAAAAATGTTTGATGCAGAATTATTAGTATAATTAATTAATTAGAACTTCGTTATTTAAAAATAATTTGTGAAAAAACAACTACAATATGTGGTCGTATTAATTAATTTGAACCTCAGGCCCGAGGGACCAAAATGTTATATACAAGATGTGTATGTTTTAGAATAATACGAATTTTAGTTCTGATTGTTAATTAATTACTTATTTTAACCGGTAGAATATTATATCAGTAATTTGACTTGTATGTGAACTTAACCATTTTTATAGAATGTTTATAGGAAGTCAATTTTAGATTACCGTAAAGTAATTAACACAAATAACGGCACAAAGTTTATGCATACAAAGTTCATACACAAGAGTTCACTTATGGATTTTCACAGTTATAAAATATTCATTTAATATTAGCGTTTTTTAACGACAGAAAACGGTGATTTAGTCAGAATTTAGTACAGTAATCTGGCTACTGTATCAAGAGCGTACAATATATTAAGTTTATGTCTCACTGTTTGGAGAACTAATTTAAGAAATAAATCCATAACTGTGACTGAGTATCGAACACAATCTCGTAGCAAGAGACGTAACTATCGCAGTAAGAAGAGATTAAAATAGAATAAGTGATTTATTTGGCAAAAATTATATAAGAATATTTACATAAAAGAAATAAAATTACAATTCCAAATAAGTATAAATAATACTTATTAAACAAAACACAGTTCCTATGGCCGAAACGCCGCCTGTAGAATTGCTGACATTATTCATGTACAAATTCTACAAAGAAGAACATTGATAAAATGAAAATAAATGTATAGTTATTATTATCCTGCAAAAAGACAAACTAGAATAAACGGAAAACTATATATTATCGCCTATATTTATTTGAATTGTTTTTCTTTAAATTATTTTGTAAGTGGGTATGCAAACGCCCTTATAAATTCGTGCGTGTATCTGTCTGTCGGTAACGCACCCTTACTCGTAAGTAGTAAACAAAGTTACAATGCAATCTAACGTAACAATGCAAACAAAAAAGTAAACAAGAAAAGTGTGAAATTGTAACAAAAAGTAAATAAATCTGGAGATTTTTTGTCAGTTCACTCGTAGTGAAAGTTAAAGAAGAGTAAATAAATATTGTCAACAGGAGATAAACAAAAAAGATTAGTGCGTCTGTCTGCGTTTGTCAGTTCAGGGCATTACTCATTGCAAAGAGTAAATAAATATTATCAACATTAAATAACAATTTAGATTAGTGTGTGTGTGTGTGTGTGTGTGTGTGTGTGTGTGTGTGTGTGTGTGTGTGTGTGTGTGTGTGTGTGTGTGTGTAAGCTGAAATGTCAGTTCAGGGCATTACCCATTCTGCCGATGACGTCAGACGATGAAATGGATGCGCGTAAGGTCGGTATTCGAATAACCTACATAAGAGAATTTAAAGTAAAATATTATTATGTATAACCCTCAGCATTCACCGATATTCGGTAAATATCGAATAAATAGATGCATAAACCATATTTATTAGTAGAAACAATTGAACCCTTGTTTAAGCATCGATTTACATGAGAAGTACCGACGGTGAAAGGCAATGTTTCTAAAGCACTTTTGTGTTTACAAAAAGCAGTGTTATTGGCTGCAGAAGAGGAAAAACTTGCAAAGGATGGCCCTAATAGATTTACAATGTCGGAACACTCAGAAAACAATAATCCGTTCACCTGTTGAAGTCCCATCAATCCTACAGATGGAGGTGGACCAGATATAGAACGTAGTTTCTTCCACACAACTGATGTAGGTGTTGTTCTACATGTTCCGATGTATTTGGTCCAAGAATTCTTTCTGTTTTGCCTGAAAATTCTACGAGCTTTTGCTCGTAGAACTTTATATTGCTCAAGGTTTTCACTTATCGGACCTTGAATCTTGTCGGAGGATTGAATCTCCTCAGAGCTCTTCTACGAAGACGTAATGCCTTCAAACATTCCTCTTTCCACCATGGGATAAGGTGGTCGTGGTGGCTTTGCTGAAGTTTTAGGGATGGTAATCTCTGCTACATGTAGGATATTTTGAGTGAATTTGTTGACAATTGAGTTTATATTATCATTAATTTCAATGTCTGGTGATACAAATTTGTTTTTGAATTCTTCCCATTTCGCTTTATTCAGAATCCAACGTGGTAGGCGTTGATTCGGGCGAGGGAAATTAAGAAGTGAAATATTAATGTGCGTATGATAGCTGCCGTAAAGACCGGGTAACACCTACCATTCAACCTTTGTTGCCAGTACCGGACTACGAAAGGACAAGTCCACAATTGTCCATCCACCAGTAGAAGCCGCCAAATGAGTGGGGGAACCGTCATTTAAGACATAAATCCAAGTCAGTTCTTATTTTATTAATTTGTGTTCCCCTAGGACTACAAGTTGATGAACCCCAAGAAGTATGATGGGCATTAAAATTGCCCATCAGTAAAAATGGTGTAATTGAGATATTAGGTCAACAAAGTCATTATTTTGAAAGTTATAACTCGGCGGTAGGTAAAGGCAACAAATGGTAAGTTTATATGAAACGGTAATCTGAACAGCTACAGCCGCTAAGTGAGTCACCACATTAACAGTAACCGAATCAATAGAGTTGTGGGTCAGAATGGCAACACCACATTTGGCCCTTTCCTCTGCAGTGAAATCGGATCTGAAAACGGAATAACCCTTCAAGCTGAAAATGTGAGATTCACGAAGATGCGTTTCCTGAAGGCACAGCATTAATGGAGATGAATCTCGCACAAGAACTTTCAGGTCTTCAATATGGCATCGTACCCCATTAATATTCCACTGTACTACGTTATAATTTAAGTTTGCAGACATTGAAATGTAATGAACTAGTATATTATAGGATTAATGTCACTTTGATTGTTTTTATGTACATTGGGATTATTAGATTCAACAGACACAGTCACTACTGTGACTAATGTCAGACTCTGATCATTTTTTGGATTTGTTTACAGGATGTTTAGCAATATAACCTCTATTAGAAGTTTTTTTTCATTTTTTTAACAAGGTTTTTTCTTATAGTAGAAATTTATTTTTATTTCCATCAGTGGACAAGTGTTTGATTTTTTTTAAAGTACTCCAGTCCTGAAGTGGTTTTTTTGTCAACTGGCTTCAACACTTGCGACATTGTCATTCGTGGCTTGGTCACTGGAAATTTAGGCTCTTTTTTGAAAGTAGGCTCAGAAGTTACTTTTACAGGAGAAAGCAAAGTAGGACCTTCCTTCACAACCGGAATCGAAATTTGTGCGACATTGGACGATAACATAGCTAACAACTGAGCAACTTGATCAGTCAAAACTTTTACAGTTTTGGTTAGCTCATCACAATTCACACAAGACATTTTTTGATTGGATGTAGCAGCAGCAAACGATTTTCCAGTTATAAGAGGCTTTTATGGATCTTTTTGGCTTCAGAAAAGGATACTTTGTCTTTGGCCATTATAGGTAGAATAGATTTTTCTTCTAGAAACTTGGGGCAGATCGGAGATCGAGCGATATGATCACCGCCACAATTCACACAGTGTGGGCTAACTTGACAACCTTCACCAGAATGACCTTGACTACCGTAATTTCCGCAAACCTCAGGCTTCGTGCACGACGAATTCATTTGACCGAAGCCTTGACATTTAAAACAACGCCTTGGATTCGGAACATATGGCCTCACCAACAGCCTTTGATAACCTGCATAGATATGATCGGGTATTTTAGGTTTTCCAAATGTCAAGATCAAGGAGGTTGTGGGGATTTTTTCTCCCTTGTCCATTCGCATTATCCTGCAGACATCAATTACAGCTTCTGAAGTCAACTCCATCTTAATTTCATTTAGATCTACATGTAATAGTCTCGGCATATTATGATACCTTTTGCAAAATTTAAGGTTCTGTGGGGTTTCACAGATACCTTGACTGTTTCAAAAAAGGAAGTCATTTTTAATAGCGACTGGGTCTGTTTGTCGCTGTTTGTTTGCACAAGTAAAGTCCCGTTTTGTAGTTTCTTCATAGAAACTACGGGACCTGCCCTACCAACAATGGCTTTATTAATTACAAAGGGCGAGACTTTGGACAAATCCGCTCCTTCCGTTGCATTTTTGAAAATAAAGAATCTCAGAGAAGGTAACGTAAAGTTACCATCTCCTTGTACGTTTGATGCAGTTTCCATATCTTTTCCCTTTGCTGCACTAACATCACTTTCTACAGACTCGATTGACAAGGTCAAACGATGCCTCTTTAAACTCATTTTGGCGTTTTGTTTGTTATTTTCCATAGTTAGTTTGCCGAGCGATTCATGGATGAAGATTTTTCGAACAACTGTATCTGTTGGGAGATAGTGCCTTGGCCGTTGACCGGGTTCTATACTTCCTTCATCGTCTGAATGTTTTAAATTAAATTTAATATATATATTATTTGTTATATTTTGTGTTATTTTATTTATTTATTTTATCTAATAACTTTATTTCTGTTATGTTTATGTATACGTTTACGAATTGTTGTTAAATTTTATTCATTATTCATTGTTATTTAGTTCTTAAGTATAATATAGCTATACCTGTTATCAAAATTCTTAATTTATTTTTACTGTTATAGTTTGTTGTTGTTGTTTTATTCTTAAGTAAAATTTTGTTTAAATTTTGTTTTATATACTTTCATTTTTCGTGACGGCGATGATAACCTGAACGGTTTTTCGCCGAAAAAAAAAAGGCCGACATGTTATTTAAAAACTTTATTACAAACCGCGATTTCCCGCATCCGGAAGGCATTTATATTAATTCTTATTAAATAGTTGGTTCGCTTTCGTTTACGGTTCAGACCTCTAGCGTATAAACGATAAGCCGTTAATTATATGTCCCCGTCGCCGTTTTGAAAATGACAAATTCACTTTAACTCGACATTATGTAATTTAACGCACATTTATATTAATTCTTAATAAATAGTTGGTTCGCTACTCGCTTATGGTTCACACTCTAGCGTTTAAACAGTAAGTCGTGCATTATATATCGCCATTGCCATATTTCAAATGACAAATTCTATCACATTCGACCGTATATAATTTAACACAAATTTTAAATTATTTCTTAATAAATAGCTGGTTCGCTTTCGTTTATGGTTCACACCTATAACGTATAAACGGTAAGCCGTTCATTTTATAATCGGCGACAGCATCCTCTTATCTGGCGACGGGTCGGGGTCCGCAATGCCCCCAACTCCGGCATCCACGCACGCGCACACGCCGCAGGCGCTTATTATATATTCAATTATATCATACCTTTGTTTAATTATAATACATTTAGCCCTTATCTTTGTTTACATTGTTAGATTTAACGCATACCTTCGTTTACATTTTTAGGTTGGCACCTACCTTTTGTTTACATCAGTAGATTAGCACCTATCTTTGTTTACATTCCTTATCAAGTGACCTTTGACCGTCGGACCATCCTCCGGTTCATGCTACTAATATTCTTCTCAAATAATTTGCTTTTCCTGCGTTTGTCATTCGCATTCTTTTCAACGACTTAAATTAGATATTGTACTAAATGGTTTAGGATTTTGTAGTAGAAGCTTAAAGCCCTATTGTCACCTACCATTGTGAAATTTACGTTTTTAAAACTATATTATACTGCTAGTTAATTCTTTACATAATAAGCTATTGAAAATATTATACGTATTAAACGTTTTTGGCCGACCATCTTAAAACCAGGTTTAAAACGAGGCTCAGGTAATGCTACATTTCCATAACCGAGTAAAGCTTAATCAAAACTTAGTAGAAGCTTAATAACACAATATTTGTAATACACACAAATATAATCAATTTCATACTTACGTTTGTAAAAGACAGCTGGAACACCAGATACAGGAAGGTTTTGCGCACTTGTACAGCGTGTAAAGTCAGTTCTTGTGCAATAAGGTCATACACATTTAGAGGAAATTTAATTTTTTTAAATTAAGTTTTCGCTTTGTACGGTAAACGGTAAGTCGTGTGTGTCGCGCGCGAGCATGTGCCCCTCTCACGTTCCGATTTCATTCAAACTTGACACAACAACTGACCTTGAACTTCAAAAAACCTTTAAAAACACAGGTTTTTCATTTCATACTTTCTTGAAAATCTAATTTCACCATAGTAATCGGGATTATAATTTGTGTAAATTACCAAGCATTGGATTCTCGCATTAAATCGTCTATTATTATAAGATTTGGTGACGAAGGATCAACGGAATTCATGTCGGGTAGGCCTTCTTGAAATATTATCGGGATATTACTGATATTTAATGACGGCTGCCAAACCGCATAGTGCCAATAAATATTTTTAACTTCTACATTGCATAACGCAGACATGTTCTTTAAACATTTTATAACAAACTGCGATTTTCCGCATCCGGACCGCCAAGCTACGGCACATGCAAATCGATGCTTAAACAAGGGTTCCATTGTTTCTACTAATAAATATGCCGGCGGAGGCAGCTGAAGTGAGCAGCTGATGGGCTTTGCGACCCCACCATACCTCTAGCTCATTCTACTCTCACTCATTTACTCCACATACACACAACATATACAGCACATATATACACACACACTCTCTCACACAAACACGTATACACCCGCAGGGGGGTGCAGACTAGCTGCACCTAGTGAGAGGACCTAGACGAACCACGCGGTACCCGAGTCTAGCAGACACTTACACTTACAGCACTACACTTACGATGTAAACACTTCACACTCACACGTACATTTAGGGATTTGCTGTGCTTGTTCCGTTATGTCTGGGAGTGGCAATACTGCTTAGTTACCTTTGGCGGGGCTAAGTATGTGGAACCTGATGTGTGCCTAGCACTGCCGAGAACCTCTGATGGGACAGGTTCTGGAACCGAGCAGCCTATAGGCGCTTGGCAAGCGCATGAATGTTGAGTTATGGGTGTCGGAGCCCATAGCTGGGTCTATCGAAACAAATGGTTGCATTCTGTGAGTACATAGAGGGCGGCTACCAGTGGTACTTGGGTTTGGGGAACCGTAACTTTGTACCGGAACCCATTCCTAAAATATTCTGGAGTGCTGACAGACATGTGTTTCGGCTCCAGAATATCTGGAAGTCCCCCCCAAATTTTTTTTTTTTTTTTTTTTTTTTTTTTTATTGTGGGTTTTTGCTTTAGTTCGAGTATCCTGGGCTGCTGGTGGTCGTTTGGGTGCACCCTGTGCCAGTTGTTCGAAAAATCTACATTCATGAATCGCTCGGCAAAACAAACCATGGATAATACTAACAACGCCAAAACCAATTTAAAGAGACATCGTTCAATTGTTTCAAGCGAGTCTATCAGTTCAGCTGAAAATGACGAAGGGAGTTTAAATACAGAGTTACCAACTCTTAAATTTTTAGTTTTTAGTAATCAGGAGGAAGGAGCAGATCTCTCAAAGACATCGCCCTTTCTCATACAGAAAGCAATATCAGGTAGAGCAGGATCTGTAGCTTCTATCAAGAAGCTACAAAACGGAACTTTATTAGTAGAGACTAAAAACGAGAAGCAGAGCCACACATTACTTCAAATGACCTCCTTTTTTGAAAAGTTCAAGGTTTCTGTGGTGCCCCACAGGTCCTTGAACTCGTCAAAGGGGGTGATTACTTGTAGAGATCTTCTGCACATTAGTCTCGAAGAGATTAAAACAGAGCTAGCATCGGAGGCTGTTACGGATGTGACACGGATACTGCGTAATGACAATGGGCAGAAAGTACCTACTGCCTCGTTAATCTTGACTTTTGCGAAACCGACAATACCCGAATACATCTATGCCGGATACCAACGGCTTTCAGTGCGACCATATGTCCCAAACCCTCGACGTTGTTTTAAATGTCAGAGCTTCGGTCATATGTATGAGTTCCTCTTGCGCGAAGCCAGAGGTATGCGGCCAGTGTGGACCGAAAGTGTGAAATCGAATACTGCTCCTCCGTCAGTTGGTTTAAAAAATAAAAGTTCTAACATTGCAGGAAACAAACCTGTTAAAAAAATAGAAAAAAGTCTTAAAGGAGGTCCCACTGGTAAACCTCCACAAATTAAATTTAAAAAATCATCTGACTCGGACATCAGTCACAGTAGTGATTCGATGTCCGTGGATATGGATAAACCGGCTGTATGTACAACTGACGAAGCTAAATTAAATCCTACCATATACTAGTAATTATATTTCTTAATTTTCAATGTCAACGCTGTCCATTTATAACAACGTGATACAGTGGAACATTAACGGAGCCAAAAGTCATATTGAAGATTTAAAACTTCTTGTGTACGCGATACGTCTCCATTATTCATTTGCCTTCAAGAGACGCACCTTCACCAATCGCACACTTTCAATTTAAGAAGGTATTCTGTTGTCAGGGCCGACTTCATAACGGAAGAACGAGCGAAGGGTAGGGTAGCCATACTCGCTCGTGACTCTATTGATGCCGTTTCTGTGGACATAATAACTCCTTTACAAGCTGTCGCAGTTCAGACTACCGTACCATTTAAACTTACCATATGTTGCATTTATTTACCGCCTAGCTATGCTTTCCAAAACAACGACTTAGTTAACTTATTAATTCAGTTACCTGTCCCCTTTCTATTGATGGGTGATTTTAATGCTCACCACACTTCGTGGGGCTCTACTACATGTAACTCACGAGGAAACCGAATTGACAATATAAGGACTACATTAGATCTATGTCTTTTAAATAATGGTTCCCCAACACACTTATCGTCTTCTACAGGTGGTTGGACAGTCGTTGATTTGACCTTTTGCAGTCAAATTTTGGCAACGAAGTTCGAATGGTCGGCGATGTCTGATCTTTACGGCAGCGATCATACTCCGATTAATGTTTCACTTTGTACATTCCACCGTCCGAATCAACGCCCTCCGCGGTGGATTCTACAAAAGGCACAATGGGTGGATTTCACAGAGCAATTTGTATCACCTGACATTGAAGATTTTTAACTCTATTAATGAAATAGTACAAACTTTAACTGAAAATATTTTAGACGTAGCACATAAAACTATTCCTCAAACCTCGACTCATCAATCTCGTCCCCCCGTTCCTTGGTGGACTGAGGACTGTAAGAATGCCTTGCTTTTACGTAGACGAGCTCTAAGAAGGTTCAACAGACGACCAACGAGTGAAAATCTTGAGAGGTATAAAATTCTCCGAGCTAGAGCTCGTAGAATATTTAGGCAAAGTAGAAAAAATTCTTGGACCCAGTATATTAACACAATATCAAGAACAACACCAGTATCAACTGTTTGGAAGAAACTCCGTTCCGTTTCTGGTTCATCTCCATCAACTCCCTTGATGGTCATCAACAACGGAATGGAATAATAAGTTTTGATCCTCGAGATATTGTTAATACATTGGGTTTATATTTTGCAGATTATTCTTCGTCTACTTCCTATAGCAATGGTTTTTGTCTTTTCAAAAATTCTCAAGAAGCAATGCAATTCGTCGTTGGTACGTCTGTTTCTCCTTTGAACGCGCCCTTCTCAATAAAAGAGCTGGAATCTGCACTGTCATCCTCTTCAGATTCAGCACCAGGCCCTGATAACCTTGTATATTCCATGATTAAAAATCTTCCAACATCGGGTAGGATTTCCCTCCTGAAGATATACAATCATATGTTTGAGGAACACTCTTTCCCTGATGTTTGGTTGGAAGCAACAGTGATTCCTATTCTTAAGCCAGGCAAAGATAAAACTGATCCAAACAGCTACCGCCCTATTTCTCTTACTAGTGTGCTATGCAAGCTAGTGGAGAAAATGGTAAATCGCCGGCTTGTTTGGTATTTAGAAAATAATAATTTACTCTCTGAGGACCAGTGTGGTTTTAGGCAAGGGCGATCTTCCATCGATCAGTTAGTTTTATTAGAATCTGCAATCCAAAATGCCTTTCTGTTACGTCAAACACTTGTTGCAATATTCTTTGACCTAGAGAAGGCATATGATATGGCTTGGAGAAGAGGAATACTAAATACATTAAAATCATGGGGTATACAAGGTAATATACTAGGTTTTATTAAAAATTTTCTCTCAAACAGATATTTCAGAGTACGCCTTGGATCTACATTGTCAGATCGTTTTCGGTTAGAGAATGGCGTCCCGCAGGAAGTGTACTTAGTGTGACCTTGTTTGCCGTTGCTATCAATAGTATAACTACTAATGTGCGGTCTCCTGTTCGCTGTTCTCTATTTGTGGATGACTTTGCAATTTATGTTGGTGCTAGAAGTTTGGCCACAGCTGAAAGAACACTTCAGCTTACAGTAAATAGATTGCAGTCATGGACGAATTCTACTGGGTTTAAATTTTCTGCCGCTAAAACTCAATGTATTGCCTTCAGTCGCCGTCGACAGATCCGAACTCCTTCAATATTTCTCGATGGTACAGAAATTCGGACCATTCCATCTGTTCGATTTTTGGGGTTAATATTCGACCAAAAACTATCATGGAACCCTCATTTGCGTGATTTAAAGTTACGATGTAACAAAATTCTCGATATGTTGAGGGTGCTTAGTGGTTCTCGATGGGGCGCTGATAGGACCTGTATGCTGATGTTTTACCGTGCGGTGATTCGTTCGCGAATTGATTATGGCAGCATTGTATATTCGTCTGCACGACCATCCGTATTAAAAAAAATAGACCCAGTCCATCACTCTACAATACGACTCGTCTCTGGAGCCTTCCGTTCTAGTCCCGTTGTAAGTATTCTAGCCGAGAATGGGGAACCTTCACTCTTTCGACGGAGACAGAAACTACAGTTAACTTATGTAAGCAATTTATCATCTAAACCATGGCACCCTGCTTTTAATACAGTTTTCAAAAATCAATTGGTGCGACAGTATGAAACTCGACCGAATGCTACTGCTCCTCTTGGTATTAGAACTTCCCGTATTTTTGATGACTTACGTATTGAACTACCCCAATGTTTGAAAGGTCCTTTGTCTTGTCCCTCCATGGAAAATCAATATGCCGACCTTTGATTTCTCCTTGTGTGCATACCAGAAAGACAACACTCCTAACATTGTGTATCAACGTGAGTTTTTTCGACTGACTAGTTCATATCCATCTGCTAAATTTATTTTCACAGATGGCTCTACGATGAATAACAATGTTGGGTGTGCATTTTACTCACTGGACGAAACGTATAAGTATGGATTACCCTGAACTTGTAGTGTCTTTACAGCCGAACTCTTTGCCATCTTAAAGGCTCTAAACACTATTGAATTCGATAGTTTGCATTACGTAGTTTGTTCCGATTCAAAAAGTGCCCTCCAGGCAATCTAGGATATGTATTCGGTAAACCCTCTGGTTCAAGATGTTCTGTGTTCTGTCGATAGACTTGAACTACGAGGTGCAAGATTATCATTTATCTGGATTCCTGGCCACTGTGGAATATTTGGAAACACTGTAGCGGATAATGCGGCAAAGGAAGCAACTTTTCTTCCGCCATGCACGCAACGTGTAATCGTGTCTGACTTCCTTTGTCGCGTAAAACATTTAATTCATCTACAGTGGGAAAAATGAATGGGCAGCTACAAGCAGTAATAAATTGAGGGTAATTAAAAGTACAGTTCGTCCTTGGGGGTCGTCAATACGTGCAAGTCGCAGAGAAGAGGTGGTGATCACCCGCCTTCGCATTGGTCACTCCATGTTAACGCATGGATTTCTGATGGAATGCGGGGACCCACCTGAATGTGAATTCTGTAGGGAAGCCATCACAATTAAACATATACTGCTCGATTGTGATGGTTTTCAAAATGTGCGTGTTATGTGTGGTCTGAGCAACTGTTTGCAGACGATGTTGGGAGATAGTGCCTCGGCCGTTGACCGGGTTCTAGACTTCCTTCATCGTCTGAATGTTTTAAATAAAATTAATTTATTGTATTTGTAATTTCTTGTGTTATTTTATTTATTTATTTTATCTAAAAACTTTATTTCTGTTATGTTTATGCATACTTTTACGAGTTGTTATTAAATTTTATTAATTATTTATTGTTATTTAGTTCTTAAGTGTAATATATCTATATCTGTTATCTAAATTTTTAATTTATTTTTACTGTTATTGTTTGTTGTTGTTGTTTTTTTGTTATTTTTTTCTTAAGTAAAATTTTGTACATTTTTTTTTAATATTTTCATTTTTCGTGACAGCGATGATAACCTGAACGGTTTTTCGCCGGGGAAAAAAATGTTTAATTATAATACATTTAGCCCTTATCTTTGTTTACATTGTTAGATTTAACGCATACCTTCGTTTACATTTTTAGTTTGGCACCTACCTTTTGTTTACATCAGTAGATTAGCACCTATCTTTGTTTACATTCCTTATCAAGTGACCTTTGACCGTCGGACCATCCTCCGGTTCATGTTACTAATATTCTTCTCAAATAATTTGCTTTCCCTGCGTTTGTCATTCGCATTCTTTTCAACGACTTAAATTAGATATTGTACTAAATGGTTTTAGATTTTGTAGTAGAAGCTTAAAGCCCTATTGTCACCTACCATTGTGAAATTTACGTTTTTAAAACTATATTATACTGCTAGTTAATTCTTTACATAATAAGCTATTGAAAATATTATACGTATTAAACGTTTTTGGCCGACCATCTTAAAACCAGGTTTAAAACGAGGCTCAGGTAATGCTACATTTCCATAACCGAGTAAAGCTTAATCAAAACTTAGTAGAAGCTTAATAACACAATATTTGTAATACATACAAATATAATCAATTTCATACTTACGTTTGTAAAAGACAGCTGGAACACCAGATACAGGAAGGTTTTGCGCACTTGTACAGCGTGTAAAGTCAGTTCTTGTGCAATAAGGTCATACACATATTAGAGGAAATTTAAATTTTTTAAATTAAGTTTTCGCTTTGTACGGTAAACGGTAAGTCGTGTGTGTCGCGCGCGAGCATGTGCCCCTCTCACGTTCCGATTTCATTCAAACTTGACACAACAACTGACCTTGAACTTCAAAAAACCTTTAAAAACACAGGTTTTTCATTTCATACTTTCTTGAAAATCTAATTTCACCATAGTAATCGGGATTATAATTTGTGTAAATTACCAAGCATTGGATTCTCGCATTAAATCGTCTATTATTATAAGATTTGGTGACGAAGGATCAACGGAATTCATGTCGGGTAGGCCTTCTTGAAATATTATCGGGATATTACTGATATTTAATGACGGCTGCCAAACCGCATAGTGCCAATAAATATTTTAACTTCTACATTGCATAACGCAGACATGTTCTTTAAACATTTTATAACAAACTGCGATTTTCCGCATCCGGACGGCCCAGCTACGGCACATGCAAATCGATGCTTAAACAAGGGTTCCATTGTTTCTACTAATAAATATGGTTGATTTATCTCTATTTATTCGATATTTATCGCATATCGGTGAATGCTGAGTGTTATACATAATAATATTTTACTTTAAATTCTCTTATGTAGGTTATTCGTAAACCGACCTTACCCGCATCCATTTCATCGTCTGACGTCATCGGCAGAATGGGTAATGCCCTGAACTGACATTTCAGCTTTCACAGAAATCTCATGGCGCGCGGGGACCTACCTACATGTCAGTTTTGTGGTGATATCATCACAATCAAAAATTTTCTTCTGGACTGTGATGGTTTGAAAAGCATGCGTCAAATGTGTGGATTGGATTCCTCTATGGAAGCAATTTTAAAAGATGATTCGTGGGTCATTGACCGAGTTCTTAATTTTTTACGTCGTACAAATGTATTTGAATTACTCTAGCTATGGTATTGTTGAACAGCGTAACAGTGTAAATATTTTTTTCAAATGTTATCTAGTTTTAGTGACTATAGTGTTTTAGTTTTTAGTATAGAATTAATAATATTTAGATTTAGTTCCCCCAGCCATGTAGGATATTTTGCTGGACGGCGCTGATAGCCTTCATATGCCTTTCGCGAAAAGCTGTATTAAAAAAAAAAATTGAATGATTTTAACTTTCATCAGAGCATGAGGATAACTAGTTAGCCGTTACCACTTTCTCTCATTACCTCCCTCAATAAGCCAACAAGAACTATGTGAGTGCTTTTTTCATCATAAGCTGTATTAAAAAAAAATCACACTAACTAATCTAAATTTTTATCTCATGTTGATAATATTTATTTACTCTTCGCAATGAGTAATGCCCTGAAGTGACATAAAAGCTAACAGATGCACTAATCTATTTTATCGTCTGACGTCATCGGCAGAATGAATAATGCCCTAAACTGACATTTCAGCTTACACACACACTAATCTAAATTTTTATCTCATGTTGATATTTATTTACTCTTCGCAATGAGTAATGCCCTGAACTGCCCCAACGCTGAAAGACGCCGTTCTATCGTCTGACGTCATCGGTAGAATGAGTAATGCCCTGAACTGACATAAACGATGACAGACACTAATCTATTTTGTTTATCTCCTGTTGACAATATTAGTAACACTATTATTAGTATTACTTTCACTACTAGTAACGCCCTGAACTGACACAAAAGCTCCAGATTTATTTACTTTTTGTTACAATTTCACTCTTTTCTTGTTTGCATTGTTACGTTGGCGCCTAACTTTGTTTACACTGTTAGATTTTCGTCTATCTTTGTTTACATTTTTAATCTAGTGATCTTTGTTTCTATTGATAGACTGGCGTTGTTTATATTCCTTATCAAGTGACCTTTGCGCGGTGCCTTGAACTGACAATACAGACTACTCTCGTAAACCACGTGACACATCACTTTAAAATTTGGCGAAAATGGTCTTTGCAAGTTGACGATAAAAAAATGTTAAGGGTGTAGTTAAATGAAATTTTTTAATAATTTATCTAATGTGGTGTATCATGTGAAACTAGAAGTATACATAAACAGATTACATAGTACTACCAGATCACTTCATAAGTTCTAGTTTTGATTCCACTTCTCTAATTTCGACATGTTAGTTCAGAAAAAAAAACAAGTGTGTTTTCAGGATTTTTTCAATATGTTGCATATTTTGGTTGACAGAAGCGTGTTTTGACAAATTCACGAACAACTTTAGAAGGTTTTTTGCGCTGCTCGACCTTTTGCTTCGTGAATAATATGCAGACGACAAGGCATACTAATCTATTCTTGTGAATAGTTCATCTTTGAAATAAAACGCCTACAGACCCTCAGTATGTGCGTTAAAAACATCTGCTTGTCCATTACGTATACCATAGATCATCTAAAGCAGTCACGTAAAGTTGTTGGTCCCTAGGATGACTTTTCTAATCCTCCGCCTGGTTAAATAAGAAAAGAAAAATACACAACCTTTAATGCTACACTGATGCTGTTTTATTTAAATAAAACAAATTTAATGGCAAATAGTTTACATTAATAACAAACCGAGGGGAATTAAAAATACTGTTTGCCTTAACGTTTAAATCGTAGGGAAAAGGTTGTGTTTACCCGTTTTCGTATTACTCACTTCCTTTTAACACATGGATATTTGATGGGACGCGGGGACCAACCTGTTTGTGAGCTTTGTGAATCACACATCTCAATCGAACATATTTTGCAAGATTTGTAACGGCTTAAGGAAACTTTTAACAGATGATGCTTGGACTATTGACCGAGTAATAGATTTCTTGCGTCGCTTAAATATATTTTTTTAAATAATTAATATTTATTTTAATTATTATTGTTATATTATTTTTCCAGGGTCTATTTACATCCCTGTCGTATTTTATTGTTTAAACATTATAATAATTTATTATATTTTATTCAAAATACCTTAATATTTTTACTTTTAATGATGTTTTTTTAACTATTATTAATTACTTAAAATTGAGCTATTTTAAATTTTGTTTTGAACTTTGGAAAATTCTCTTTCTTTGATTTGTGTAATTTAATAATTAGTAATTTTTTTTCCGATCCTGTCTTGGGCGTTGATAATCTTTCAGGTTTTTCGCCCATAACAAATTAAAAAAATTAATAATAATAAACAGTTTTCATTTTGTTCGCAGACGAAAAACGACCCAGAAGGACTGAAGGAGCCGCAAAGTTCGGGAAACGGATTGGTAGTAAATTCGGATGCAAGTCCAGGCACGATTTCAAGGAACCGAGGGTCCAGTAAATCTACCAAATATATTGAGTGCTGGGGAGCGGATAAGCCTTTCGCAAATATCACAGAGAGCACGCTGGCCAAGAATATTGGATTGACGGTAAATCGAGTTCGGTTCTTTTAGTGTATGCCCCTGCAAAATACACAAAGTAATTATTAACGTATTTTAGTCCTGATAAATTTTGTTTATATAATCTCTGCACGCAACTGTCTCGCTGACGTAATGGAAGCGAATCAGAAGTATATTTCTTTATTTTACCGCTTTTGAAATTATAATCAGCATTGAAATATTCATATATTAGTATTTTACACTTTCAAATTACATTAAAAATACGAAAATGAAACCTGATCGTCAAAAAATTCTTAATTTTAACGGATTTTGATACAGTTTTTAACGCTGATTACGATATTGAAAAAATGGCCCCGCCATTTTGAAACTGTATAACCTATTTTTGCGTCATTATTGTGACAGTCAAAGTAATTAGGCTTATGACCTATTTTGTTCCGTCTAGTGGTCTTGTGTAGGCTACCGCGGTTTCGAAACTTTCTGAAATTTCCTATCCAGTTACTTTCTGAAATTATTGTTTTCAGTTGTAAGGACAATGTTGGACTCGATGCACGATTATCAGTAAAGGGCTTGATAAGAGATAATGCAAGATTTTTTATAAAAATCCGACGGGGCACTACTTTTGCTGTGTTAAAGTTAAACATTATCTTCCGTTATCGGCAGACGTGATCGGTTCCGTGGTGGCGCGAGAGGGGTCATTTCCAATGACAACCACGCCCCTCCCTCCACTATGATTGGAACAAAACAATACACATACCTTTTCACACAGACCCCTTGAAGATTACCTAGCTCCGTTATTTTTTAACTCTACCGAATTTAGAGTTATAGCCGCCTATGTGGCCTAGTTGATAAGAGTACTGGTCTTTCATCCCGAGGACCCGGGTTCGATTCCCGGCCAGGGCTTGGGATTTTCATACGCTATAAATCATCCCATCGTCTGCATTATCCCAAGTGTGCAATAGTCGGACGTTAAAAAAAAAAAAAAAAAAAAAAAAAAAAAAAATTGAAAAACGCATCTTGGTGAAGTTTTTTTCACCGCGGGACCTATCGCGGTTAATTTGTTAATCCTTCTTTATTAAGTTTATATATTTAAATAATGTTATGTAGTTAGAGTGGCTATATAGCAGCCTCGGTGGCCTAGTTGATAGCGTATTAGGTTTTCACTCCGAGGACCCGGGTTCGATTCCCAGTCAGGGCTTGGCATTTTCATACGCTATAAATCATCCCATCGTCTGCATTAGCCCAAGTGTGCAATAGTCGGAAAAAAAAAAAAAAAAAAAAAAAAAATTGAAAAAGCATCTTGGTGAAGTTTTTTCTCGCCGCAGGACTGACCTATCGCGGGTTAATTTGAAGTGGATTTTAATGTATGTGCAAAAACGATACTTGCAGTGAAATTTCGTTATATTAGTATTTTTCTGATATACGAAATTTTTTCCGTTGCAGTATGTGTGTGTGTGTGTGTGTGTGTGTGTGTGTGTGTGTGTGTGTGTGTGTGTGTGTGTGAGAGAGAGAGAGAGAGAGAGAGAGAGAGAGAGAGAGAGAAGAGACAGAGAGAACTCTCACGTTTGTAATTAATGTTTACCCGATTTGATTCATATTTGGCGCAAAAAGCGATTTTAGTATTAAGAAAAATATGAAAGTAGTAAAAATATTAAACTAAACAGATCTAAATAATTTAAGTAATAGAACAAACTTTCATTATTCAAATAATCTCGTAACCGTACATTTCAAAACATTGTATAACAGCAGCACAAAATAATAATAATAATATTATCCACTGTCATACACCGTATTCCCAGTAATATCAAACACTGCCAGTATGACTTCTTCATGTACATATGTTAAAAACCATACAAAATAAAAAGATATTCCAATGAAACTTTGCAGGTCTACGAACAGAACCATAGAGGATACAAATATGTAGTCTCCCTAAATCGCATAAGCCTAAATAGCATAAATCGCATTACTTAGATTGTACATTATTCTCAGTTGTATTTTTTTTCTGCTATTGATAGTTTACTGTAATAAATTTTTTCTGTTTGTTTCTTCCAGAGTATAGCTATGATTGAATCAAACTTGTTACCAACCAAAACTACATGCCTTGAATGTAGGTGAGTTGTTACTAAGCAAAGCTACATGTCTTGAATATATTATGTTACTAAGCAAAAATACATACGTTAAGTTATTGTTACCAAGCAAAACCACATGCCTTAAGTATAGGTTAAGTTACCTTTGTTGGTTACACCATGGATAACAATGTCCGCGTCATCCATAAACCTTAACGCTTCAGAACCGACCTTTACAGAGTTGTTTTCGATTCTCGGTCCGTATAAATGATCGATTTTTCCCTGTGATGTGGCGGTAATTATTTCCATCATGTATTTACGTACTAGAGAGTGTTAAAATGTAACTTTTATCCAATCTATCGACTCTTGAGGTGGGGATACAATACTTAGTATACTATGGGGTGTGTCTAGTATGAATACTAGGGGAGGAAAGAATAGATTTCTGAAGTTTCTGCTATCACCGGCATGTCTGGAAATTTCGGATAGGAAGTTTTTCTTCTAGGTGTCGCAAAACAGTCGTCGTCATAGAGACAGAGGGCACTTCGTTTTCTTGTTTTTCAGTTTTTATACAGGGAAGCGTCTGTATTTTCGTCGACTCCTTAATAATGGATTGGATTTGTATTGTCTAATCAATTGTAAGTCCGTATCGGCATCACCGAATTTCATTTGAATATACGAGTATTTCCGCTTAAGGCGTTTCTCAATCTTTCGATCTTGAGTGATTAGTTCATCGTACTTTGTGAACAGAACTTTGGATCCGTAGGTTTTCGGTCTACCAAATACATATTCTGTAATACGAACCGGGTCCGTATTCAAGAAACTCGTCCGTCAACTGGGCAGTTCCAATGACGCGGTTCTCTTTCAAGCTTCAGTTAAGAGTTAAACTGTAACTTTGCAATATTTTACCATGGATTTTTTAAAAAATCAGTTTTCAACGCATTAAACCTTACTTCACGTCAGTGACTTGGTTCACTTCAAGGAACTGTGTTTTGCAGGAACTGGTTCAACTCTGAAGATATGAATCCCGTAATGCTGTGGTTCAGAAAACGTGGCCAGGAAGAGGACTACAGAAACCAACCAGATCGTCAGTTTAAGTATTACGTTGGCTGTGCGGTAGCTCTCTTCGTCTGCATGGGTGTTATACAAACTCTTAGGATACCAAAGTAAGTAATTGATTGCAATTTGTTTATTGGACATTGAACTATTGGAGGTGACATCGTGGTAAGACAGGCCAGTTAGTAATGCAGTGTTTGTTTTAAAAGTGTGTGAACGTGAATTCAAAAGGTGGTTTCATGCTTTTATCAGTTGCCAATTAGTGTTTTCCTTGTTAAATTAGTTATATCTCTAGAACGACTTTTTTGCATCATAATCGTCAATTAAAACCGTAATTAAAAAATTAACTTTTTCCAATGATCCATTTAATTTTGATGCAATAATTTTTTACGTAAAAATAAGTACAAAAAACAGTGATATTTTTTGTTTATACCGTTTTATAACTTTACATTGTTTTGGAGGTCTTCTTTACGTTCAAGTCGTAGGGAAGAGGTTGTGGTTACTCGTCTTTGTATTGGTACGTGTCGCCCTTTTGACACGTGGATATCTGATGGGATGCGGGGACCAACCTGTTTGTCCCTTTTTTTAATCACACATCTCAATCGAACATATTTTGCAAGATTGTAATGGCTTAAAGAACTTGCGCCGGCTGTGTGGATTAGGCAGTACTTTAAAAGATGATGCTTCGGCTATTGACCGAGTAATAAATTTCTTACGTCGCTTAAATATATTTGATTATATTTAATTAATATTTATTACTATTATTGTTGTTATTTTTCCATGAACTATTTACATCCCTGTCGTATTTTATTGTTTAAACATTATAATAATTTATTATACTTTATTTAAAATATCCTAACCTTTTGCTCTTATGATGTTTTATTAATTATTATTAATTCCTTAAAATTAAGCTTTTTGAAATTTTGTTTTGAACTTTGGAAAATTCTCTTTCTTTGAATTGGGTAATTTTATAATTGACAATTTCTTCCCGATCTTGTTTTTGGGAGATAATAATATTTCAGGTATTTCGCAAAAACAAAAATGATAACTTTTCTGGAGTTACGTTCATATGAACATTGTTGTTTAATTTTGTGACCCCAAACACCTTTGGAAGTTATGTTGATTATTCGCGAATAACTTAGCAAGCCGCTAAGTTCACTTTAGAATAAGTGTTCTAAAGTTCAGTATCGGCGTTCATTTCAAAGTCCGTTATATCCGTGCTAATATTTCATTTTCCAATGGAAATTCGCCAATATAAACATAGTATCGAACTACTTATGGCATCGTTTTACAGAGGCTTGGTGTTGTACGGAGCGTACGGTCCTACCCTTGTGGCACTACTGGTCTTTGTGTATTTAAGTTGGGTGGAAGAATGTTCCAGAAGCTACTCCGCAACGCCGCAAAACGAGGACGAAGGCAGCAAAGTAGTGAGCGACAGTCGATGGCTTCGTCTGTCAGTCTTCTTGGTCACTATTGTATTGACATCGGCGTGTGCTGTAATCACACTGGTAATTATGATGTTCTCTTTGGCTTATTACAATAAACCCTGAATAAGTTCAAGTTTTGCTACTCCCTGTATTCGACGACGATTTCTCGGTTTACTGGTGAAATATTAAAAAACAAATTTACTATACAAAGTATAAATAAAGTTTGATGATTGTGAAAAATTGATCTTGAGATTTTATTGGTATTAAATGTTTAGGTCTCCTGAATAAAGAACCTTGATGTTTATTTGGGATGTTTGTCCATCTGTGCAAGTCGTTGGAGACTATAAGACCGATTTTGATCGTGAAATTTGGCATATAGTTGTCCTTTCTTGGTCATAAAAGTATTCAAAATGTATTTTTCTCAAAATCAAATTCGGCATTAGTGGAAATATCACTAACTTTGAAAATAACCGATCCGTGGCTGCTGATTAAGAATTAATGTTAGATGACAAAATCGTAGTATATTCTGCAGTTTATTTTAAAGTAATTACGTACGTATAAGATACAGTTTTGTTACAGATAGACTTGGACCCAGACTATGCTGAAGAGATTGAACTGTCACCAGCCAACAGTTCCACATCACTAATTAGTGATAAGAACGTGACACGTCACGAAGAAGTGACTGCTGAATTTGCTCCCGTGAGTAAAAACAACTGTTCTTTTACTTATAACGATTAATCTTTTACTTCCAACAACTGAACTGTATTTAAATATCTCTATTGCGTGTGCTCCCGTGAGTTAAACAACTGTTCTTTTCCACACACTTTATTTCCAGTAAAAAAGAGCTGAACTGTATTTAAATATTTTTACGGGATCTACTCCCGTGTTTTGAAACAACCGTTATTTTACTTTTAACAATTCACCTTCTATTTCCAATTAAAAAGAGCTCAACGGTATTTCAATATTTTTACAGGATCTGCTCCCGTGTTTTGAAACAACCATTATTTTACTTTTAACAATTCACCTTTTATTTCCAATTAAAAAGAGCTTAACGGTATTTCAATATTTTACGGGATCTGTTCCCGTGATTGGAAACAACCGGTATTTCAATATTTTACGGGATCTGTTCCCGTGATTGGAAACAACCGTTATTTTACTTTTAACAATTCACCTTCTATTTCCAATTAAAAAGAGCTCAACGGTATTTCAATATTTTACGGGATCTGTTCCCGTGATTGGAAACAGCCGTTATTTTACTTTTAACAATTCACCTTCTATTTCCAATTAAAAAGAGCTCAACGGTATTTCAATATTTTACGGGATCTGCTCCCGTGAGTTGGAAGCAATCTATTTTACTTTTAACAATTCGTCTTCTATTTCCAATTAGAAAGATTTGTATTGTATTTAAATATCTTTACAGGATCTGGCTCCCGTGATTTAAAACAATCGTTCTTTTACTTGTAACGATTCATGTTCTATTTCCAATTGAAAAGAGTTGAACTGTATTTAAATATCTTTATATTTAAATAAAGATATTTATTTAAAGTATTAAATAAATACTTTAAATAAATATCTTATTTATTTAAATATCTTGATTTTAAATAAATCAAAATTTATTTATAGTCTCTTGATTTAAAGTATGCATTTATGTGGTACTGCTGTGTTATGATATTACCACTGCTGTGCTATTTTAATATTTTGTGCGTGTGTGTGTGTGTGTGTGTGTGTGCCTGCGTGCGTGTTATATTTTACAGTGTATGTTAACTTCGAAAATGTTATTAATGAAAAGTGTTATTAATGCCTTGGAACTGCCTCTATTTACATTTGTTTCGTAGATCGTACAACAAAAACCAATCCAAATTTTCTCTAAACTAGGTGTACCTGCACAGCACAGCGATATCTTTGGCCGCCATATCAGTGTTTCTGAGAATAGGTTTTATCCTCAAGTTTGGTATGATGACAATATGCTCTGCACTGCATTTGGGCCTCTACTACACGCACAGTCTGTTTGACAGTTACGAAGATATACATGATAATGGGTAAGTAACTGTTAAAAGTAAAACATACATTAATGAAAGTGATTTTTTCAAAAAATTAATATGGCATGTTTTGTAAATATTATTTATTTATGGTTTATACATGCGATTTAGGATCACTTGGGTCTTTCTTACAATAAACTTCAGTTTTCACAAACAAGTTGAAAAAATACATTTTTAAAAACCCAACAGTTTTCTAGGCATCAATTTAGAGGAAACGTTAAAATATGATACGAGTACTTCGGCTATTGACCGAGTACTAACATTCTTGCATCGCTTAAATGTTTTAAATACAATTTAGTTTATTATTATTTTTAATTTGTGTAATTTACATTGTAATTTTTTTTCTAAATAACTATATCTCTGTTATGCTTGTATAATTTTACGAATTGTTATTTAGTTCTTAAATATTCGTTATTGTAATTATATTGCCGGCGGAGGCAGCTGAAGTAAGCAGCTGATGGGCTTCACGATCCCACCATACCTCTAGCTCATTCTACTCTCTCTCATTTACTCCACATACACTCAACATACACACCACATATATACACACACACACTCTGTCACACAAACACATTTACACCCTCAGGGGGGGTGCAGACTAGCTGCACCTAATGAGAGGACCTGGACGAGCACCCGTGTCTAACACACACTTACACTTACAGCACTACACTTATGATTTAAACACCTTACACACACACGTACATTTAGGGATTTGCTGTACTTGTTCCGTTAAGTTTGGGAGTGGCAATACTGCTTGGTTTCCTTTGGCGGGGCCAAGTATGTGGAACCTGATGTGTGCCTAGCACTGCCGAGGACCTCTGATGGGACAGGTTCTGGAACCGAGCAGCCTATAGGCGCTTGGCAAGCACGTGAATGTTGAGTTATGGGTGTCGGAGCCCATAGCTGGGTCTATCGAAACAAATGGTTGCATTCTGTGAGTACATAAAGGGCGGCTGCCAGTGGTACTTGGGTTTGGGGAACCGTAACTTTGTACCGGAACCCATTCCTAAAATATTCTGGAGTGCTGACAGACATGTATTTCGGCTCCAGGATATCTGGAGGTCCCCCCCCCAATTTATTGGGGATTCTCGCTTTAGTTCGAGTATCCTGGGCTGCTGGTGACGTTTGGGTGCACCCTGTGCCAGTTGTTCGAAAAATCTGCATTCGTGAATCGCTCGGCAAACTAAAGTATGGATAACTCAACCACAAACGCCAAAGGAGTGTTAAAGAGGCCTCGTTCGGCTTCGAATGTGTCTGTTGATAACAGTAGAGGTGATTTAAACCCGAGAAATGAGGAGACGCAAGCTGTAAGTCTACAACTGCCGTCTCCAAAATTTTTAATTTTTAAAAACTCGGTGGAAGGGGCCGACTTGTCAAAAGTGTCCCCTTTCCTTATAAATAAAGCGATTGTTGGAAGAGCAGGTCCCGTAGCTTCAGTTAAAAAGCTGCAGAAAGGGACCTTACTGGTTCAGACTAACAGCGATAAGCAAAGCCTATCGCTGTTAAAAATGACGTCGTTTTTTGAAATGGTCAAGGTTTCTGTAGAGCCGCACAGAACCTTGAACTCAGCAAAGGGAGTGATAACCTGTAAAGATCTCCTCCATGTAGACCTGGAGGAGATTAAATCAGAGTTAGCAAATCAAGCTGTTGTAGACGTGTGCCGTATTACGCGCAACGATAGGGGCAAAAAGTACCAACTGCCTCGTTGATTTTGACTTTTGGTAAACCAACTGTCCCAGACCACATCTATGCCGGATACCAGCGCCTTTCGGTAAGGCCATACGTTCCAAACCCGAGACTGTGTTTTAAATGCCAGGATTTTGGACACGTTAGCTCCACATGCCGGAAGGATCAGGTATGCGGTAATTGTAGTGGTCATGGTCATGATAGTGAGCAATGAAAAGACGATCCAAAGTGTTGCAATTGTGTTGGAGACCATCCCGCTCGTTCCTTTGACTGCCCTAAGATTAAGGACGAGAAAGCCGTTCTTTCTATCATGGCCAAGGACAAGATATCTTTTTCAGAAGCAAGGAAGGTTTTCAAAAGTTCAAAGTCAATAATTGAAGGTAAATCGTTTGCTGCTGCCACTTCTACTAGTAAATCATCGTGTGCTAATTGTGAAGAGCTAACTAAAACGGTAAAAGCATTATCGGAACAGGTAGCTCAATTGCTAACTCTGATTTCTGCGGGTTCCACTCTTGATTTACTATATAAATCGTCTGAAACGTCTTCCTCTCAAGTGTCTTTAAAAGGAAAGGATACTCACCTTTCGTAAGTTGCTACTAAAACCCTTGTTACAAAGAATCCGAGGCCTGTAATTCCGGAAGCAAATCCATCTTCTTCCAATCTAGGCGTAAGAACTAAGTCGCAAGTGTTAAAGTCTTCGTCTAAAAACGTTCCTTCTGGACTAGCCCACTTTCTTAGAAAATCTAACACATACCCACCAGTGGTTGTGTCCAAAAAAGAAAAAATACAAACAAAGAAGGGAAAAAAATCAAAGGAAGGAGTTGCTTCCAAGGTGCCTCCTTCCAAAACTACTATCTCTACAGAGTCGGACATCAATCACAGTAGTGATTCGATGTGCATTAATTCTGATAAAGCAACGACTCATAATCTTGAATCCGAAATGAATCCAGTTATATTTTAAACCTAAGCATTCAATGTCTGCATGTTCAAAAAATAATGTGATACAATGGAATGTTAATGGAGTAAGAAATTGAAGATCTGAAGGTTCTTGTACGAGATATGTCGCCTTTAATAATGTGCCTTCAGGAGACTCACTTGCGTGAATCTCACATTTTTAGTTTTACGGGTTATTCTGTTTTCAGAGCAGATTTCATCGCTGAGGAAAGAGCCAGAGGTGGTGTAGCCATTCTGGTTCACAACTCAGTCGAGTCGGTTCTTGTGAATATAGTAACTCCTTTACAAGCTGTTGCCGTTCAAATAACCGCACCATTCAAACCTATAATCTGCAACCTATATTTACCGCCTAATTACAATTTCCAAAACAATGAAGGACGTGACTTAATATATCAATTGCCATCGCCGATATTATTATTAGGCGATTTTAACGCTCATCATACTGCATGGGGTTCATCAACCTGTAACTCTAGAAATACGCATTGAGAGGATAAGGTCCGAATTGAATTTATGTCTTCTTAATAACGGTTCCTATACGCATTTGGCGGCATCTACTGGCAATTGGACCGTTGTTGACTTGTCATTCTGCAGTCCAATTCTGACAACGAAGTTTGAATGGTCAGTATTACCTGATCTTTACGGCAGTGATCACACTCCCATTAATATTTCATATCGTAATTTCCCTAGTCGGGATCAGCGCCTGCCGCGTTGGATTGTGAAAAAAGCAAATTGGGAGGAATTTATGAAGAAATTTGTATCACCAGACATTGAATATAATGACTGTATAAACACAATAGTGTCAAAATTTACTCAAAACATTTAACAAGCAGCAGAGAAAACTATTCCAAAAACTTCAGTACGCCCTTCACGTCCACCTGTCCCTTGGTGGAACGAGGAGTGTAGGAAGGCGTTACGTCTACGTAGAAAAGCTTTGAGGAGATTCAACAGAAACCCGACAAGTGAAAACCTTGAGCAATATAAAATTCTTTGTGCAAAAGCTCGTAGAAAATTCAGGCAAAGCAGAAAGGATTCTTGGACCCAATACATCGGAACAACATGTAGAACAACACCTACATCTGTTGTGTGGAAGAAATTACGTTCCATTTGTGGTCCGCTTCCATCTGTAGGACTGATGGGACTTCAACAGGCGAAAGGATTATTGGTTTCTGACGGTTCCGACATTGTAAACCTTTTAGGGTCATACTTTGCAAGTTTTTCCTCTTCTGCAGCCTAAAACACTGCCTTTTGTAAACACAAAAGCGCATTAGAAAAATTGCCTATCACTGACGGTACTTCTGATGATTCTCCTCTGAACAGTCTGTTTACTCTACGTGAGCTAGAATCTGCACTGCTGTCCACCAAGGATTCAGCTCCAGGTCCTGACAACCTTGTTTACGCCATGATTAAAAATCTTTCACTGTCGGGTAAGTTATTTCTTCTCGAAATATACAATCGTATGTACGAGGAGCGTACATTCCCTGGCGATTGGTTGGAAGCTACAGTAATTCCCGTTCTTAAACCAGGTAAAGAGAAAACTGATCCAAGTAGCTATCGTCCTATCTCTCTCACCAGCGTGCTATGCAAGCTAGTAGAAAAAATGATAAATCGTCGCCTTGTTTGGTATTTAGAAACTAATAAATTATTGTCCAAAGAACAGTGCGGTTTCAGACAAGGACGATCTTCGATGGATCAATTGGTCTTGTTAGAATCTGCAATTCAAAATGCCTTCCTCTTGCGTCACACTTGTTGCAGTATTCTTTGACCTAGAGAAGGCATACGACATGGCCTGGAGAAGAGGAGTACTGAACATTTTAAAATCATGGGGTATACAAGGCAGAATTCTTGCTTTTATTACAAATTTCCTGTCTAATAGATACTTTAGGGTACGTCTTGGAGCTACAGTTTCAGATCGATTCCACTTAGAGAATAGAGTTCCACAGGGGAGTGTACTTAGTGTTACATTGTTTGCTATCGCAATCAATAGATTACCGCTAATGTGCAGTCCCCTGTCCGATGTTCGCTCTTCGTGGACGATTTTGCTATTTATGTAAGCACCAGAAATATGGCAACAGCTGAAAGAACTCTTCAGCTGGTAATAAATAAGTTGCAGACATGGACGTGATCTACTGGCTTTAAATTCTCTGCTGCTAAGACTCAGTGCATTGCCTTTAGTCGCCGTCGACAGATCCAAGCTCCTGCGTTATTTCTAGATGGTATACAGCTCCGGACTTTTCCATCCGTTCGTTTTTTGGGTCTAATATTTGACGAAAGGCTCTCCTGGAGCCCTCACGTGCGTGATTTAAAGTTACGATGTAACATAATTCTCGATATGTTGAGGGTTCTTATTAGTTCTCGATGGGGCGCTGATAGGACCAGTATGCGGATGTTTTATCGTGCTGTAATTCGTTCGCGAATTGATTACGGCAGCATTGTATATTCGTCTGCACGACCTTCCGTATTAAAGAAACTGGATCCCGTCCATCACTCAGCTATCCGCCTAGTTTCTGGTGCCTTTCGCTCTAGCCCTGTTGTGAGCCTCCTTGCCGAAGCTGGAGAACCATCACTCTTTCGACGTAGACAACAGCTTCAAATAAATTATTAAAGTAATCTACGAACTAAACTATGGCATCCTGCTCATAATACCGTTTTCCATAATGAGTTGAACCAACATTATGAATCCCGACCGCTCGCTACGGCCCCTGTTGGCATTAGAACAACCCCTGTTTTTGAAGACTTGCGTATTGAACTACCCCCAGTGTTTGAAAGGTCCTTTTGTCTTGTCCCTCCATGGATAATCAATATGCCGACCTTTGATTTCTCCTTGTGTACATACCTGAAAGACAACACTCCTAACATTGTGTATCAACATGTTTTCTCGACTGACTAGTTTATATCCATCTGCTAAATTTATTTTCACAGATGGTTCTAAGATGAATGATAATGTTGGGTGCGCGTTTTACTCACAGGAAGAAACATATAAGTATGGATTACCCTCAATTTGTAGTGTCTTTACGGCCAAACTCTTTGCCATCTTAAAGGCTCTGGACACTATTGAATTCGATAGTTTGCATTTCGTAGTTTGTTCTGATTCAAAAAGTGCCCTCCAGGCAATCCAGGATATGTATTCGGTAAACCCTCTGGTTCAAGATGTTCTGTGTTCTGTCCATAGACTTGAACTACGAGGTGTAAGAGTATCTTTTATCTGGATTCCTGGTCACTGTGGAATATTTGGAAACACTGCAGCGGATAATGCGGCAAAGGAAGCAACTTTTCTGCCGCCATGCACTTCTCGTGTAATAGTGTCTGACTTCCTTTGTCACGTAAAACATTTAATTCTTCTACAGTGGGAAAATGAATGGGCAGCTACAAGAAGTAACAAATTGAGGGTAATTAAAAGTACTGTTCCTCCTTGGGCGTCGTCAATACGTGCATGTCGCAGAGAAAAGGTGATGATCACCCGCCTTCGCATTGGTCACTCCATGTTAACGCATGGATTTCTGATGGAACGCGGTGACTCACCTGAATGCGAATTCTGTAGAGAAACCATCACAATAAAACATATATTGCTCGATTGTGATGGTTTTCAAAATGTGCGTTATGTGTGGTCTGAGCAACTGTTTGCAGACGATGTTGGGAGATAGTGTCTCGGCCGTTGACCGGGTTCTATACTTTCTTCATCGTCTGAATGTTTTAAATAAAATTTAATTTATATATTTGTTATTTCTTGTGTTATTTTATTTATTTATTTTATCTTATAACTTTATATCTGTTATGTTTATATATACTTTTATGAATTGTTATTAAATTTTATTCATTATTCATTGTTATTTAGTTCCTAAGTATTCGTTATTGTAATATAGCTATACCTGTTATTTAAATTTTGTTTAATTTATTTTTACTGTTATATTTTGTTGTTGTTGTTGTTGTTTTCCTCTTAGTTAAGTAAAATTTTGTATATTCTTTTTTTTTTATACTTTCATTTTGCGTGACGGTGATGATAACCTTAACGGTTTTTCGCCGCAAAAAAAAAATGTTTTTTTATTTTACTTCAATAACATCTATATCCTTTATTTTATTTTCAATAATATCATTAATAATTTTTTTCCTTTTTTATTTTCGGGAGATAATAATCTCGTAGATTTTTCTCCCCTTAACCCCCTAAAAAAAAAACAAACTAATATCTAGTGTAAGTGTCATTTTACTATTCATTTTATAGCCTTTTTCTGGTTGACCTTACACCAAGTTCTTAAACATTGTTCAGACATACTTCAATATATCCAACTAATAACAAACTATATACATATTTGATAGGCCTACGTATGTATACAAGTACCTGACTGACTTATCACGGTTTCTCCAAAACTATCTAAGTGATTAGAATAAAACTGAGCATACATCTTCCTTTAAGGTCCTAAACGCCCGTTAATAAACGGTTTTGAAAAATTCAACCTGTCTAGGGTGGGTGAAAATAAGAAAATGAAAATGTGGAGATGTTGCCGCATTAAAATTGAAGGCGAAAATGTAAAGAGAATAATCGAGTAAACTTTCAAAATATACTAACATGATTTGTGAAATTTAAATTTCAGTTAAAAGATTTGTTCAGTTTGTTAGCTATTTATATTTTTTAAAGAAGTTTCACTGAGATCTGGACATCGTGTCTGTTCTTACTCATTAGAAAACATGAATTTTAGCGTACAAAGTTGAAATTCGGCACGTGTTAGTCTTGGCTTATAGGTGCCCGCTAAGAAACGGTTTTTAAAAATTCCACCTTACAGGTTTAGAATTGGGTAGAAACGAAGTTTACATTTTATCTCCGTATCTACAGATATAAAAGACGTAGAGGCGGAAATTTGGTTCGCTGGTTTATGTGCACTTTAAATGTACACAAAGGAAGGGTTTCTTAAAATGCTACCTCGAACGGTTAAAATTGGGTGTTTTTATAATTTTTAATCGTGGGCGTTAAAATTTCATGTTATCGATTCTCTTAGGTCCTACATGATTGCAATGAAATCCGGAAGTAAATTGTGTATAAATGTAAAAACCTTTAATCATGTTATCACTTAAATTGTGGGAAGTTGGACTTGAAAAACCTAGAATTTTTGTTTATGGAGATCCTGAGCTTTTAATTAATAAAATTTCTTATGCGCCCGAAGATACGTTGCCAAATGATAAATTAAAAATGCTTAACCGCTGGAGTTCTACGAGTTAGTAAAATTATTGAATTAACTTGGACATTTTTTTCTAATTAAAGAATTATCTTTTTTAACGCTTCGTTGCACGCTTTCGTAAAAAAAGTAATATGGTTATTAATAGAACAATCCCAACTATTCTCCGACTATTAATCTGATTCTGACTAAACGGAATATGAACTGGAAAAACTTTAATAAAAACTTGATAAAAACTTACAGAACTCGTCCTGACAGTCAAACCTGTAAAGCCTGTAAATTCCCATTAAAATCACAATGCTTATGATAACGTAACCAAGAGTTTGTAATTAAATTTCTTAATTCAATTTTGCTCATTAATATTCACTTTCTAATCTTATTATTTGCACTCGTATAACGTTGTTGTGTAATTAGCATAACCATTAATACGTCTTTCAATAATCCTCTGGATTAATGATTTTAACGTCTCACACCCTTTCAAATAATAGATCAGGATCTGATATAGGAAGTTTATAAAGAGTTCTGGAATTAACTTACTGACGGTTTGAGGCATATCATAAATTGTATTGTACTTCCTTCTGGAAAAGTAACTACAGTTTGTGAGTCAGATGTTTCAGTTGTTTTTGGATTTAACACAGGCTTTGGACACAAGAAAGGCGGTTTACTGACTGAAGAAATATGTCCATAGTAAGCAGTTATATTACCCACTCGTGTCCTTAATTTTCATGAATAGATCAAATGAAATTGGTGCTTTCTTAACAGACTGTCCAGATGTACTTCTAAAGTTTCTTTTGTTTTTTCCATGCAAATCTTATTACCCTTTTAAACATTTACCATAAAAAAAAGAAAATACCCAAAGTACTTTTAGACTGATTGTCGCATCTGCAACTGACAGAACTTGTACTACATATATTTCATGTAAAAAAAGTGGTAAATATGCATATTACTATAAGAAAAAAGAGAAAAATAACACAAAACAAAAACCATTAAAACATTTTTTAAAACATTCTCACAAACACAATCTCAGACAAATCCAATTTCTTTTTTTTTTAACTAGGTAATTCTATTTGGATCCTTTTAGATTGGAACGTATGGTTTAACAGAGATTCTTTGACAGACAGCATAAATAAAATCAGGTAAGGTCGGTTTTCCAAATGTTAATATAATATATGCAGTCGGAATTTTTCGCCCTTTGTCCATTCGCGTTATGCGACTCGCTTCAACAACTGCCTCAGATGCCAGCTCTGATTTAATTTCCTCCAGGTCTACATGGAGGAGATCTTTGCTTGTTATTACACCCTTTGTACAGTTTAACGTTCTGTAAGGTTCTACAAATACGTTGACTTTATCAAAACACGTCTTCATTTTTAACAACGATTCACTTTGCTTACCGCTGTTTGTCTGAACTAATACAGTCCCATTTAGTAGCTTCTTTACAAAAGTCACGGTACCTGCTCTTCCCACGATTGCTTTGTTTATCAGGAAGGACGACACTTTTCATAGGTCAGCTCCTTCCGCAGTATTTTTAAAAAGTAAGAAACGAGGATTTGGCAAATAAGGTATGGCAGTAATTTTCAGCACCTCATAATTTACACTATCTTTTTTCTCATCATTATTAACAGACTCATTCGACAAGTCAGACCAAAGACTCTTTATACAAACGTTGGCGTTAGAATTTTTATCCATAATTTTTTTACCGAGCGATTCCACGGATGGTTATAAATCGAATAAATGGTACAGGGTGCAGCCTGTTTAACCAGTAGTCCAGGAAGCTCGAACTAAAGCGATAATGACCTCCAATATCACGGAGCCGAAATACATATCTTCAGCACGCCCTCGATACTTAGGGGTGAGTTCCGGTACAATGTTACGTACTACTAATATCCGCCACCTATGTACTCATCGATTGTATCATGTATTTCGATAGACCCAATTATAGGCTCCGACACCCATAATTCAACATTCGTGTGCTTGCCAGGCGCCTATAGGCTGCTCGGTCCCAGAACGTGTCCCATCAGAGGTCCTCGGCAGTGCTATGCATACATCAGGTTCCACATACTTGGCCCCTCCAAAGGAAACCAAGCAGTATCTCCACTTCCAGACTACAGAACAAGAACAGCAAATCGCTAAATACAAGTGTGAGTGTAAGGTGTTAAAGTCGTAAGTGTAGTGTTGTAAGTGTAAGTATGTGTTAGACTCGGGTGCCGCGAGGTTCGTCTAAATCCTCTCAATCTTTCAATTTCACAAAAAAAACTATTTGGATCCTATTAGATAACATGAAACCCAACGTTGCCATCAGATTTTGTAGCGCCCGATAGAGTCAGGCTTGGTTACATGAAATGTTTTCAGTTCGCTTGCGAAAGAAAAGCGATCTCCGATTTGACAACGTGTATCGAAATGCCAAATAGTTGCTGTTATTCGTTCAATAACATATTATTGGATTCAGTTCCATCTTTTTCACATCCACACTGAACACTAACACTTAACATCAACTAAAAGAGCTTCAATAAGATTTCTAAGGGAAAAAGAACAGTTTCAACTATTTTCCGACTACTAATCTGAATCTAAATAAACTTAATAAAAAGTTCATGAAAAACTTTCATAAAAACTTGATAAAAACTTCCATAAAACTTGTCCTGAGCGTTTCAGAAAGTTACTACATTTTCAGAAGGTTTAGTTCCATTTTCAGACCTTCAAGTGTGTAATCAGTTGAAGCTTTTCAGTTATTTATCCAACCATTTTGATACTGTCAGACTTTAATCGATAAAAATAAATGAAAGAGGTATTTTTACCTAATAATAATAATAATAATAATAAATTATTAAATCAGTTCTGAAAGCATAATAACCTTGTATAATTATTTGTATTGAATTCAATTTAACGTGTATTCTCTCACTTAAAACTAAATGAATTTACTCCCAAGTGTACATTTTCCAATTACTTTAACGCATTTGTTTCCATTTCCAGCGATCACAGACTTCCGTTTTGGTTTACGATTTGGTTCCCGATCGTCGTCATGGTCATCTTGTTGCATATTTTGGACAGACAAATAGAGTTTACTTCGCGCACAGATTTCCTTTGGAAAGCAAAACTGAAAGTGGAACAAGAAGAGGTAAAAAATATACTAAAATACAAATACAGTATTCTAAATGTACTGTCCGTGTATATAGGATAGTGGGGACCATAGCGAAAATTGAAAAAAACTTCTTTTGTTTAATTAGGCAAAGGTTTTCTTGAAAATACCTACTTTATCGTCGACTTTAAACGCTGTCAGCCGGGGGGGGGGGAATTTTGCCAAAAGCGCTTTTTCGTTTTTCCCAGTTACGTGAATACCGATAGTTCTGTGCACCGTATTATTGTAAGATCGCACTACCTATGTTTTGTAAGGGAAAAAGAACAGTTTCAACTATTTTCCGACTACTAATCTGAATCTAAATAAACTTAATAAAAAGTTCATGAAAAACTTTCATAAAAACTTGATAAAAACTTCTATAAAACTTGTCCTGAGCGTTTCAGAAAGTTACTACATTTTCAGAAGGTTTAGTTCCATTTTGATACTGTCAGACTTTAATCGATAAAAATAAAGTCTTTTTCCCTTATGTTTTGTGACCTATGACAGTTTTGTGACGTGTGATTGTTGGAGATCGACCTAATCGAAACCCAACAGAAAATCTGAAGTTTTCGTAGTTGTAGGATTGAAGGCACACAAGGACTATCTTGGGCCGCGTCTGAAGAACACGTGAAGTAGAAGGCTGACGTGACAGGGTGTGTTCTTACCCCTGCTGGTCACCCCAAGCCCCAAGCGTGGGTTTTGTAAATTCCTTATTAATCGTCTCTACCTTTTCCGAACTACGTGATGTTGCAGCGACTTTCAACAGCGCATTCCTATTGGTGTGGTTGGCGATAGAGACCCTTGAATGTCTGAAAATTCAAAAAAGAAGAAGTGCTTTTACTGAACAAGTATTGAAACACGAATTTCATTCATTTTCTTAAAAAAATTCAACCCCTAAAAGGTTTATAACTATCGAGAGCTTGCCTAATATTATATTCTGTAATGGCATAAATATTTTTACGTGTTCGATCATTTTGGGCTTACCCGTGTTGGATCAAAAAAAAAAAAATGCTTCACGCGAATCCTTTCTGGAATAGTCAATTTTGAAAGATGGGTTGCAAAACTTCCGTCACAATACCTCAAAAACGGTAACGACGTGCTAAAATTTTGCAGGATCCCGAAGTTAAAACAATAACAAAAATGATTCGAAAGTGTTGATTTTATTAGTTTTTTAATATTCTACTTCGAATACAATAACTTTAAAGATTATATTTATGAAAGCAGGGAATCCAAACAAGCGAAGCTACTGCTAACGAAATTGTGATTAAAATAAAAAGATTTGTTTTTTTAAACTGAAATCTTGGCTATTTACTTTTGTTGCAGGTTGAGACGATGAGGGGAATCAACAAGATTCTTCTGGAGAACATCCTGCCTGCCCACGTGGCTGAACACTTCTTGACCACCAGAGTTACTCAGGTACAATCACAGAAACCTCTTCATATCTACTCTATAAATATAATAAATCCATGCGTGTTTAAAATTTCTGAATTTTAATTTGACGGCGTTCATGGTTCGCCTTTGTATTTCTAATGCAATTTGAAAGTTCTAAATGCTGATGTATGCAAATTTAGTTCTGTTTGTGACGCTTAAATCGTAGTTTCAGAGAGATGTTTTTTGTTGTTTTTCTTTAAATTCACTTCTATCACGTCGGCGATAGAAAAGCTGTTAGCAGCGATTGTTTAAATTAATATCGGAAGGGAAGCAAAACAAGTTTCCCCGGCGTTTGTTTTCTTTTGTATATTGTAAACAACTTGAGCTTGCAAGGTTGTTTTTACACTTTACGTTTAGCTGCTTTAAGTGAAAACACACACACACATACACACACACACACACACACACACACACACACACACACACACACACACACACACACACACTTGTTTTTACATTTACCTCGGTGCAATCTGTTAGTTGTGTATTAAATTTTCGTTTGTTTGAGTTATTTTTATATATTTTTTTTAATATATATATTAAATTTAAAAAAATAAATAAAAATAAATAAAAAATATATAAAAAATAAAATATTTTAACAATGTTATCTAGTTTTAGTATAAACAGTGTGTGTGTTGTGTGTGCGCGCGCGCACGTGTAAACGTTTTTCTTCGTAACTTTATGAGGACGAGAATCGCATTAACAGCTAGGGATCAAACAGTAAGGGGGGAGAATCGCTTTACAGCAGTAACTACCGTTTCAAACCTACAGCCTTGATCAGCATACTGACCGTTAATTGTTAGTAGTTTAGATTCTAACGTTCGCAATTTTGGTCGAACTTGTCACAAAATCGTTTTTTGATTTTGTTACCCAGTAAAATTCAATCAACATTTTCAAAATAGCTGTAATTTCACCATCGAAATGAGCGTTCAAATTTGCATAAACTTACATTTTTTTAGTTTTGATAATACGAAAATGAAGCTGACTCTGATGAGCTGTGTAGGATAAAAGTTGAATATTGTTGGAAATTCGCTTGCATCGCGATAACTGACTGATTATTTACCTTTTCAGGAACTGTACCACGAGAGATACAACTGCATAGCGGTGATGTTCGCTTCTATCCCTAACTACAAGGAGTTCTACGACGAGAATGACGTGAACAAACAAGGCCTCGAGTGTCTCAGGCTGCTTAATGAGATTATATGCGACTTTGATAAGGTATGTTCAGTAGTATAAGGCAAACTTTGATAGAGCGCTATTAATAAAGCCTTTTTAAATTATAGCAAAATATTTTTAATCGAATACTTTTGGTTAGCTTTGAATCAAAGTTTGGACAAGTTAGTTACCCGGGAAAGTCCGGTAACATTACCATAATAGTGGTCATTACAGATCGTAAAAAAATGTATTCATCGTATTGATTGTTAAAATATACAAAAATTAGCAAAATACATTGAAATACGAAAGTGAATTTGACTACGGTTTGGGTTCATTTCTTTTTTTTTCAGTGCAACAAAAAAAATGCTAATTTATGCAGATTTGAATGCTGATTACACAGCCAAATCAATACTATTCGTCCTTGGGGGGTCAATACGTGCAGAGAAGATGTTGTTACCCTTATTCGCATTGGTTTCCTTGTTAACGCATGGATTTCTAATGGGAAACTAGTTTTGTAGTGAAGCAGTAAAGGTGGCCATTCACGGTCACTCCGTTCAGACAGATGGAATGATAGCAGGAGAATGGAGTGACGTGAATGGAGAATCTTTATATGATTGGAGTGGAGTGACGAGCGAGTTGGATTTCCATCAAGACAAAAGTCCATCGCCTTGCTCCAAAAATCCACCACTATCTCACCGTGAATGGGGAATCTTTATCTGATTGGAGTGGAGGGATGAGACGAGTTGAATTTCCATCGAAACAAAAGTCCATCGTGTCACTTCAAAAATCCACCACAATCTCACCGTGAATGGGGAATCTTTATCTGATTGGAGTGGAGTGACGAGAGGAGTTGAATTTCCATCTAAACAAAAATCTATCACTTCTAACTCACCGTTATTGGGGAATCGCGGCAGAGTGTGATGTAACGATGGAGTGACTAATCGCTAAGGATCAAGTAATATCATACTAGACATTTTTGATAACGATTACTTCGAAATGTTCGTAGTAATACATGCGATACTCAAATACCATCTCATCTCTAAGCAGAACGTTCAGGGGCCGTAAATTTCACGGCCTTCAAATACCTGTACTGATCTTACGCAAAGTAGTGCAGTCAATGTTCTTCTTAAAATAATGTGCTTGTGTTTCAGCTGCTCTTGAAGCCCAAATTCAGCTGTATTGAGAAAATTAAGACCATCGGCAGCACATACATGTTGGCTTCAGGTCTTCGTCCCGGCAAGGAGAGCGAAGGCATGGTAAGGCAATTTAGTATTTATTAGTCACCTGATTGTTGTCTACGTATAACAGAAGTAACAATAATCAAACATTAATGACCTTGTTCTGACAAAAGCTGAAAATGAGGAGCGTCCGTTAACGGTCTTACTATACAAGTAGCCCAATGTTAATAATTTTTGAAAAGTAATGTGCCGACTATATTTGTACACAATTGAATATTTATACAAAGCTTGGCAACAATATTTCTTTTGAAGTAAAAATTTCTCTTAGCCTTGCACGTTTTTGTGTACGGGAAGGGCAATACAAACTCGCGATAACAAATAAAAAAACTTCACACATGTAGTGTACACAGAATTAGTATTCTTGAAGTAAATTTTAGTCTACCAGTGAGCTGAATTCTGCAACTATATACAAGAAATTTCTACGAGCATTCTGGCTACGTGCTATGATTTCTGCTTTGTTTTAAGGAACATGAGTTCAAAACCCTCTTACTGATTAATTATGTATATAAATATAAGCTGAAATATAAATTATTAACGACGTCATACTACATACCAAACCCAATTAGCATAAAATTGTTTAGAGCAATGACAATTAAATGTCGATATTAATTATTAGTTCATTAATAAATGTTTAAATTCATCACAGTTATTAAAGTAATTAGGATTATGATTATTTTCCCGTTTAGTGATCTATTTACATACTTCGTAAACATTACCGCGGTTCGAAACCTTCTGTTTCATCTCCGGGCCGTAATAAAAAATACCAAGTCACTCTGTCGAAGTCGTCACAAAATTTAACAAAATATTGAAAACACACATTACAAACACTAAACACAATTACACGATTAAAATACAAACGATAAATTACACATATCGTTTGGCCAAACCAAATTTTGTCGTTTGTATTTTAATCGTTTAATTGTGTTTAGTGTTTGTGATGTGTGTTTTCAATGTTTTGTTTAACTTTGTGACGACCTCGACAGAGGGATTTGACATTTTGTATTAAGGCCTGAAGATGAAGCAGTAAGGTTTCAAAATCGCGGTAGCGTTTAAGAGGTGAGTAAATAGACCAATAGACTGAAAAATAGGTCATAATCCTAATTATTTAAATATGTGGTTCGATGGCTATGTTGCAATAATGATATTATTAAAGCATTAACAGTTAGATATATTTTACAAGATTGGGGTTTTATATTTGCATATGATATAAATGCCTTTTTTAAGATCAGTAATATAATTGTGCCAATACACACCGGCAATGAACACTGATTATTTCAATTTTTTGTATTGTTTTTCCTTTTCGTGCTTTCAATATAGGATCTGGCAAAAGTAAGTGCATTAGTTTAAGTAGATTAGTTTAACCGTAGAAAAAAATTTAACACAAAAAAGACGAACCAATTGAACAGAGAATCGGTGTGAATTCACTTTGGGGGGAAAGTCCAGATCATTATTATCTCTGGACATTTTCTTCCGTTCCGTATCGTACGACAGGAAAGTAAGGTGATCATTAATACTTCTCAATGTTCTGATTTCGTTCAGTCACCCTTAACGGTGGTTGTATCTCTGCCGACGTGACGGTATTTTAAAGCCAAATAAATGGTTCAAAAGCATTACACAAACTTTCTTACATTCGGTTATTTCCCCACAAAAAAAATAATGGTCGTAAGTTACTGACTGTGTTACGTAAAGTATCTTCGTTCTTTCGTAAATAATCATCCAAGATTAAAATCACAAAACCAATTATCATAATTCAAGGATAAACATGTAAATGCAGCCAGGTCGGTTCTAAGATCATACCAGGTCTGTAGAATTTTGACTGTTAAAAATTAATATCTGTATCACCAGATTGGTCCTCCAATACAGGGTGTATCCTAAGTAATAAACTCTACCGTTCTGCTGAATGCCTTATTTTCAGAACTGATTCTATTACTTGGACTAACTCCTACACTTACACAACAAATTTTGTTAACCAGTTTTAGATAAACATTTGTTTTTTTTCTGTTCCTCTCACCCACTTTGACGTTTTCAATATAATTATTCCTGGTAACATTTTATTTTGTTTATGTTTACATAGTTTAACAATGTTATCTAGTGTTTAGATTTAGTTACCTCTCCATGTAATAAAGGTTCATTTTAAAATCTGTCAAGCCTTTTTTTTTTAAGACGAAAAACACATTAAGCTATTATCGTCTAAACACAAACACAAAAAAGTCGAAAAGGACTATAAAACTTAACACTACTTATAAACTATATAACATTTCTAACAAGAATAAATATTTTAAAATCAAAACAATATAAAGGGGGATTGTAATGGCCCTGTGAAAAGCAGACAGTAGGTGTTTAACGTAACACAAATCAGACATTCTGAGTGCCCGCTATTTTGTTTCAGATAGGTGCATGCCAGTTTGAAATTGCATACAAATCTTGTTACACTTAAATGTAACAAGCAAGAAGTTGCATTCTTTTATTACGGCTTTTGGCGAAATCACATGAAGGCTACCATCGCCGTCCAGCAAAATATCGATTACACGGAGGGAAAATTAAATCTAAATATTGTTTATACTATACTAAAACTAAAACTAAACACTGTAAAACTAATTAACATTATTAAAATATATAAATTTACAAAGAAGGATCAACAGGAATAAAACAAATAATATTACAACAAAAGTGAGTTGAATCTAAATGCGCGAAACCGTTTTCAAGTGAATAGCAAAGCTGGATTTAAACGTAATTAAACCTAAGACTGTAAGGTGTATATACTCTTCAAGAACATCATCAAATTTTAAGTGAGTTATTTTTTATCGGTTTTTTTTTGAGTATAAAGTAGAAAACTTTAATAAAAAACTTTCTTGGAGTTAAACCGATTTAATACTGAATATTTTTTAATATGACAATATAACTTTCGACCCCTTCTTCTAAAGTTCTTTGAATGCCCTCGTAAACTGGTAAACAGTTCCGAACCGCTTGTTAGTTTAAAGTAAAAATGAAAAAGTTACCGACTAGGAACGTGCATCATTAGATTTAACAACACTGCATTTTCATCTGTGCTTGAAGGAAATCCTAACTTCGTGGTAACGATTTATTTAAACTCGTGTTAGTTTTATTTAAAATTTTAATAATGTTATCTAGTTATAGTGTTTTATAACATTTTTAGTGTAGCAATAACAGTATTTGGATTTAGTTCCTCTCCGGTTTTTGGTGGACGGCGATGATAGCCTTCATGTGCTTTTTGCCAAAAACCTTAAATAAAAAATAAATACATTGTATTGCAAAATATCTTACAATCTCTGCGCGCAGCTGACTTGTATACGTAATGATAGCAAACTTCCAACACGTATCAGTATTAGGCTTACAATGTTTATTTTTCACTTTTTGAAAATCCGATTTCACCTTCGTAACCTGTGATAAACACTGCTCAAATTTAATATTCTAAAATTTAGATTCAAGTTTTTTTTAAAAAGTAGGCTATAATTTTTAAATTACGATTTTTGAATTGCCGCCGTTTTTAACGGACATGCGAGCTTTTCGGAGTATAACCTCGCACCTAAATTAACAAGAACGTAGCTTGTTTTCGTTGTGTTACATGAAGTTACAGTTTAAGTTGAACAGTAATGGTAGATTATTATAAATCACCGAAACCTGAACTCACCTTAAATAAATAAAACACCCATAGCTTAGTTTCATTCACAGTTCATATTGTATTAATTATCACCTTCATAAAATTATTGTAACCAGCAGTTAGACTCTAGATGCTTTCATGATTAAACTTAATTTACTTTACAAAAATATTAACACATCTGGTAACAACATATGTTTCAAAAACAAGGGCAGCCGCCTCTGTGGCCTAGTTGATAGCGTACTGGGCTTTCACCCCGAGGACCCGAGTTCGATTCTCGGCCATGACTTGACATTTTCATACGCTATAAATCATCCCATCGTCTGTATTAGCCCAAGTGTGCACAATAGTCGGACATTAAACACCAAAACAAAACAAACAAACAAACAAACAAAAAAAATCAATAACATGGCGAATGATACGTTTTAATATCAAATTCAAAACTACACCAGTGGCTTTAATCATAACACTTCAAAACATAATTTAACCAAAACCGTATAAACTTTTTTTATAATCAGTGAATATTTAAAGACTGTTTTGTTTTTTTAATACGGCTTTTGGCGAAAAGCACATGAAGGCTATCATCGCCGTCCAGCAAAATATCCTAAATAGGGGAGGGGGAAAACTAAATCTAAACATTGTTAATACTACACTAAAAACTAAAACTCTATAGACACTAAAACTAGATAACATTATTTAAATATATAAACTTAATAAAAAAGTATTAACATAATTAAAAAATTTGAAAACAAAACAAATATTTAATTTAATTTTAATCAAATTAATATTTTAATTTCAAATTTAATAATTAATAATACAAAATGTATATTTACACTGTTACGCTGTTCAACAATACCATAGCTAGAATAATTCAAAAACATTTATACGACGTAAAAAATTAAGAACTCTCGGTCAATGACCGACGAATCGTACAGACTGTTTTATGACCAACATAAAGTACAATAGCTTACATTTAAAGTCATCGTTTTATTTTGTTAAATCATCTATCCGGTAATACACTAGGACATAATTTTATAATAGGAGGTGACTTCAATGCAAAGAACACTTATTGGGGGTCACGATTGACTACTGCAAAAGGTAAAGCATTATACGAATCGGGGAGAGAAATTAAATGCGATTTCTACTCCACCGGCAAACCAACTTACTGGCCATCGGATTCTAGAAAGATCCCTGATCTTCTTGATTTTTTCATCGCTAAAGGCGTGTCGGATGGGTATGTGTGTGTTGGTGAAAGTTATGAGTTGGCTTCTGACCATTCTCTAGTTATTATGACAATAAGTGGGAATATAATACAAAAAGATGAACTTCCTAAGTTAACAAATCTTAAAACTAATTGGGATGATTTTAGAAAGGAGTTGAGTTGTAGAATTGAACTGCAAACATCTCTTAAGACTCCTGATCAATTGGAAGACGAAGTAGAGGCTTACATCCACAATATCCAAAAATCAGCTTGGAATAGTACACCTTGGTTATCCAAACCTAAGAGTAATATCACATACTCGATAGAAGTACGGGATTTGATTCAGAAGAAAAGGAAAATCCGTAAAAAGTGGCAGAAAACTCGAGTGCCTCAATATAAATCTGAGTTAAATGAACTGAACAATAAACTTAAGAGATTATTGAAACAAATTAAAAGCGAATCCATTTCTAGATATCTTGAAGGGCTATCGTCAGATAAGGATAGTGACTACAAAATATGGCAAGCCACTAAAAGCATCAAGAGACCTAGAAACCATATTCCACCAATTAGGAAGGTTGACAATACTTGGGCAAGAAGTAATAAGGAAAAAGCTGATTTGTTTGCTGCTCACCTAGAGAACACATTCAAACCATTTGAGGCGCAAGCAGTAGGTGAAACATTAATACCAATAGAAAATAACGACCTAGTGGATATTGGTAAAGTAACATACAACGAGCTTGTAAAGGTAATAACAGGTTTAAAAGCTAATAAAGCTCCTGGTTATGAATTAATAACTGGAAAAATTGTTAAGGAATTACCAGAAAAGGCTGTTCGAAAATTATTACATTTGATAAACGCCTCTTTTAGGCTAAGATATGTCCCAAGACAGTGGAAAATAGCAGAGGTTATAATGATACCTAAGCCAGGAAAAGATCACAGGAGAAAGCATCTTACCGTCCCATCTCTCTTTTGCCAATTATCTCAAAAGTCTTTGAAAACTCTTGGTAAAACGCCTCAAACCTATTATTGAAGAGAGGAACCTAATCCCACATCATCAGTTTGGGTTTAGAAGTCAACATTCGACGATTGACCAAATACATCGGATTACCAATGTTGTTGAAAGAGTACTTGAAGAGCGTAAAATCTGCTCATCACTGTTTCTGGATATGGCACAGGCTTTTGACAAAGTCTGGCATGAAGGCTTATTATATAAGTTACAAAGAGATCTTCCAAACCAATTTTATGAATTACTGAAGTCATACATGTCAGAAAGATGCTTTAGGGTCAAATGTGATGGTGAATATTCTAGAATAAAGGATATAGCTGCAGGAGTTCCTCAAGGAAGCGTATTAGGACCTATTTTGTTTCTGTTATATACAAGAGACATACCTCAAGATTCCGATACAGTAATTGCTACTTTTGCAGATGATACTGCAATTTTGGCCGTTGGGGATAATGTAGAGGAAGCAAAACTGAAAATTCAAAATCTATTGATAAAGTCAGTATCTGGATAAGGAAATGGAGATTAAAATTAAATGAATCTAAATCAAACTACATAAACTTTACCAATAGAAAGATAAACCCAACCAATATTGAACTAAATGGTCACTCATTAGCTCCTGTTAATTCAGCAAAATACCTTGGGATGACGCTTGACGCAAAACTTCATTGGAAAGAGCATGTCAAGAAGAAAATAAGGGGATTAAATATTAAATTCAAGAAAATGAATTGGCTGCTTGGTAGGAGATCTACACTAGACCTACACAATAAACTTTTAATTTATAAGCAATTACTCAAACCTGTTTGGACTTATGGAATACAGCTGTGGGGGTGTACGAAGAAAACAAATGCTAAAGCCGTTCAAGTATTCCAGAACAAGGTTCTGCGTAGTATTGTTAATGCACCATGGTTCGTGCGTAATGATGACCTGCATCGTGACCTCAGGATGAATACGGTTTCAGAAGAAATAATGAAATACGCAATCATGCATAAAAACAGACTACAAAAACATGTCAATCCTGAAGTGTTGTGCTTGTTGAATAACACAGATGATGTTCGCCGTCTTAATAGAACAAAGCCCTTGGATATTAGTGGACGATAATAAATAAAACAAGAGTAACACATGAACATTGTGTTTAAAATTTATGGGACTCCATTACTGAATGGTGATCCAAACAAAGTGACATCGTAATATCAAATGTAAATTACTTGTTAAGTGTAAATTCTTAGTTGTAATTGTTATATAAAAAAAAAAAAAAAAAAAAAATCTATCCGGTTATTAAGTAAATTGAATTATTGTTATTATTATAATTTAATTGTTGTAAGATCCCATAAATAGTTTGTTTTAATAACGTTTAGTGATCTGTATGTGAAAACTAGCGGGCACTAACTGAACATTGAACCCGAGATTTGTTGTATAAATAAAATAAAATAAAAAATAATAAAATAAAAAAGTAAAATAAAAAATTGTACATATTGTACTATTTACTTATAATAGTTCTAACTGGAAGTTACAATTAACATTTTCATCATGAAATTACAGTTTATGTTAAGTAGTTGTAACATGAAGTTACAGTTTAAGTTAAGTATTTCTAACGTGAAGTTATACTTTGTTTTAAATAGTTGTAACATGAAGCCACAGGTTATGTTAAATTGTTCTAACATGAGTTCTAACATAAGTTACAGTTTATGTTAAATAGCTCTACAAAGTTACAATAAACATTTCTGATGTGAAATTACAGTTTATGTTCTTAATTTTTTACGTCGTATAAATGTTTTTGAATTATTCTAGCTATGGTATTGTTGAACAGCGTAACAGTGTAAATATACATTTTTTTATTAAATTTGAAACTGAAATATTAATTTTATTAAAAATATTAAAATTTAATTAAATGTTTGTTTTGTTTTTAAATTTTTATTTCTGTTAATCCTTCTTTATTAAGTTTATATATTTAAATAATGTTATCTAGTTTTAGTGTCTATAGTGTTTTTAGTATAGTATTAACAATGTTTAGATTTAGTTCCCCCTATGTAGGATATTTTGCTGGACGGTGATGATAGCCTTCATGTGCTTTTCGCCAAAAGCCGTAATAAAAAAAAAGTTTATGTTCAGTAGTTCTAACAAAAAGTTACAGTTAGTTAAACTACTGCAAGAACGGAAATAGTTCTTGTTACAGGTAGTTTACAATAGGGATCACGAACGCAAAGTTCGCTGATCCTTATAAATTATTAAACTTATCTGGTTTTGAAACCGTTCCCGCGTTGACTGGCAGAGTAATATCTGCCATTTGTCCTTGTCTTATGCATTTAATGTGCTTTCTGATATCGCTTGATGGATCCAACCCATTTTTACTTAAAAGCATAAAGTAATGTCGTGTTGATATTTTTCATTTCGGCTTCAAGTAATAATCGCGTAATGTTTCCGCTACTTGACTTATTGCACACAACACCAACAAACGTTAATATTTCCCTACAGTTTTATACTGTCATTTCTTATTGAAACTAAATAGGTAGAGTTGTTTTTCCGCTGAGGCAGCTGATTGGGTTTAACGATCATACTGTACCTATATAGCTTGACCAACTGTCTAATGTAAAGCGACCCGGGCTGAATGACACCGCGCCTAATGATTTATGGAACGGATACCTAAGGTATCTTAACCTTCCCCGTGCATGCATGGGCGGACTTAGTTTCCCTAGCTTTTTTTATGCAGTTTTTGGCGAAAAGCACATGAAGGCTATCATCGCCGTTCAGCAAAATGTCCTACATAGTGGGGGGCAACTAAATCTAAACATTGTTAATACTATACTTCCTTAAAACTAAAACACTATAGCCACTAAAACTAGATAACGTTATTTAAATGTATAAACTTAATAAAGAAGGATTAACAGAAAAAAAATTTGAAAACGAAACAAATATTTAATTTAATTTAAAAAAATATTTACACTGTTACGCTGTTCAACAATACCATACCTAAAGTAATTCACAAACATTTATTCGACGTACAAAGTTAAGAACTCGGTGAATGACCGACGAATCATCTTTTAAAATTGCTTCCATAGAGGAATCCAATCCACACATTTGACGCATGCTTTTGAAACCATTACAATCCAGAAGAAAATGTTTGATTGTGATGATATCACCACAAAACTGACATATAGGTGGGTCCCCGCGCGCCATGAGAAATCCATGCGTTAACACTGAATGACCAATGCGGAGACGGATAACCACCACCTCTTCCCTACGACTAACACGTATTGATGACCCCCAAGGACGAACAGTATTTTTAATCACCCTCAATTTGTTATTGCCCACGGCTACCTATTCATTTCCCCAAAGCGAATGCAATAAATGTTTCGCTTGGCAAATAAAGTCTGAAGAAATAACACGTTGCGTGCTTGGCGGCAGCAGAGTAGCTTCCTTTGCCGCAATATCCGCTCTAGTGTTCCCAATTATCCCACTGTGACCAGGTACCCAGCAAAATGTTTTTACACCTCGTAGTTTAAGCCTATAGATGGAGCACAATATATCTTGAACAAAAGGGTTTTTTGAATTTCCCTAACTACTCGTGGGAACCAACATGAGTAAGAATGCCCAATAAAATGAGCAGGATCTTACGACACAGCAAAAATCTGACCAAATGGACCATAACTTCAATAATAATTGTCAAGAAAGAAAAATTGAAGAGGAATTGGCATATAAGCTCCTCAATAACAAACTTGAAAATTTGTGAGAGCGTTACCCACCTTGATTTCTTTCAAAATTCTAGACTTTATGAGGAGACTGGCTCTAGCTGGAGGAAGTGCCAGTTTCTAGACGTTTCTTACCTATATCTAAGACTAATTTCGTTATATAAAGGGAATTAATACGTTTGTTCTTAGTTCTTATGGAAAACCAAACAGCTAATTTTTGAATAATAAGGAATCTTTCCTAAATATTTCTATTGGATATTTAAACGTTTGTATCTTAAGAATATCGATTGGGTTCCTCTATGGAGGCAATTTTAAAAGATGATTCGTCGGTCATTGACCGAGTTCTTAATTTTGTACGTCGAATAAATGTTTGTGAATTACTTTAGCTATGGTATTGTTGACAGCATAACAGTGTCAATATTTGTTTTTAATTAAATTAAATATTTGTTTCGTTTTCAAATTTTTATTTCTGTTAATCCTTCTTTATTAAGTTTATATATTTAAATAATGTTATCTAGTTTTAGTGTCTATAGTGGTTTAGTTTTTAGTATAGTATTAACAATGTTTAGATTTAATTCCCCCCACCCCCATGTAGGACATTTTGCTGGACGGCGATGATGTGCTTTTCGCCAAAAGTTGTATGAAAAAAATCCATAGTTTCCATACACTACGTAATACGGTGTTTTATCCTAAAGATTGCGTGCCTCATAACAGAAAAACTTTTACTGCAATTCCTTAAAAGCGCAGTTCGAATTTTTTTTTAGTGTTTTCTATCAAGAATGTCTATAATTTAAGCTAACAGGTAGTAACGATAAACTTTTCCATTATGTGTTAGAAATTGTTCCTCCACTTTTCATTTATTAATAGCATTCTAAACAGCGTATAGTAGTACGAAAGTACGTTTCTATCACACAACACTGAGTATATGAGAATTGTATGTAGAAAGTTTTCGGTATTGAGGAGGAAATAGTTCAACTCTAGAACAGGAGATCGCTTAGTGTATCTCGTATGCCGATTTGTTGCAGCGGTGTTGCCAATCAGTGATTGCTTGTTGCAACTTTTTCCCACTGAATCAAGTGTTAGAGATAGAAAGTGAGATTAGATTAACTCTGACCTGATCACTTGTTGGAATTAGTATTGTAAAAACATTTGTCAGGTATTCTTAATTTTGTGTTTTCTAAATCCTTTGCGTTACCTTTACGATTACCGCAAAGAGTGCCTACAAGGTGAGTTAATCTCGCCACAAAATGGTCAAAATAAAGTTGCGCAACCGCAGTCTAACAATGGCTGAAGAAGCTCCATTACAACTTCTTTTCCGTCGATTAATTTTACTCGATTTCTAAAGTAAGTTTAAATATTTTGTTACCATAGCGGTATCAATTGTTAGGCACATATTGCCTAAATGAAAGTCTTCCCTAAAAGGTAAAATGGATTAATCCTCATATAAAATCTCTCGATGTGATACAGGGGTAGAATTAAATGGTTGTACTTTATGAAGTCGATCGACAATGTTTGCAGTAGCAGAGTTATGTGGAACATGCACAGCAAAATTTCAAATCTATTTTAATACATTATTTTGCTGACTTCAATTTTTATACAGTAAGTTTTACCCAAGTTGCATGCTACAAATCCAGTCCAATTCGTTTGATATATTTGCAATTTATGGAAATTTTGTTAATTAATGAATCCTGTTCTGAGTGGACCAAAATGCTTGCGAAGGTGAGTGCTTAATAAAATTATGTTCAAGATAAATAATTAAATTAATTTCAGTTGCGTTGAAAATGAATGTTTTCAGCAAAGTTAGCGGAGGACTATTATTGAAAAGTTACAGCACATTAAAAGTACAATCAAACTCATATATAAGCGTGCCTACCTCTCAGTACTTGTTCCCAGAGTCCTTGTAAATGTGTTGGGTAATTGACGGTATCCGGTTGTAATCATCTAGCTGTACAGCTAATGTAACACACGTAATTACTCGAAGTTTATATACATCAAGTTCATAGTCACAGTGTTCGATTATTTTAGATTTCGATTGTTTGCTCAGTATCACTGATACGCTTCTAAGTCACGGTAGGTTAAGTGACTTCTAAATCATCCCAAAGTTCATAATTTCGTTGAATTTTCGAATATAAGCGGTTGTCTAGTAGTAACCGCTTAGAAAAAGACCTAATAAAACACCAGTTGGATAGAGAAATAAATGTGCGAGTGAAAGGTCGAGTTCCCGCTCCCTTCTGTTCTTCATTGCCGCTGAGTGATAACAGTTTGTAGACAGATTGGGAGACGTCTTGAGTCACTGGACTGTTGAAGGGAGCTGGAGGGGAATTATACCTGAGCGAAAGATTCTCGCGCAGGCCGTTTACAAAGTGGCTGAACTATATCAAGAATCAATATTGTTCTCGCGGGCGGAGGTACAGTACAGGATTTTGGTGATTTTTTTGTATCGTTTGTATGTGAGAATCAGAAGTAAAGTGATATTCGGTTTGTACACCAGAGACATCGAACACGGAGAGAGCTCTGAAAAACAAGAGATTTTTGTTATGTGATCCCCTGACGTCTTACTTTAGGAGATGTACTATCCGATGGTTTTAGATTAGACTGATGCAAAACAGTTTAAATATTGCACTTTCAAAAAACGAAGAAGCCCAATGTACTTTACTTTAAAACAACAATATATACAATATAACTTTGAAAATATTTATAAAAATGAATATAAAACAGGATTTCGTTATAAACTATGTAGCCTTACCCATCTGTTACCTACATGGTTACTATGTAGCCATACCCAGCCTTACAAATCTGTTAGAATCAAAGTGACCAGATTGAAATTCTAAAAATAGAAGTTCAAAGAACAGTATACCTAGCAGTATATTTTTAATTAATTGCCACGACAGCGCTCTGACGCGTTCGTAAACTTCTCCGCCAATTTAACCGGTAACCGTAATATTTAGAAAAGTGTAACTGGAGCAAAATTATTGGAAATTTTAGTTCTTTCTCCATTGAGCGGTCAACAAACACTACCTTTGTCATGGAAATGGAAGTTGCTACGTCACGCGTGCAGTGACGGTAGAGCAGAATTATTTTTATTTTTACTGATTTTTTATTTAATCTTTGTTTCTTTATCGGAACTTACAGTGATTGTCTTACAACCACCCGATGTGCCATGGTCGTTTTTAAAGTTACCATTTATAGTGCCAAAATAGGTTTAATGAATTATTTGTTTCAAATTTAAAGTTAAAATTAGATTTAAACACAATATTTACAATTTTAAAAGTTAAATTTATATTTACATACAATGTTTACAATTTTATTGTAAGAATAAAGGAATTGACCTTCAGCCAAGTGGTTTTACATCCACATCTGTACCATTGATACTTATGTTACTCGGATTATTCCCTTATTAATTGATCTAATTTTTAAAAGAGCCTCTGGGATGCTGGGGGCCTAAAATTTGCTATAGCTTTTCCACCCGTGTTTTATTTACTTAATTAACTGAGTAATTAAGTATATACAACCTATATATAAAAGTAAGTATTATTATTTCTTTTTAAAAAGTTGCTTGTAGAAACTCCTGAGACTATCCTCAACTTGCACCAGTTTGTAACTGGATGGTTGGTGCAGTTTACATCTCGAACTCCATCTTTGGTCCACGGAGCGGTGATTCCTTGTAAGCTCGGATTGATTCTTCCTTTTTTTCTACTTCATTTGCAACACTCTTTTGTTTGGAAAAGGCGCAGAAAAGCGATAGAGAGATCTCCTATCGTGACGCCAGATTGCGTGTGTGCCGCGTTCGGCGGGCTATTTAATTTTTTTCTTTTTTGTGTCGAAGTGTTTGAGAAACACTTTACACACATATCGTTTAAGCTTTATATAAGGTATTTTCGTTCCAACTTTCAAAACAGTCAGTATGCGTTTGACAAAAACTGCGTAACAAATACAAACCAAACGGTCGACTTGAAACAGGGACTTCGTTCGTCGGGTCAGTACTTTACTCTAAGAGGCCATGAAATATGAAATATACACTAACCCTCTAAAAGAAAAGTTCATTGAAGCAGAACCGGTGTCCCTTATAACCCTTGACTTATAGTGTTGCCCATCAATGGACTACATGGCACCTATAGCCTAAGTTATTGTGCTCCAGTGACCCAGCGGCAGTCATTGTGTTAAATTTCCTGATTAATTTGTCTGTTAATTTCAGGACGCCACTCGACAGCAAGAACACAACATCGTGGTTTTGGTCGAGTTTGCTGTGGCCCTTATGACAATCCTGGACCAGATCAACAGAGAATCATTCCAAAGATTTAAACTCAGAATGGGTGAGTTTTTTGTTAGTTTTATTTTATGAAAAAATCGCAGCGCGTCAGCTTTTAAGTAAATAAAAAGAAGTTGTAATAGAATCGGTTGAGAAAAATTAAAATTAACTGAAAAACGTGTACCTCTCCGCAGGATAACTCGTATACTAATTCCTTCAGTGATGGAAAAATGTGAATAACATTGAAAACCGGTGTACATCCGTTCGACACAATCGTTTCTAGAAGAAAATTGTATCTGGGCATCTTCGAGGTTATTTTCCATTCGCTTTGGGAAAGTAAGTGTGTAGCCGTGGGCAATAACAAATTATTATTTATTGTTATCCACCACATAAAACTTGAAAGGTGAATAGTTTGTGCGGAAGCTGTTAAAGACAGTTTGTGCGGAACTGAATAAAACCATCAGTTTTATTAAAAATATTGTATTTTCGTTTTAGCATAAAAAGTGCATGGGTACTTAAAAATACAGCTCGTCCTTGTGGGGTCGTCAATACGTGTAAGTCGTAGGGAAGAGGTGGTGGTTGCCGTCTCCTCATTGGTCATTCAATGGTAACGCATGGATTTCTCATGGGACGTGGAGACCTACCTACATGTCAGTTTTGTGGTGATATCACAATCAAACACTTTCTTCTGGACTGAGATGGTTTTAAAAGCATGCGTCAAATGTGTGGATCGGATGCCTATATGGAGGCAATTTTGAAGGATGATTCGTCGGTCATTGACAGACTTCTAAATTTTTTACGTCGTATAAATGTATTTGAATTACTGTAGCTATGGTATTGGTGAACAGCAAACCACCAGTGTTAATATACACTTTTTTTAATGTTTTCTTTTTCACAATTTTATTCCTTTTAATCCTTCTTTATTAAGTTTATATATTTTAATAATGTTATCTAGTTTTAATGTCTATAGGATTTAGTTTTTAGTATTGCATTAACAATGTTTAGATTCTTGCGTCGCTTGAATCTTTTAAATAAAATTTAAATTATGGTTGTTATTGTTATTATTTTTATTCTTAACTAGCTGTTACCCGTTGCGGCTTTGCCAGCAATTATAATGCAAGCAATAAAATTTATAGTCGATTTTCAAAATCAGAATAGGACATTTCATTTTAATATATTTCTATTTACAATATTATACGATTTATGGCTTTCGGCCAAGAAATATACATTTTTGCTACTCGATACTCTAAAACAGTGTCATGTCATATTTTAATAAAATACAGTATTATTAAAAAGTCACTATTATACAATTAAACTGGAATAGTATTGTGTTTATCTCAGGTACCTAAACCGTGTTCATACCAAATTTAATCTCAATTGGTCCAGTAGTTAAAGTGTGATCGATTTTTTTTTTTTTTTTTTTTTTTTTTTGGTGGTGTTTAACGTCCGACTATTGTGCACACTTGGGCTAATGCAGACGGTGGGATGATTTATAGCGTATGAAAATACGCCCTCGCCGGGAATTGAACCCGGATCCTCGGTGTGAAAGCCTAGTACGCTATCCACTAGACCACCGAGGCGGCAAAGTGTGATCGAATAACAAACAAATAAACAAAAACAAACTTTCAGAAATATAATGTGATTACCTGTTACCCGTCACGGCTTTGCCCGCAATCGTAATATACATTAAAGGTCAAGCATCACCGTGTTAGGACCAACAACCGTGTCAGTTAGGTTATGGTGAATTTATTTTTTAAAATAAAGGTTTTTTTAACGCAACACCGTGTTAGTTAAGTTATGGAGTACTCTTCAAAAAAAATTAAGGCTTTTTACCTGCATCACCGTATTAGGCCCAACAACCGTATCAGTTAGGTTCTGGGCCGGCGGAGGCAGCTGACGTGAGCAGCTGATGGGCTTAGCGACCCCACCATACCTCTAGCTCATTCTACTCTCACTCATTTACTCCACATACACACAACACACAACATCCACAAACACACTCCCTCACACAAACACATACACACCCGCAGGGGGGTGCAGACTAGCTGCACCTAATGAGAGGACCTAGACGAACCTCGCGGCACCCGAGTGTAACACACACTTACACTTACAGAACTACACTTACGATTTAAACACTTTACACACACACATACATTTAGGGATTTGCTGTACTTGTTCCGTTACGTCTGGGAGTGGCGATGCTTCTTGGTTTCCTTTGGCGGGACCAAGTATGTGGAACCTGATGTGTGCCTAGCACTGCCGAGGACCTCTGATGGGATAAGTTCTGGGACCGAGCAGCCTATAGGCGTCTGGCAAGCACATGAACGTTGAGTTATGGGTGTCGGAGCCCATAGCTGAGTCTATCGAAACAAGTGGTTGCATTCTGTGAGTTCATAGAGGGCGGCTGCCAGTGGTACTTGGGTTTGGGGAACCGTAACTGTGTACCGGAATCCATTCCTAAAATATTCTGGAGTGCTGACAGACCATGTATTTCGGCTCCAGGATATCTGGAGGTCCCCCCCCCATTTTTTTTTTTTTTTTTTATTGGGGGTTCTCGCTTTAGTTCGAGTATCCTGGGCTGCTGGTGGTCGTCTGGGTGCACCCTGTGCCAGTTGTTCGAAACATCTTCGTTCATGAATCGCTCGGTAAAACAAACTATGGATGAAATAACCAAAACGCCAAAATTTCGTTGAAGAGACATCGTTCAACTGTATCTGATGAGTCTTCCAGTTCAGATAATCATGATGTAGAATCGTTGGTAGCTTCAATTTCAGAACTACCAACTCCAAAATTTTTAGTGTTTAGCAATCAGGAGGAAGGGGAAGATCTGTCAAAGACGTCGCCCTTCCTTATACATAAGGCGATTTCGGGTAGAGCAGGTTCTGTAGCTTCTATTAAGAAGTTACAGAATGGAACATTATTAGTGGAAACTAAAAATGAGAAACAGAGCCGCTCGTTGATGAAAATGACCTCCTTCTTCGACCTGGTCAAGGTATCTGTGGTACCCCACAGGTCTTTGAACTCAGCGAAGGGGTTATTACATGTAGAGATCTTTTACATGTAAGTCTCGAGGAGATAAAAACGGAACTAGCATCGGAGTCCGTGATTGACGTGACACGCATAATGCGCAGCATAAATGGGCAGAAGGTATCAACTCCCTCGTTGATACTAACCTTTGGGAAACCTACACTACCTGAATTCATTTATGCCGGATACCAACGGCTTTCAGTGCGACCATATGTTCCGAACCCTCGACGTTGCTTCAAATGTCAGTGCTTCGGGCATATGAGTTCTTCTTGTACAAAGCCGGAGGTATGTGGCCAGTGTGGAAGTAAAGGCCATAGCAGTGATGGATGCACAAATGACACCAAGTGCTCGAATTGCGGGGGCGATCACCCAGCTAGATCGTTCAACTGCCCTAAATTTAAGGAAGAAAAAGCTATCCTCACAATAATGGCAAAGGATAAACTATCCTTTTCAGATGCAAAAAAGTTTTTTAAGGTTTCCCAATCTCCAGTGGAAGGCAAATCATTTGCTGCTGCTACTGCTTCATCAAGCTCTAAGCAGTCATCCTGTGCTAATTGTAACGAGCTCTCGAAAACGGTTAAAGCATTGACTGATTAGATAGCTAAACTGCTAGCCCTGTTTTCCTCTGGTTCTGCTCCTGCTCCTGCTTATGCACCAGAGAAGACTGTGTCTTCAGTTTCACATAGTCCTGATACAGTAAAAACTTTAACCGATAAAAGTCAGACTACAAAAAAGGCTGTACAAAAAAATCCACTTCTGTCTAAGTCACAGGTACTTAAGCCTGTTGACAAGAAGATCCCTCCAGGCCTTGAGTATTTTTTAAAAAAGAAAGCGAATACTGCTCCTCCGTCAGTTGGGGGAAAAAATAAAATTTCTAACATTGCAGGAAACAAACCTGTTAAAAAAATAGGAAAAAATCTTAAAGGAGGTCCCACTGCTAAACCTCCACAAATCAAATCAAAAAAATCATCCGACTCGGACATCAGTCACAGTAGTGATTCGATGTCTGTAGAATATAATACATCAAAATTATTACCTGAAGAAAGTAAATCGAATCCTGTAATAAATTAATCCTTTATGTATAATTCAATGCCTGCAATTTGAATGAAAAATAATATCATACAATGGAATATTAATGGAGTAAGAAGCCATATTGAAGACCTAAAAGTTCTTGTGAGAGATTCGTCTCCTTTAATAATATGCCTTCAAGAAACGCACCTTCACGAATCTCACATTTTCAACTTTAGGGGTTATTCTGTTTTCAGGACGGATTTCTACGCTGAAGAAAGAGCCAGGGGTGGTGTCGCCCTCCTGACTCATGACTCAATCGCATCGGTTCCTGTAAACATAGTGACTCAACTACAAGCTGTTGCCGTTCAGACTACCGTTCCATTCAGACTTACTACCTGTAGCCTGTACCTGCCGCCGAGCTATAAGTTTCAAAATTATGAAATATATGATTTGATATCCCAGTTGCCACCGCCGGTCCTACTAGTAGGCGATTTTAACGCCCATCATACATCCTGAGGTTCGTTATCCTGCAACTCAAAGGGAATACGTATCGAGAGAATACGGTCTACTTTAAATCTGTGTCTTCTTAATGACGGTTCACCCACGCATTTGGCAGCATCCACTGGCGGATGGACAGCTGTTGATTTGTCATTCTGTAGTCCAGTTTTGGCGACAAAGTTTGAATGGTCGGTATTACCTGATCTATATGGCAGCGATCATACTCCTATTAATATTACCTTTCGTAACCTCCCTGTTATGAATCAACGTTTGCCGCGTTGGATTATTAAAAAAGCGAACTGGGAAGAATTTTCAAAGAGATTCGTATCACCAGAAATTGGATATCATACGTGTATCAATGCAGTAGTAGACGATTTCACAAAACAAATTTTATGTGCAGCAGAGGAAACTATCTCCAAAACCTCACCACACCCACCACGTCCACCAGTCCCTTGGTGGAACGATGAATGTAAGGAGGCCATACGCCAACGTAGAAGAGCTCTAAGTAGATTCAACAAAAGTCCGACGAGTGAAAATCTCGAAAGGTATAAAGTTCTACGAGCCAAAGCACGTAGAATTTTCAGGCAGAGTAGGAAAGATTCTTGGACCCAATATATCTCAACAATATCTAGGACAACGCCTCCATCTATTGTTTGGAAGAAACTTCGTTCTGTTTCTGGTTGTAGTGCATCCAATTTATTGATGGGACTTAAACAGACAAACGGAGAAATATTAACTGATTGTTCAGATATTGTAAACATTTTAGGGTCATCTCTTGCAAGCTTTTCTTCTTCTACCGCCTACAGCAGTGCCTTTTGTCGGTACAAAAATAGAATTGAAGCAGTCCCGTTCACCGTCGGCAAATCTGGTGAATCTCCTTTGAATAGTTTGTTTACTTTGCATGAGCTAGAATCTGCACTATCGTCTACTAGAGATTCAGCTCCCGGTCCTGACAACCTTGTTTACTCCATGATTAAAAATCTTCCAACGTCAGGTAGACTTTCCCTCCTCGAGATATACAACCGTATATATGAGGAGCATATGTTCCCTGACGCTTGGTTGGAAGTAGTAGTAATTCCTATTCTTAGCCAGGTAAAGATAAAACTGATCCAAGTAGTTATCGTCCGATATCTCTTACCAGCGTCCTTTGCAAGCTATTAGAAAAAATGGTAAATCGTCGTCTGGTCTGGCACATAGAAACAAACAACTTGCTTTCCAAAGAACAGTGTGGTTTCAGGCAAGGACGATCTTCTATTGATCAGTTGGTAATGCTAGAGTCTGCAATACAGAATGCCTTCCTCTTGCGTCAGACTCTAGTTGCTGTTTTTTTTCGACCTAGAGAAGGCATACGATATGGCTTGGAGACGAGGAATACTAAACACATTAAAATCATGGGGTATACAAGGCAGGATTCTGTATTTTATCCAAAACTTCCTCAGTAATAGGTATTTCAGGGTGCGCCTTGGTAGTACGCTATCAGATCGCTTCTACTTAGAGAATGGTGTTCCACAGGGGAGTGTACTTAGTGTTACTCTCTTTGCTATTGCAATTAATAGCATAACGGCTAATGTACGGTCCCCTGTCAGATGTTCTCTCTTTGTAGACGATTTTGCTATTTACGTAAGCACCAGGAACATGGCAACAGCTGAAAGGACCCTTCAGCTGGTAATAAATAGGTTGCAGACCTGGACGAGAACTACTGGCTTTAAATTCTCCGCTGCTAAAACTCAGTGTATTGCTTTCAGTCGCCGTAGACAGATCCAGGCTCCGTCGTTATATCTTGATGGTATACAGCTTCGGACTTCTCCATCCGTTCGATTCTTGGGTCTAACACTCGATGAAAGGCTCTCGTGGAGCCCTCACGTGAGTGATTTAAAATTAAGATGTAATAAAATCCTCGATATGTTGAGGGTTCTTAGTGGATCTCGATGGGGCGCTGATAGGACTTGTATGCTCATGTTTTATCGTGCCGTAATTCGTTCACGAATTGATTATGGCAGCATTGTGTACTCATCTGCTAGACCATCGATTTTAAAGAAGCTAGATCCCGTCCATAACTCAGCAATCCGCCTTGTTTCTGGTGCTTTCCGTTCAAGTCCCGTCGTGAGTATTCTCGCCGATGCTGGCGAACCATCACTCTCTCGTCGGCGACAGCAGTTACAATTAAGTTATGTATCTAATATATCATGTAAACCATGGCATCCTCCTTACAGTACAATTTTCCACAATCAGTTATTCCAGCAATATGAATCCCGACCGCACTCTACAGCCCCTGTTGGCATTAGAACAACCCGTGTTTTTGAAGACTTGCGTATTGAACTACCCCCAATGTTTGAAAGGTCCTTTTGTCTTGTCCCTCCATGGATAATCAATATGCCGACCTTTGATTTCTCTTTGTGTACATACCTGAAAGACAGCACTCCTACCATTGTGTATCAACGTGAGTTTTCTCGTCTGACTAATTCATATCCATCTGCTAATCTTATTTTCACAGATGGTTCTAAGATGAACGATAATGTTGGGTGTGCGTTTTATTCACTGGACGAAACGTATAAGTATGGATTACCCTCAATTTGTAGTGTCTTTACGGCCGAACTCTTTGCCATCTTAAAGGCTTTGAACACTATTAAATTCGATAGTTTGCATTACGTAGTTTGTTCTGATTCAAAAAGTGCCCTCCAGGCAATCCGGGATATGTATTCGGTAAACCCTCTGGTTCAAGATATTCTATGCTCTGTCCATAGACTTGAACTACGAGGTGCAAGAGTATCATTTATCTGGATTCCTGGCCACTGTGGAATATTAGGAAACACTGTAGCGGATAATGCGGCAAAGGAAGCAACTTTTCTGCCGCCATGCACTTAACGTGTAATCGTGTCTGACTTTCTTTGTCACGTAAAACATTTAAATCATCTACAGTGGGAAAATGAATGGGCAGCTACAAGCAGTAATAAATTGAGGGTAATCAAAAGTACAGTTCGTCCTTGGGCGTCGTCAATACGTGCAAGTCGCAGAGAAGAGGTGGTGATCACCCGCCTTCGCATTGGTCACTCCATGTTAACGCATGGATTTCTGATGGAACGCGGGGACCCACCTGAATGCGAATTCTGTAGGGAAACCATCACAATTAAACATATACTGCTCGATTGTGATGGTTTTCAAAATGTGCGTGTTATATGTGGTCTGAGCAACTGTTTGCAGACGATGTTGGGAGATAGTGCCTCGGCCGTTGACCGGGTTCTTGAATTCCTTCATCGTCTAAATGTTCTAAATAAAATTTAATTTATATAGTTGTTATTTCTTGTGTTATATTATTTATTTATTTTATTTATATAAATTTATTTCTGTTATGTTTTTATATACCTTTACGAATTGTTATTAAATCTTATTCATTATTAATTGTTATTTAGTTCTTAAGTATTTATTATTAATATAGTTATACCTGCTAATTAAATTTTGTTAAATTTAATTTTACAAATATAGTTTGTTGTAGTTTTATTTATTTATATATATATAAGTATATTTTGTTAATTCCTTTTTTTTTATATATACTTTCATTTAGCATGACGGCGATGATAACCTTAACGGTTTTTCGCCGAAAAAAAAAAAAAAAAAAAAAAGTTAGGTTCTGGAGTTCTTTTTTAAAAAATAAATAAAAGGTTTTTTAATGCATCACCACGTTAGGCCTTACAACCATGTTAGTTAACTTATGGAGTATTCTTTAAAAAAAATATAAAGATTTTTCACGCATCACCAAGTTAGGCCTAACAACCATCTCAGTTAAGTTTAGGAGTACTCTTTTAAAAAAATAACGGTTTTTTTCACACATCGCCATGATAGGCCCAACAACCATGTCAGTTAGGATATGTTGTATTCTTTAAAAAAATACAAAGGTTTTTTTACGCACCACCGTGTTAGTTAGGATATGTAGCTTAGTATTCTTTAAAAAAATTTAAGATTTTTTTCACGCATCACCGTGTTAGGCCTAACAACTGTGTCAGTTAGGATATGTAGCCTAGTATTCTTTAAAAAAATATAAAGGTTTTTTCACGCATCATCGTGATAGGCCCAACAACCGTGTCAGGATATGTAGTATTCTTTAAAAAAATATGAAGGTTTTTCACGCATCACTGTGTTAGGCCTAACAACCGTGTTAGTTAAGTTATGGAGTACTCTTTAAAAAAAATATAAAGGTTTTTTCATGCATCACCGTATTAGGCCCAACAACCATGTCAGTTAGGTTATAAGTACTCTTTAAAAAAAAATTAATAAAGGTTTTTTTAATGGATCACCGTGTTAGGTCTAACAACCATGTTAGTTAGCTTATGGAGTATTCTTTAAAAAATATATAAAGTATTTTTCACGCATCACCATGTTAGACCTAACAACCGTGTCAGTTAAGTTTCAGTACTCTTTAAAAAAAGGTTTTTTTCACACATTACCGTGATAGGCCCAACAACCGTGTCAGTTAGGATATGTATTATTCTTTAAAAAAATATAAAGGTTTTTCACGCATCACCGTGTTAAGCCTAACAACCGTGTCAATTAGGTTATGTAGTATTCTTTAAAAAATAAAGGTTTTTTTTCACACATCACCGTGATAGGCGTAACAATCGTTTCAGTTAGGATATGTAGTATTCTTTAAAAAATATAAAGGTTTTTCACGCATCACCGTGTTAGGCCTAACAACCGTGTCAATTAGTATGTAGTATTCTTTAAAAAATAAAGGTTTTTTCACACATCACCGTGATAGGCCCAACATCCGTGTCAGTTATGTTATGTAGTATTCTTTAAAACAATATACAGGTTTTTTCATGCATCACCGTGTTAGGCCTAACAACCATGTCAGTTAGGATATGTAGTATTCTTTTAGAAAATATAAAGGTTTTTCACGCATCACCATTTTAGGCCTAACAACCGTGTCAATTTAGTTATGTATTATTCTAAAAAAAAATAAAGGTTTTTTTTTTCACACATCACCATGATAGGCCCAACAACCGTTTTAGTTGGGATATGTCTTTAAAAAAATATAAAGTTTTTTTCACGCATCACCGTTTTTTTTTTTTTTTTTTTTTAATTATTAATAATATTACAACTGAGTCAGAAACCCATCTAGTAATTTACATTTCTATGAACACAATCGGTAAATATAGTACGTTTATCTAGAGTTATAACCCAATGGTTATTCTCTACTAATCAAATCAGAAGGCTTAGTTCTTTGCAGTCTTCTAGCTGACGTAGGTGTAACCATCAGTCCCCGAACCTCGGAGCATTCATGATGTGAGATGCGGTGTCCATGCTTCAATGCTTGCTTTTGATTTCTTCACTGACAAACTCTACATTCAAATCCCTATGAATGTTGTCATTTCGTATATACCATGGTGCGTCAACAATGCTTCGAAGTACCTTATTTTGAAAAACTTGAATTGTATTAATATTCGTCTTATTTGTACAGCCCCACAACTGTATTCCATAGTTCCACACTGGCTTTAAAACCTGTTTATATATTAATAACTTATTATGAATTGACAGTTTGGATTGTCTTCCAATTAGCCAATACAATTTTCTAAATTTAAAATTCAATTCTTGCTTTTTCTTTTTACGTGTTCCTTCCATTTCAGTTTCACATCCAAGGTCATTCCCAGATATTTAGCAGAGTTAGCTTGGGGAATTGGTATAGAATTTATTGTAATTGGGATGGAATGATCTATCTTAAGATTTGTAAAATTTACATTCACTGACTTGGTTTCGTTCAGGCTAATGCGCCATTTTTGGTCCATTTGCACACCTCATCTGTAGCTCGTTGAAGCTTCATCACAGCTTCTTCAATTTTCTTACCCGTAGCTAAGATTGCAGTATCATCTGCGAACGTACCAGTGGCTGTATCATCTGCAGTAGGAAGGTCACTTGTGTACAGCAAGTAAAGCACAGGTCCCAAAACGCTACCCTGTGGAACCCCAGCTGATATTTTCTTCAATTCCGAGTATTCTCCTTCGTATTTCACTCGAAAATGTCTACCAGTTAAATATGACTTTAGAATTTCATAATATTGTTTTGGTAGATCTCTCTGCAGCTTCCAAATTAGGCCCTCATGCCATACCTTATCGAAGGCTTTCGCTACATCAAAAATATACTTGCACAAACTTCTTTTTCTCAAAAGAATTTTCTATAATATTTGTGATCCTATGAACTTGGTCTAATGTAGAATGCCTTCGTCTGAAACCAAATTGATGTTCTGGGATAAGTTTCCTGTTTTCAATGATGGGCCTTAGTCTTTTAGCAACAGCTTTTCAAATAACTTGGAGATCGTTGGTAATAACGAAATTGGCCTATATGACGTCTTATCATTTGGTTGTTTGCCTGGTTTCAATATCATAATAACTTTAGCTGTCTTCCATTGAAGAGGAATATACTTCAATCTTAAAGCTGCATTGATTAGGTAAAGTAACTTCCTAAGTCCTTTCTCTGGTAGAGATTTAACTATCATACCAGTAACTAGATCAAATCCAGGAGCTTTCTTTGATTTTAACTTATTAATTTCATTTTTTAATTCTTGAAGTGTCACCGGAGTTATTTTTACATTATCCTGTTTTTCTATCAGAGGTATGCTTTCTTCGCACGTTTGCCTTGGCAGTGGAAGAAATATTTCTTCTAAATATTTTGCGAAGAGATTAGCTTTTTGCTGGGCACTTCTAGCCCAAGTACCGTCCTCATTTCTAATTGGATAATCTTGTGTTTTAGGTCTTTTAATTCCCTTTGTGGCCTTCCAAAGAGAATACTCTCCGTCCTTTTGTGAGGATAACTCTTCTAAGAATCTGTTAATTGTGTCATTCTTAAGTTCTCTTATAAAGGATTTAATTTTGTTACACAACTTATTTAGCATTGTTTTTGTCTCTGGAAACCGATTCATTTGCCAATATTTTCTTGTCCTTTTTTCTTTTATCAAGTCTCTTAGCTCAACTGGGTAATTGATTTCTTTACAACTTTGTTTGTGTTTTACAGGAGTACTCCTCCAGGCAGCACGTTGTATAATTTCAGTAAATCTGTCTAGTTCTTCTTCCAGCTGAATTGGATTTTTAATTGGTACATTTAAATTTATATCTTCTTCCACCAGGCTGCTAAACCGGGGCCAGTTAGTTCGAGCATTTGTCAATGTCGGTGCTGATGCCTTGTTTGTAATTATAAATTCACTGATTGTCATTAGAACTGGTGTATGATCTGAGGAGAGACTCTCAATGTCTTCCACGTAAATGTAATTTTCTGAAATTCCTTTTGTTACAAAGAAATCTATAATATCAGGTATCTTATTAGTATCTGTCGGCCAGTAAGTAGGTCTACCCCAGAGTGAAAGTCACATCCTAGTGCTGTTCCTGCTGCTAATAATTCTTTTCCTTTAGGATTAATTAATCTTGACCCCCAATATGTATGTTTAGCGTTGAAGTCGCCTCCAACAACATAATTGCTGCCCAGTTTTTCAAACAGTTGCACAAAATCCTCTTGTTTTAAATTGTATTTTGGTGGACAGTATATAGCACCAATGTTATATTCTTTGTACTTATTAGTTTGAATCCTGATGGCTATAACCTGGAAAGATTCTTCTTCAATTTTAAGACCTCAAAATGTTGCAAGTTATCCTTCACAAGTAATACTGATCCCCCTCTTGCCTTATCTGCTGGATGAACAGCAGAATAGCAGCAATAGCCACGTACTCTGACATATGATGATTTCGTAAAATGACTTTCAGATATTAAGCATATATCAATTTTTTCAGAATTCAAAAATACTTCTAGTTTCTGAATATGTTGTAACAATCCATTTGCGTTCCAGGTTGCTATCCTGAAGGTTTTATTTATTTCATTTAAAATAGCTGTTAATATCTGCTAGGTTTGTGGATACTTCCTCAAATTTCTTATCATTAGCTTCCAATCGTTTTTCTATATCCTCCAGCCTCCTTAGTATTTTTTCTAATACATTATTTTTCTCTGCGTTTTAAACCTCAATAGGCCTAGTCTGAACCACTTGTGAGTATAATCTCCTGTTTTCGTCCTTATTATTTTCCTCAGGTCTTTTAATCATCCGCGATAAAGTCATACTTTTTTCCTCTTCTTTTTGAAATCTTTGCTGAGGATTACTAGTTTTATTCCGGATTTTTGCAATTCCTTTGCAACTTCACACCCACGATAATTAGCAGGATGTTCCTCCACAATTTACACATTTTGGTGGAACATTTTTATTTGTTGTGCACTGGTAAGTTGCATGTTTGCCTGTACATTTTACACATCTGGATTCTCTATGGCAGTACTTCATTGTATGATTAAATCCTTGACAATTTTTACATTGTGGTATCAAGTTCGTTGTTTTCCTTAGTGGCTCAATCTTGACACTCATATGAAGGATAGATTTGATATTATATATTTTCCCCACATCTTCTTTATTATCAAATGTGAGCATGTATAATGGAAGCCCTCTTTTACAAATTGTTTCTTGTCCATCTTTTTCTACTTTTTTTTTCTCTTTGATAATGTTGACAGCATCTAATATTTTTAACCCTGCCTTATGCGTTATTTCCTCGATTATTTCATCTTTAGTACAAGTAGGGTGTAAACCCCTAGCCATTACCTTGATGGGCCTGTCTTTTTGTCTTCATATGTGTACCATTGAGTGCCTTCTTCATTTAATTTTGTTGTCAGAGCTCTATAGGCATCAGAGTCTAGTGTATTGATTTTCCACACATCACTATTGAGGGAAACTAATTTGCTTACTTTATCCATATTTAGTAACTTTTTCACTGATGCAAAATCCTTAACACCAACAATATTTATTGGTGGAGGTGGCTTGTCTTTTGCACCAAAGCTTGCTTCTGCACTATTTTCCTAGTGTTTGGTATATCATCGGGGTTTTCACCTTCTGGAGAACTTTCAGCTTTCCTTTTTTTCATTTTTCTTGAAGTTTTTTATTTCTTATCCATTCAGTTTCCTTAGCGAGGTCCTCTTCATCAGTATAGTACTCATCAACTCTAGTCGTCAGTGGGGTTTTGTTTTCTTTATTTTTACCTGCCACCTGCAAGTTCTTTAGAGTACTATTTTCTGTTTTCAGATTTAAAACTTCTTCTTTTAATTGATTTATTAGCACCTCTACTTCACCTAGCCTTTTCCTGAGTACTTTGTTTTCTTCTTCTAGTTTGTCAGTTTTTTCGGCATCTTTACTCCTTTCTAGTGAGTGTTCATTTTTTGCTTCCTTCTGTTTCAAAGGGGCGTTATTTTTGGGTGGTGTTCTTCCCAACATTAAACTTTTCCTAAAGGGATTATTAGGATCTTCTGTAAGCAATAGTTGGCTCCCCCCAGAATCCTTGGAGCCAGCCTCCGAAGAGGGTGGATTTCCCAGTTTACCTGGACTGCCACCTAGGGTAAAACATCCGTTTGTTTTCTCCAAAAAAAAAAAAAAAATGTATTTTAAAACACACTGTTTTAATGAACATTGTACAATTGTATTTAAATTTAATGAAACGTTATTACACGGTAGAATAGGATACAGTTTTATGAATTAAAGTTATTTACATACATCATTGTGTTCAGTGATTGGTAGCGCCTTCAATTTACCAACTGCAATTTGCATGATTTATTTATTATGAACGAAGCGATGAAACGATAAATTAGTTATGCATTGTATTGTTAATTATTAACAAACGGTCACTAGATAGACGGACGGATATTCTGGTAAAACTACATGTTTATACTAAAACGGTTTTGTGTATAGTAGTAAAGTATATAAATGGTATTGTACATCGTTCTGACTTTCCCACCAATTTAAAGTTCCAGTTCGGGAACTTTAAATTAATAAAATTAAAATTTGTAAAAATATATTTATGTGAAAATTATAATAACAAAAAATTTAAAAAAACAATAGAAAGATAGCACATTTATTACAAATAACGTGAACATCTTAGTTATAAAATGATATTACTATAAAGTTATAAAGTACAAAATCATAAAGGGAAAGCCGCGTTAATTTATTTCTTGTAATATTGCTGGAAACAGCCCATCACACAAATTTTATTTAATTTCGTCATGCATAAAGGTTGCTACACATATTGCACATACAGTTTATGCCTACAGTTTTTTCTTAGTGCTACAAAGTGCACAACGCCTTCTGCAAGTTCGCTGTGGTTGATGGGAGCTATTGGATATTAGAACTTCATTTCGAATAGAAATTGTAGTAAAAGAAGTAGTTAAGCTTATTTTTGCCGTTGCTTCCACAAACCTGTCACTTACAAGACCCAAAATAATTTGCGCCTGAAGTCTTTCAACAGAGTCGTTCATTTGGAAAGGATTTGTGCCAAATAAAAGCATTAACAGCAACAACATCAATGAAATAAAACAGGATCCGATGCCACCATTTCACTCTCCTTCGATCAATTTCGTAGGTTTTCTTCATTTGATAAAATCTATCCACTAAATTCATGTGTTTATTATAAACTGTTATTACATCGGGGCATTTGATTTTAATGACCTAGCCATCCCTTTCCCGAAGTTGCACTGTTTGGCTTCTGGATTGTGAAATTTTGTTATTATGTGTGTAGGTTTTTTGGTCTTTCCGCTTGATTGCTGCTATTTCACCACCCGTGAACCATTGATGTTTTTCCCTTTAAAAAATTTTGTCCGCTTTGAACTGGAGTAAATTCTTTCAGTTTTATTTACAGTCCCACAGGCATGATCTTTTAAATGTTTCTTTATAGAACAGCTGATAAAGTAGTGGTCAACATATAGCATGCGGTTTTTTGCCATTCATCTTATCTGTCAAACTTTTCACAACTCCTTCTAGGCACCTTTCCACATTGTTTCCAATTCTGTCTGTATAATTCAAAATCACTGAAATAACCTGTCTTGTCAGCTAGGACCCAACCTTATTTCCTCTTTTAATAGGTTTTTTAAGCATGTATTGCCGAAGTGAAGACCGTCCACAGCTATTACTGGACGTGGATTGTAGCATTGCTTGAAATTTTTACGAAGTTCCGTCAGTAACGGTCTCAGTTTGTATAATATTGTCAACATTTGGATTATTCCTATGTGGCATCATAATATTGTCATTCGTTCTGGGTTTGATAAACCTCTGTAATTTTTTTTATTGCTAGCATAACTTCTTCTGGCAGACTAGATTTATATTTATGAGGAAGTTAAAATGTTGAGCCTTTATAAGTGCACCATGAATGTTCTCCCTTAGGGCATAATTCATGTTGGGGTTTTTCTTCAGTAGAGAGACTGTGAAAGAATGTTGTCCAAATACTTTTTTTCATTTCTTGTACATTGTTCACTCCTCTTCTTATAGCTAACCCATAATAGTTCTGCAGCTTGTTTATTTCAACATCTGTTAGCCTATTTTTTCCTCCTAGGATCTTACCATCTTCCAATTTAGTTCCTTTCATTTCTTTTACAATGTTCTCAGCCTAGTATCCATTCTCTTCTGCATGTATCCTATAGGCTACACTCAAGTTTTTTAATTTCTACACCATCACCTAGATATTTTAAATAGTGAGTTAGATATGATTGATGTGTTTGATTGAATTTCTTAGGTTTAAACCACGGTCCAGTCATAGCTGGAGTGGTCGGCGCCCAGAAACCCCAATACGATATCTGGGGCAACACAGTGAACGTGGCCTCCCGGATGGACAGTTGCGGAGTCATGGGGAGGTTGCAGGTGAGCAAACGTCTTTAAGCGATTCCCTCAGACAACTCATTTACTCTTACTTAACCTGCTGAACTATCAAGAAATGATTTAAACAAGATTTTGAAGAGAAACAGTGCAATTTAATTTTACATTGGTTGTTTCATCACCTGACCTCTGGATCACTTTTTGAAGCGTCGGTAAAAGTTTGCCAACTTTTACATCTCTTTACTCGTATGTAACACAAAAATTTTAACCACTGATATCAAGGAACATGGTAGCGTTCCGCCACACCAAGTCACCCAAGCTGCCGGAAGCAGTTGATTTATACGGGAAGTGATGATTAGCAGTTTTCAGGTGTCCGTAATTTAAAAACTAAAAAACTTTTGTAGAGTTCACAGTATGCATTAAAAGACATGACAAAGATGTAAGAAAAAAATTGGAAATCGGTAAGGTCAAAATGTAGAAAAAACGATCTGATATTCTTCTTTAACATTGACGCTAACCAGTTTTCATCAACGATGACTCGTTTTATTCGTTCTGTTTGCAGAATGTGCATTTTGCATGAAATAAAAGAATAAGTATGTTCGTGCATACTTTTCGAACCTCCATCTTCAAAAACTATTTCAATCAATGATAGAAAAGTTTTTGAAAATGGAGGTTCTCCGAAACGCGTCAACAAAAGAAGAATTGATGAAGCTAGGGAAGGCAGATTATTATACTGAACATAGTGACAATAATCGTCACTATGTTATTAAAGAAGAAGAATATAAAAAGAAGAATAAGTATGTTTACCTTTGTATCAACTACAAACAATTTAATAAATTCAAACGTATATTCACATTGTAATCTAAACTACTTAACCAGTTTTGACTAACGTTACTTATTTTATTCGTTATAGTACGAGGGTTGATCAAATATAAACGAGACTGACTTTCTAAAAACTTTTCCGTTGGACATTGAACTCTAAAGGGTGGGGTTTCAGGTAGCCTGGGAGGTTTGGGACGGGCGTAGACGGGCAACATTTTAACGTCTTTAAGCAAACGTCTTTAAGCAACGTGAGCAAACGTCTTTAAGCGATTCCCTCGGACAACTCATTTACTCTTACTTAACCTGCTGAACTATCAAGAAATGATTTAAACAAGAGTTTGAAGAGAAACAGTGCAATTTAATTTTACATCCCCTGACCTCTGGATCACTTTTTGAAGCGTCGATAAAAGTTTGCCAACTTTTATATCTCTTTACTCGTATGTAACACAAAAATTTTAACCACTGATATCAAGGAACATGGTAGCGTTCCGCCACACCAAGTCACCCAAGCTGCCGGAAGCAGTTGATTTATACGGGAAGTGATGATTAGCAGTTTTCAGGTGTCCGTAATTTAAAAACTAAAAAACTTTTGTAGAGTTCACAGTATGCATTAAAAGACATGACAAAGTTGTAAGAAAAAAAATTGGAAATCGGTAAGGTCAAAATGTAGAAAAAACGATCTGATATTCTTCTTTAACATTGACGCTAACCAGTTTTCATCAACGATGACTCGTTTTATTCGTTCTGTTTGCAGAATGTGCATTTTGCATGAAATAAAAGAATAAGTATGTTCGTGCATACTTTTCGAACCTCCATCTTCAAAAACTATTTCAATCAATGATAGAAAAGTTTTTGAAAATGGAGGTTCTCCGAAACGCGTCAACAAAAGAAGAATTGATGAAGCTAGGAAGGCAGATTATTATACTGAACATAGTGACAATAATCGTCACTATGTTATTAAAGAAGAAGAATATAAAAAGAAGAATAAGTATGTTTACCTTTGTATCAACTACAAACAATTTAATAAATTCAAACGTATATTCACATTGTAATCTAAACTACTTAACCAGTTTTGACTAACGTTACTTATTTTATTCGTTATAGTACGAGGGTTGATCAAATATAAACGAGACTGACTTTCTAAAAACTTTTCCGTTGGACATTGAACTCTAAAGGGTGGGGTTTCAGGTAGCCTGGGAGGTTTGGGACGGGCGTAGACGGGCAACATTTCCGTTCGGACCCTTCAGTATAAAACTATACAATGAGTGAGAGTGAAGTGCACGTTTCCGTGGAGCAGAGAATTATTATTAAGTTTTTGGCCAAGGAGGGGGTCAATCCGACTGAAATCTTTCGTAGATTGACGGCTCAATACGGGGACAGGACCCTGTCAAGAGCTCGCGTTTTTGCTTGGCACAAGGACTTCGCCGAAGGACGGGAAGCAGTAGAAAACCTCCAGGCCAAATCACGATCGTCGGCCGGGAAGGTAATGGCCACTGTATTTTTCGACAACCAAGGCGCCTTTCATGTCGATTTCCTCCATCAACGACGCATAATAAATGCACAATATTATTTCGATGTTTTAGAGGCCGCAAAACAGTCTTTTCGTAGGAAAAGGAAATCTAAACCGGCGAGAAACGTCATTCTTCTTCACGATAATGCCCGACCACATTCGGCGAACGCTACGAGGCTTAAACTCGATCAAATTGGCTGGGAACCAATGGAACATCCCCCATACAGTCCAGACTTATCACCCTGCGACTATCACCTGTTTGGGCCACTCAAAGAGGCGCTTGGAGGCCAGCGTTTCGAAGACGATTCTGCGGTGGAGACCTTCGTGCTCCAATGGCTCAATGAACGCCCGAGAACTTTTTACGAAGATGGAATTAAAAAACTTCCAATCCGGTGGGAAAAATGTGTTACTCGTGCGGGAGACTATGTAGAAAAATAAGTTGTATCAAGAATAATTTGTAAGTAAGCAATAATTTTTTTAAAAAATCAGTCTCGTTTATATTTGATCAACCCTCGTATGTGCTGTTGTAGTAGTTGTCAGTAGTACTTGGGGTTTGGGGGAACGAAACTCACTCCTAAATATCGGGAAGCCCTAAAGACATGTATTTCTTCTTTTGAATATTGGAGGTCTCGCTTTAGCTCGAGTCTTCTGGGCTACTGGTAACGTTTGGTTGCATCCTGTAATATTTGTTCGAGATATCTATACTTTTGAAATAGCTCGGAAAAAACTAATAGACAATAAAAACACAAACACCGGAATTAGGGGAAAACTTTGTTGAACGAGTGTGTAGTAGTGGGAGTGAAACGAATCCGAATCCGCTTGGTCACTGAACTAGTTACTAATATTTTACTGTTGTAGTGTTCAGAAATACTGTGAATGCATTAATAATTGCTTCAACGACTCACCTTTCCCAGAATGGGATCGAACCACTGCCGGTAATCTTTCATGAATTGTATCATTCAGCACATATCTTATAACTATACTGCACTGGTCATGGCACGGTATGTCTTGGGTTGTATCTTTCTGAATGTAACACATTCCAGTTGCTTCTATTTCTGTTGTAATAACATTTTTTATTTGAACCCTACAGTTTCTATTACATAATTGACAGTATTTTTAGACATTTAAGTTACCAAATCACCTCTTCCTTTACGACCTTTTATTCCCTTTAACTAGTCTTCTTCACTTTGAGTTTTCTCCTTTTTTTCTTAAATTTTTTGGCTTTTTTTCCACGCACTCATTGATATGCTCTTGCAATATCATACTTGGCAAAAAGCATTTAAATTTCTATTTGTGGCAAAGGAAGCTACTCTGCTGCCGCCAAATACGCAACGTGTTATTCGTTCAGACTTTATTTGCCAAGCGAAACATCTATTGCTTTCGCTTTGGGAAAATGAATGGGTAGCCGTGGGCAATAACAAATTAAGGGTAATTAAAAATACAGTTCGTCCTTGTTGGGTCGTCAATACGTGTAAGTCGTAGGGAAGAGGTGGTGGTTACCCGTCTCCGCATTGGTCATTCAGTTTTAACGCACGGATTTCTCATGGGACGTGCAGACCCACCTACATGTCAGTTTTGTGATATCACAATCAAACACTTTCTTCTGGATTGTGATGGTTTCAAAAGCATGCGTCAAATGTGTGGATTGGATGCCTGTATGGAGGCAATTTTAAAGGACGATCCATCGGTCATTGACAGAGTTCTAATTTTTGACGTACGACGTACGTCAATTTGAACTTCTTTCGCTGTGGCATTGGTGTACAATGTAATATTGTTAATTCATATACCTTTTTAACTCATTTAACTAGTTACACTTTTGTTGTTTTAATATTTGTTTTGTTTTCACATTTTTATTCCTGTTAATCCTTCTTGATTAAGTTTATGTATTTTAATAATATCTGGTTTTAGTGTTTATAGTGTTTAGTTTTAGTATAGTATTAACAATATTTAGGTTTAGGTTCCCTTCGTGTAAGATATTTTGCTGGACGGGGATGATAGCCTTCATGTGTTTTTGCCAAAAACCTAATTAAAAAAAATAAACTAATGGACAACAAAATTACTATTGCCAAAATTAGAGGAAGTGAAACGAATCCGCTTGGTTACCTATAGTCGCTGAACTAGTAATGAATATTTCACTGTTGTAGTGTGCAAGTGTTATATAAAAAAATTAGAATTTAAAAACAAAAATCTTCCTAGCACAGGTCCCCTGAATGTCACTATATTGCACAGCCTCCCATATCCCTTTACCAACACATACAGTTATAAATTTAAATGTACTTAAACAAATGTATTATTGAAATAATATCATGTATGCCTACGGGTGATTGTTTATTTTACAGGTGACAGAAGATACAGCCAAAATCCTTATGGCCGCAGGATACGGGTGCGAGTGCAGAGGTCCTACTTATGTTAAAGGAAAAGGAACGCTGACAACGTATTTTGTTAAAACACAGTTTGATGAAAAATAAACATTTGAAATGCGCGTGGAGCTGTGTATATTTAAGGAAAATGTCTTTCTTTGTAGAAAAAATATAGTTAGATTTAATTAAGTTAAAAATTTCATTTTATGTTGAGAGCAGTAAATAATCAACTGTGCATTAGACAATTAATGTTGTGGTTATAATTGTTTATTCCAAGATACTTAAGTGCCCTACCCTGCCTATGTTATCTTTCTTAAAAATCTGTGATCGATTATCTATAAAACCACTGAAGATATTACTTTGGAAATTTTGAAGTTTATTTCCGGTTTCATCTTCAAACTTCTGTAGTAAAATATTAATTTTATTTTAATTTCAATTTTTTCAAATTTTGAAGTCCTTATATGATTAAAATGTTATTTCTATAAAAAAATCGTATTTTTTGAGTGTTAAACAATAAGTTTACTGTTTTATCTACAAGACTGTTAAATTAACGTATTTTAATATTACTATCAGATAACTAAATTATGATTGTGTGCATGTTGTAAAAATTTCAAGTATATCTTCAGTGGTTTTTGAGAAAACGGATTTTTTTTATGTTAAAAAACGATTTTAGTAAAATGTGCAAAGAAGTTTTGTCTTTTTTTTAAATTCAATTTTAAATAAAATAAATTACGTAGAAACCTCCTGGAGTGTATCATTTTCCCAAGTCTTTTCCTTCTTTCTGCAAGTCTAGCCTTCTTGGTGTTATTTTTTACTGTCTTTTCAGCTTTTTCCACACATAACTAGTCCAGAATGATCATTTAAAACTTTTAATATAAAGATACCGCCATCATTAAAAGTTATTACAGCATTCCACACTCCCATTTCTGAAATCTTTCTTCCTACTTAAAACATTTTAAATACTCAATAAATCCTCTTGTTCAAGATATTTTGTACTCCATCTACATCTTCGAGGTGATGTAGTTACATTTTGCTGGACAGCTGGGAACACTAGAGCAGATACTGCGGCAAAGGAAGCAACTCTGCTGTCACCCAGCACGCAATTTGTTATTTATTCAGATTTTCTGTTATGTGAAGCAATTAAATACTTGCATTGGGATAATGAGTGACTCCAATAACAAACTGAGGGGAATTAAAAATACTGTTCGTTTCAAGTCGTAGGGAAGAGGTTGTGATTACTCATCTTCGCATTGGCCACTCTTTTTTGACACATGGATTTCTTTTGACACATGGACACTGAACACGGGGACCACCAACCGCTTTGTGAGTTTTGTGAATCACACATCGCAAATGAACATATTTTAAAAGACTAATGGCTTCAGGAACCTGCGTCAGCTGTGTGGATTAGGCAGTACTTTACAAGAAACTTTAAAAGATGATGCTTCGGCTATTGACCGAGTAATAAATTTCTTGCGTTGCTTAAATATATTTTATAGAATTTAATAAATTTTTATTTATTATTTTTAATGCATTCTTCTTATGCACGTTCCACCCTCTTTGGGGTGCGTGGAATCAGTCACTTATTTATGCGTTGTCCCCTCCTCAACTCCCAGTATCGCTTCATTCTGTCGGATCTCCTCCTTCTCTCTTCCTCCGAGATGAGGGGTTTTGATTTTGGTGTAGATTTATCTTGGAACCTTACACTGTCACCTCTGGTAATTTTCTTAGCTGTTCCATCATGCAAAGAATCTTCTGCAATTCTCAACTCCAAGTCCTTTTCCAATTTCCTTAAACCAGTTGGGTTTTGTTTTGCGGTTATAGAAGAAATCAAATATTTGTTTAGTTAGTCAATTGGAGTTCATTCTGAGAAGATGACCGTAAAAATGTATTCTCCTTTTAATGCATTATTACTTACTCGTTAAGTTTTCTTTCCAGGAACTATTTACAGCACTGTCGTATTTTATTGCTTAAGACATTGGTCCAGTGACATTTCTCCTAAATATTACGGTTACTGGTTAAAGTGGTTAAACAACTTATTAATGTTGTCTTGGAGCGCTCTGCGAGGGCTACTGTTCTTTTAACTACTAGTCATTTATCTCCTCTATATATTTCTGCATCACTAATGGAGAATTCCAACAAGGTATGCATTACTTTCTCCGGAATATTACGGCTGACCTACTGGCATTGACCTTCGTCAGTTTGTACAGATACTTAGTTTTGTTGATTCTTCGCCAAAGACTCGAGATATACAGTCTTCTGAAAATCGAAAGTAAAAACTTTCTACGCTAAGCTAATCGATTCACGCTGGAAACTTTGCATTTACAGTCCATTCCATAGTACTTGATGATCGTCATAACAAAACAACGGCTGTAGAGCATTTAACTTTGCCCGTGGGAAATAACAAATAAAGGGTAATTAAAAATACTGTTCATCCTTGGAAGTCTTCGATACGCACAAACCGTAGGGAAGAGGAGGTGGATACCCGTCTCCGCATTGATCATTCGATGTTAACGCATGGATGTAGAAACCTACATGTCAGTTTTGTGGCGATATATCACTTTCTTCTTGACTGTGATGGTTTCAAAAGCATGCGTCAAATGTGTGGATTGGGTGCCTCTATGGACGCAATTTTAAAGGATGATTCGTCGGTCATTGACCGTGTTCTAAATTGTTTACGTCGAATAAATATATTTGAACTTGTTTAGCTATGGCATTAGTGTGTAGTGCAATTATATTAATTTAAAATTTAATTTATATACCTTTTTTTTAAGTAGTCACACACTTTTGTTGTTATATTACTAATTTTGTTTTTCACATTTTATTCCTGTTAATCCTTCTTGATTAAGTTTTTATATTTTCATAATGTTATTTAGTTTTAGTGTTTAGTATAGTATTAACAATAGATTTAGCTTGCCCTCCGTGTAGGATATTTTGCTGGACGGCGATAATAGCCTTCATGTGCTTTTCGCCAAAAGCATTAATTAAAACAAATAAATAAATTTAACAAAAGCTAAATTTAAGCTAATTTAACGAAATAATTGTAATCAAGGGTGGTTTGGGTAATCAAATAAAGCATGGGTTTAAAAAAAACTGAATTACTTCATTATGGATAAATACAGTTGACTTACTTTTTAATATAAGTTTTTATATAACTTTTAAAATATAACTATTTCTCCAAACCCCTACTCAAAAAAAGGGGGAAATGGAAATTCGCTACCATCACGTCAGAAAGACAGCTGTGGGTTGTGATTATTTTCTGAATTTCTAGAATATTTTATAGGGCGTATAAGGTTTAGTCACTGCGGGAATCCCACAATGATGAGAGAGAGAGAGAGAGAGAGAGAGAGAGAGAGAGAGAGAGAGAGAGAGAGAGCAAGAAACAAACTTTCACACTGGCTGAAGTAGGTCCAGGCCAGTATAGCGTAAAGCGTGGTGTAGTAGAGTGCATGGTGTTAACGGTATCTGTTGGGCCTGTTCACAGTTCATTGGTCTTCAAGCCGGATCTAAGTTCAGGTATGTCGTTAGCAACTTTAGTTCTGTAAACAATAACTAGGCTTGTCGTATTTGCGAAGAGTGAAACCGGAACTGGTTGGGGAGGGAAAGAACCTAGACAGAAAGGTGGTTTCCTCCGGTAAAATTTGGAAATTTATTACTACAAAAGAGTATTTTTAGACATTGAAATGTTTCTTATAGCTTTTAAACATAGTTAAATTATTCCTTTTTTAGAAAAACTAACGTAACTATTCACAAACTAGTCATACGTTTTCCAAGAATGAGTATTTAAATGCCTTTTTATTTTTTTTATAGCCGTCTTTGCTAGAAGAGCATAATATTAAAGCTATGCTACGAGTTTTGACTGTCATCAAATATTACATCAACGAAAATATTCTTTTCGCTTTCAGCATGCGCTGATTTTCTGATATTACGCTTATCACTGCCAACTGTATTAATATCCGGTTTTGAATTTCCAGTGTATATTATTTTTATAAATAACCAGCCTTAATAATCTTAGGTATCTGCGCAACAGTTTCAATTTTATTAAGTTTTTAGTGCTTTTTTTACAATTGTTATTTTACTGTAATTTTTTACTGCTAACCGAGACACTCACAAATCAGGTCGGAGGACACAGGTTAAGAGCCCCAGAACGGGGGCTGTATGGCAACCCCAACCATAACTATACTCTTGGCACATAAATAATCGCGGCACGCAGCTGTCTCGCTGACGTGAGAAGAACGAATTTCCAAGAACAGTATTTTTCTTTAAACCTTTTTTTGAATTTCTAATTTCACTGTCATCACCAGCATTAAAATATATAAAAATGAACCCTGACCGTCGTCAAATTAAATTTCTTAATTTTAACGGATTTGAAACATTCAAAATTAGCGTTTCTAATTTCAAACGCTGGTTACGATGGTAAAATCAAATTTCCAAAAATATTTAACAAAAATGTACGATTTTTTAAAAATTTTAAATGACCATTATTTTGAAATTTTTTAAATGACGTTTTTGTTACAATTTTTATTTTACTGTACTTTTTGACTACTCGCCGGGATACTCACAAATCAGGTCGGGACGAGAGGCTCAAAACTGGGACTGTATTTCAACCCAAAAAATAAACTATACTCTTGGCACATAAGAAATAATCGCGGCACGCATCTGTCTTGCTGACGTGATATAAGCGAATTTTCAAAAGTATTTTGATTTATTTTACCCTTTTTCAAATTCTTACTTCACCATCATAATCAGCATTAACGTCTGCATATATTGAAACTTTTTCAAACTACATTAAAAATACAAAAATGAACCCTGACCGCCGTCAAATTAAATTCCCTAGTGTTAACGGGGTTTGAAAATTCAAAATGCTAATTTATCCAGTTTTCAACGCTAATTACGATGGTAAAATCAGATTGCCAAAAATATTTAAACAAAAATGTACGAATTTTTAAAAAATTGAAACGACCGCCATTTTGAAATTGTTGAACGACTTTTGCTGGTTTAACGAACTTGTCCAAGCTATTACCATAGTCGATTTTTGTGGCAATTTTGAATCAAATTGGACCACAATTTCGAACGTGAGCATGCTAAAACACACACATACACACACAACAAAAAGTGATCTAGAGATGAGCGTCGTTCTCATTTCAAGGTCCCACGTCTGGGTCTTAATAATAACTTGGATAACCGTTGAAGTGGATTGAAAAAGTTATATGTATATATTTTTAATGACGATTATAATGGTGAAATCAATTTAAAAAAAGGATAAATTGAAGGAAAATATTTTTGGAAATTCGCTTCCATTACGTCAGCGATTGTTTTTTTTACGACAGTGCCATCGGATCTGACACATCATTAAATCCTGTATTGGTTTTGTCAAACGTAATACAGTATTACTTTCTCAAATAGTACGTGCGTACTTTATCAACTCTAGGTAGCATTAGTCGCTAAGATTCACCAAGGCAGTGAAGGTTTCTGCGTTTAGCTGTTTTATTTCTCATTCGTTACTTGTAAACTTGGATGCGCATGCGTACTGAATGGACTATTAAAATTTTTTTAAATAGCTTCTGATGATTGTTATACTGGCATCACCTGTAAATCGCTACTGTGTAATGTAAATATATATTTGAAAAATTCGTATGAGTTTATTCATACGACTTTCAGATCTGGTTTTGGTGTTTCTAAGAAAATAGATACAGTTTAGTTGAATTCAATGACTATCCACAAAGCCTTAAGAGAACTATTCGGTGATGATAACCTTAACGGTTTTTCGTCGAAAAAAATATTAAGGAACTAGTTTAGCTATGGCATGGTCAGCGTAATAATGTTATTTTTTTTTTATTATTATTATTTTAAGGCGAAAAGCACATTGAGGCTATTATCGACTCCCTAAATGTAAGTGTGAGAGTAAAGTGTTAAAGTCGTAAGTGTAAGTGTGTGTTAGACTCGGGTGCCGCGAGGGACATCTAAATCCTCTCAATAGGTGCAGTTAGTCTGCACCCTCTGCGGGGAATATTGTTAAATACGCTATAAGTCGTATGGTTTCAAAAGCATGCGTCTAATGTGTGGATATCGTGCCTCTATGGAGCAATTTTTAAGGACGATTCGTCGGTCATTGACCTAGTTCTAAATTTTTTACGTCGTATAAATATATTTGAACTACTTTAAATGGTATTGGTGTGCAGCGTAATTTATATATCGCAAGTTTTTTAACTAGTTTTAGATAAACTATTTAAGTTTTTATTTACCCACTTTGCTGTGCTGTTTTTGGTTTTTAAATATTTGTTCTTGTTAATTTTTGATTGGCTAAGTTGATATGTTTTAACAATGTTATCTAGTTTTACAGTTAAAACTTTTTAGTTTTAGTTTCCTCTCGGTGTAAGAGTTTAAACTTAATATTAAGTTAAAATAATAATAACTCTATACAGTTACCTACAATAAGACAAGTACGGAGATAAAAACACTTATGTAAAGTTCCTTTTAAGCAATCATATCAGTTCTCAGTTCAGTTTCAGTTTCTGTTCTCGTTTCATTTCAGTTGGGCAGAAGGTTGGTTTTTACACGGCCAGTTCAGTTCTCACTGTTCTTCTTATTCGTTTCAGTTCTTTGTACATAATTCTCCAGTTCCTCCTCCACTTCTGTCACTGTCTAACTTTTCTAAGTTCTTTTTTATAAGTTGAGCGTAGACTATTAATTTTCGATTTACCATCGCCTTTGTAACCTTTTTATCGTATTCATAGTATTTCCTTAACAGGAGAGTGTAGGTTTGATTCAATGACAACAGAATTATTACAGAGGAGGATAAGTACTCATGTAATATAATATTTGTGAGAGCCACTTAAGAGCACTAAGCTGACTGTTACAGGCCACTTAAAGAGTACTTACTACCTAAAGAGTACTGATGTGACTGTTATATGATCAACTTATGCAATGAATGGGTATTACCATAAACAGTGTTAATGTTTATTTTTTCAAAAGAAAAATTAATGCAAAACTACCTTAATGTTTGCATTGTGATAGCGTGCGTATGTTTTGTTCCACAACACGGTGAAGTTTTATAAATTCCAATTAACTCGACAACAAAATCGTGACCCTCGGACATAGCGACAGTTGCGCCACGCACTGGGCAAGACTTTCAAGAGAACTGACGTGAGCGAACTGACTGAGGCATGGCGCACTTGTTTACACTTAGGAAATTAAACAAATAGGTCTCCGCCAGTTCTCAGTCTCCATTTTAGTTTTCCTTTCATTGTTCAATTTTTACACGTAGGAAAAACTGACAGTTTGACTGAACTGACGACTGATATGACCGTCTAAAAGGACTCTTAAACAGATTATAAAGTTCTGCAATAAATTGTTGTTCAAAGTAAGTTAGGGATATTGAAGTCCTGTTTAATTCCTACACGGGAAGGCTTAAAACATTGTGTTCATTGTCTCTCATATAATTCATGTATAATGTATTGTTCTGCAAATCGCATTACGTAACAGTGTTTCTTAATTAAGATGTTTTTAGGTAACTTCTGTTGAATAAGCCTTTATGGTAAAACCCAGACCAGGCACCTGACTTGATCGCTTGTTGAGAGGTCGTTAAAAATTGTATACACAGTACATGTAAAAACATTATTCTTGTTAACGAAGTTTCATTATTGCATAACGAAATGTTTGTTTATATAACGTTATTTAAAGGTATTAGTATTTGGTAATTCGCTTCGATCCGGCGAAACAGCTGGGTCCGCCGGTAATTACGTACATTCAGACAAAATAAAACAACTTAAAATTAATATCTGCGACGTAACAAGCTTTTGATTAATTCTGTTTTGTATTGTTTTAGATTTAAAACAGTTTGCTTAGAAGAGTCATTACGCAGGAGGAAGAAATGATAATTCAAAAATGAATGTCAACACGATAAAAATTTTTCTGGTGGCGAGTGTTGGCGTTTACTGTGTCTTTGCGGCTGATACTGATGAAGGTAAGGATATTCGAATGCGTTTTGTTGCATGTATTGTAACGGCCCCTCCCATTAACAGTTTCAATTCGAAATAGTCTTAAACGAAGGAGAAGAAGAAGAAGAAGTAGTAAAAGAAGAAGAAGGAGGAGGAGAAGAAGAAGTAGTAGAAGAAGAAGAAGGAGGAGGAGAAGAAGTAGAAGTAGAAGAAGAAGGAGGAGGAGGAGAAGAAAAAGAAAAAGATGAAGATAAAGAAGTATAAAATGAAGTAGAAGAAGAAGTATTGAAAACAAAATTCGAACTTACCCTCTCTTCTTGACGTTGTGGGGGACATTGCAAATTCCCACGTGTAGTAAGCCTATAGTGGTCTGTTGAAGCGATACTTCACAAGTGAAAAACAACGTGTCCGGTTAAAGTACGCGTTGCTTCCTGATTTTGGTGTTACAAGTAAACCAGATAAACGGAATTTTACAACCCCCGGTCGTAGTACAGGCTCCCATCGGTCGAATTGGTTTTGCATCAAAAGACCTAAAATTTTAAATTGTTCTAAATTAATAAATGTAGTGACTTTACGTAATAAGGCTACTAGAAAATTATTAGTGTGAATAAATTCTTAGTGTTAGAGTCATTTGAGGCTGTCCTGTGAGGGACACGTGATTAACGCATCGAAAAATCTCCACTTATAGTACATGCGTTCTCAACTGCGATCGCTTCTAGTCATAATCCTTCAGTTTTGCCAAACATATACACACACACACACACACACACACACACACACACACAAACATGACCCTTTAAGAAGTGATAGTTGTCGGGTTGGGCCTCACATCAAGGTACCCACCAATGTAGGACATTTTGCTGGACGGCGATGATAGCCTTCATGTGCTTTTCGCCAAAAGCTGTATTCAAAAAAAAAAAAAAAAAAAAAAAAAAAAAAAAAAAAACACATCAAGGTACCAGGTCCTGAGTATCTCATAGTGGCTATGATGTATAGCTGACCACTACAATTGCTAATTTGTCAAAGAAAATCCGCTAAGGAGTTCCTGTTACTCGATCATGTGTCTGTAATTCGTTAATGTTACAGATGTACCAAAGTTGGATCCGGAGGTGGTGCCGTGGTTACCAAAGCTGATAGAGGATTTGGCTCTACGAGAAGACAAAGTGATCAGGTCTAATACTCGCCTCGCCGTGAAACCCGTTGGGTACGTTGTGAATCAACCCAATACTGATCGCGTTGGCCCAGGACCGCCAGTGTCTAACAGCAAAGAGGTTAGACAGTTTTTATTATTAAGGGAAAAACTTATACATTTATATGAATGAATAAGGGTTACCATTGCACTGCGATCTTTGTAGATAATTTGTTCCCGCTCCCTTTCTAAGGTGGTGGTTATCCATCTCCGCATTGTTCATTCAATGTTAAGGCATGGATTTCTCAAGGGACGTGGAGATATCACAATCAAACACTTTCTTCTGGACTGTGACGGTTTCAAAAGCATGCGTCAAATGTGTGGATTGGGTGCCGCTATGGAGGCAATTTTAAAGGATGATTCGTCGGTCATTGATCTAGTTCTAAATTTTTTACTTCATGTAAATAGTCACACTTACATTATTTGTTTTTCTTTTCACATTTTTATTCCTGTTAGTCCTTTATGATTAAGTTTATTATATATTTTAATAATGTTACCTAGTTTTAGTGTTTAGTTTTAGTACAGTATAAACAATATTTAGCTTTAATTTTCCCTCCGTGTAAGATATTTTGCTGGACGGCGATGATAGCCGTCATACGCTTTTCGCCAAAAGCCGTAATTAAAAAAAGAAATCTATATACCTGAGATTGAGATGCTCAGTTACAGCGCCTTCCCCAACCGTACTCTTTTCTTTAAGTTTTAAGATTTTAACACTGATTACGATGGTGAAAATAGCTTTACAAAAAAGTGTAAAATACAAAAGTTATGTTTTTTCTAAAGATTTGGAATGGCCGTCGATTTGAAACTGTTGAACGATCTTGGCCATCGAAATAGGTCTTCCACTGCCGAAGGAGTAGACGCAGGGCTCTAAAAAAAATCAACAAATGTTGATGCTAACAATTTGGAGGAGTATTGCAGATAAAAATTATCTAAAAACTAGGAAGGGCACAAAGACAGGTGCCAGTGGTAACACTTCCTTTATGACAAAAAAAAAAGAAAATAATATTGCAATGTTTATTTTAGTTGTAATTCTTTAATATCGTTCACTTTTTGCAGGTATCAGAAACAGATTTATATTTACTCGGAGCTATTGAGAAACTGGTGTACAGAGTAGACTTGATGGAGAAGAGGCTGAGGAGAAGTGAAGAACTGCTGTATCACGTGATGCAAGGTGGAAATAACGACCGGACAGGTACACTGCGGAATTGATTCGGACACAAAGCAAATTTGAATCGAAATTGTAAAAAGTTTCCCGCTAAAAGTCTACCACTGGCTGGTCAAAGAGAGCTGTAGGGACTGCAGTCCTCCTTTGGAATTAGACACAATTTGAAGGAATATGAATTTATTAGTTCCTAATAAATTATTAGTACCTAAGTAAAATTAAAATGCTAACTATTGGCATAATTTTACTCTTTATTTATTTATTTATTAACAATTTTTTCTTTACATTATTACATAATTTTTTTTTTTTTTTTTATTGTTGTTATTTTAAGGTGAAAAGGACATTGAGACTATTATCGTCTCCCTAAATGTAAGTGTTAAAGTCGTAAGTGTAGTATTGTAAGTGTGTGTTAGACTCGGGTACTGCGAAGGACGTCTAAATCCTCTCAATAGGTGCAGCTAGTTTGCACCCCCTGCGGGGATTATTACGTACAGGACCTATAGGGGACGTAAATGTCCGTCCATAGGTTGACCTTTAATACTTAATACTAATAGTATAAAATATTACATAGGCATGCATCCCCCAATCATATTATAAATATTATTTAAAGGGTGGTTTATATTTGCAAATATTAATATAAAAATATATAACAATATTAATTTTTATGAAAATACAAAGATATTTGAATAAATTTGCCGTAACTTATTACGAAATATTCTCTAAAAATTTAAGTTTTTTCATTAAAGCCTTATCACTAACACTCAATGATTTCAGTTCATTTGGCACTTTATTATAATATTTTTTTTGCACAGTAAACAAAACTTTTTTGTCCTATTATTAGAGAATGGTCGGGAAGTGTAACACTTTTAGATCTGGCACTAGCCGATCTCTGTAGAAATTCATTTTTGAATTCACTGTAGAGATGCGTAAATTTTTATTAAATAGGATATTTTTCTGAATCCTGCATGCACAGGTACAGCGGAAGAATAAGGTTAATTTATTTCTTGAAGAGAAAGGTGGGAAGAAGGAATAAGTACGCGCACACATTTGTTAGTCAGGACACGATGGACATGAGTGTGAAGACAGAAATAGCGGACAAATACGACACAAACAAAATTGTTGATGAATTTCGCGAATTTTTGATAAAAAGATGTTAGAGTTGGTTATCTGAAGTGAATTATCAATTAAAACCATTAACTTAGTAAAAATGTTTACAGAATATATTTACTACTTTTATAATTTTGATTTATATTAATGTCTATAAGTTTATGTATTCGTGTGACAGGGACTCTCCGAAGTAAACCTACGTGTACTACAATAAATATACTTTTTTAAATTTTATCATCAAGATTTAATTTATTACTCTGAAGTAGGTCAAAAATGTGCGTAGGCTCATATTGAATTATTTTATGAGTTACCGTGTTTATCATTGGGTCAGCCCTCTTCCTTTTAAACGGCTGGATCCGCCCATGCTATTTTACGCTATTTTATGCTATTTATCTACGCTATTTTAAACTTTCGAATTACATATACTGCAAATACGAAAATGAACCCTGACCTTTAATTAATTAATTTTCTTGTTTTGAACGGAATTTAAAAATCCAAAAAACTTATTTACGTAGATTTTAACGTTGATTACAATCGTAAAATCATATTTTCAAAATAATGATTTTTTTACTTGAAATGGTTGAAACTGTTGAACGTATTGCTGTTGAACGTACGATTGTCCAAGCTATTTACAAAAATCTATTTCTGTGCCAAACTTGAATGAAATCGAAAGAAAATTGAGTAAAGTGGCCGTCTGAACGGCAATTTAATTTTTTAACTTTCTAAAATTAGACCTTAACAGTTTGGTTTTATCTGTCTCAGATCCTTGTCCAGGAAATTTCACAAGAGTGTCGAGGAATTGTTACCACTTCAGTGAACGCCAATACAACTGGAAGTCCGCGTCATCCATGTGTAAGAGCTTAGGCTCGAATCTGCTTGAGCTGGAATCACGTGACGAATACGTGGAGCTTGTGACGTTCTTACAAGCCGATCCATACTTAAGAGGTAAATATGGAATGTATAAAAACAGAATTATAAAAACATAACCTACTAGTAATTCAAAGAACATTAGCTCTGCATTTCACGACAGCGCTGGTAACGTTTTCCGCCAATTTAACTGGTAACCGTAATATTTACGAAAAATGTTACTGAACAACTATATTGGAAATCGTATGCTCTTTATCCATGATAGATTTTACAGTTCAGCCAGTATTACAGGAAATAACTAGCAACTGCACTCTTAACGTTAAACGATGATCCCTCCATCTTGAAACGGAAGTAAATAGGAACAAATCTTACACATACATTTTTCGGGCTTTGTACAAGACACCTTCGTACAATATTTCAAAACAATGCGTTTTGACCAGAACTGCGTACACTCGTCATCGTTAAATCAGAGGCCGCCATCATGAAACAAAGATAAATGGGGGGAATGTTACATATACGTTTTCGGGCTTTGTTCGAGGAACCTACGTACCAAATTAAAAAAATCTGATCAGTGCGTTTGGCTAGAACTCCGTACACGCGTGTAAATTAAAAGGTGCCATCTTTAAACGGAAGTGAATATGGGGAAATCTTATACGTACGTCGTTCGGGCTGATACATACGTCGTTATATACAGAAGTTGGTTAATAATGTTATGATTTATGTTCAACAAATGTAGAAGTCTAGTGGAGAAATAGGAGTTCACCAGCTCGGCAGCGGGCCGGTTCGGAGTGAAGAAAGAAATTCGCTTCTTGTTTAGAGTTGGCCGGATTCCTCCTATTTCTTTCTGAGCGAGTTGCTGCGTCTTGTGCAGTTGTGTCGGGTACTGGTAGGCTGCGTGCAGGTCCTCCTCGATGTTCTGCCGAACAACGATTTTCGACCTGTATTTATATTGAATTATGGCGGGAACCATAATTTCTCAAAATTCCATTCTTAAAACTACAGAAAGAACGCACCAATCAGAATGATGCTTTTCTGTACGGGATATGTGAAGTAATGCGCCGGCAGTAATGCCTCGGCAGAAACGTATTAATGTAAAGTACTGTAGACCCGAGATATGCGGGCATTGCAAACCAATCAGAATCGAGTATTGGTTATCAGGAGTGAATTAGGTTTCGCAGACGTAGACTGTTGCAAAGCCGGGAGAGAAATTCGGAGATTTTTAGCGTGATCGTTTAGTAATCTAGGTTCTATGTTGTTTAGATGATGACAAATCTATTTAATAAATTTATGCCTTAGGTTTGGTTATTGTTTTGACAAAAATCTGTGTCCATATTTTTCAGGAACTGATTTTTGGACAGGAGGTTTGAACCCAGGTTTGCTGTGGATATGGGCAAACAGTGCGCAACCTGTTCTGCCGAAGAGTCCAACTTCTCGACCCGAAGACTCTGTTCTAGGCTCTGGTCGCTGCTTGAAACTAGCGTACAATTCCTCTCCCAAGTTGTATCAGTATTATGGAGCCGACTGTTCTGTTAGGAACAAGTATATATGCGAGCATGAAGAGAATGCGACCATAAGGGCGCTGAAAAGATTGCATAAATCCTTGAACCTGGATACTTTTTAAAGTTTCTGCGGCTGAAAAACATCTTTAAAAATGTACTTCCATAATGGTCATTGATAGATAATAATTTATTTGTCTTTGTAAATATTCACGTTTGTTGAATAATAAAACAAACTGCTAAAAAAATAAGGAGCAAGTTTTCTGATCGCAGTTTAGGCGTAGTTTACCTAAACTCGGTTTTACTTTAAACTAAGTTTAAAATATACTTTCACTTTTTTAATCATAATTAATTGTTAAAAATATTCACATTTTTTGAAGATTAAAACAAATTGCTAAAAAATTAGGACTGGTTTTTTAATCATAGTTTAAACATTAATTGAAGAAGGTTGACTAACATATACTTATATCAACGGTGAATAAACAGTTGATTGTAATAACAATTAGTTAAAATAGCTGTTTAATTAATTAATCTGTATTGGAATTGGAAGTAAGTATTACAATGAATGTTATTTTGTAATAACAGCTGAAAATTATAACTTATTTTATTACCTACATTTCTCTACTTTGAAATTATTTTAAGAGTGTTAAATATTTTTTATTGCCATTTATTTTAACCATACACTCGTAATACAATAACAAATAGTTGTTTAGTGCTTCTACCTAGTGGCCTTTTTGTGAACTACTTCGACTTGTATCAGTAGATATGACAACCTCTTCTTCTACGACAGTGTTTTTTACATAAATGAAAATTAGTTTTTATTTTAAAAGTATCTTTATAACCAATAATGTAAAAACGTAAAGTAATATTTTATTTTGTTGCTGAAATTTTCAGTCAGAAAAAAAATGTAATGTCCACACATATATGTGTTCTGCGCAATAGTGGTATGCATAAAATGTTTTCTTTCTATTTAATAATAAAATGATACAAAATAGTTAATTTTCCATAATTAATATTACATTAATTCATTAGTTATATGAGATTAAATTACGTAGGTAAGACTTAATCCTTTTTTTTAAATATTCATGTGAAATCATGATAACCCTAAATTATTATTTACTATACTAAATGCAAAATATTATTTTGTGTAGTTACTTAGCCTATTTGAATAGTCATAACATTTTTACTTGTTTAATTTCAATTTCATATTTGTAGGTGTCTTATTAGCTATCTAAATATTGTTTTTGGTGATTTATTTACTCGAAATAAACATTAAAATAGCTTGTGCAGACGGGTGTCAGATACAGTTAGAACCATTATATATATTTTAATAATGTTTTCTAGTTTTAGTGTTTATAAAGTTTAGTTCGTGTTACGACGGTAATAACCTTTACTACGATTTTTCGCCGGGGAAAATATAGCGTTTAGTTTTAGTATAGCATGAACAGTATTTAGGTTTAGTTTACCCTCAAGAGATTTTGCTGGACGTTTGCGTTTCACCAAAAGCCTTAGGTCTAATAAAAAAAAATCAACTTAGATGTGTTGTTTAGGAAATAAACAAGGTTGTACAACTGTACGTAGAACTTTTGTCTAAGTAAAAAAACTTTATTTTTTATTTTTAACAATAAAAAATGTTTCTAACTGGTTACAGAAGAAAAATTAACACTGCCTTCATAACATTAAAAACTGACAATAACTCTATTCCTTTTTTGTGAAATCTTATGAATGTTTATCGAGTATTATAATTTGTTTAATATTGTTATCAGGTGCAAGGACAATTAAACATCTGCCAAAAAGAATGGTGTCATTTTGTTGTGTACACTAGAAAAGGCGAAATATTTATTGAAAAAATTGTTAAGTATGAAACTTTTTGGCGAAATAAAATGCTCCCAAAGCTTATTCAGTTCTACAAAGAATGTTTGTTGCCGGAAATTGTTGATAGTAGAATTGTGCGAGGGTTGAAAGTCAGAGATCCACCGTATATAATCCAAGCACAAGGACTACTGAAACTTAAGAAGGAGAAGAAAATATAGTGGAGTTTGTAGAAAAATTTTGGAGTTGGTAGTTCTGAAATTGAAGCTACCAACGATTCTACATCATGATTAACTGAACTGGTAGACTCATCAGATACATTTGAACGATGTCTCTTCAACGAAATTTTGGCGTTATTTGTTATTTCATCCATAGTTAGTTTTACCGAATTCATGAACGAAGATTTTTCGAACAATTGGCGCAGGGTTCACCCAAACGTCACCAGTAGCCCATAATCGAACTAAATCGAGAATCACCAATAAATTGGGGTGGGGGGACCTCCAATATCCTGGAGCCGAAATACATGTCTTCAGCAATCCATAATCTTAGAAATGGGTTCCGGTACAAAGTTACGGTTTCCCAAACCCAAGTACCACTGGCAGCCGCCCTCTATGAACTCACAGAATGCAACCACCTGTTTCGATAGACTCAGCTATGAGCTCCGACACCCATTACTCAACATTCATGTGCTTGCCAGGCGCCTATAGGCTGCTCGGTCCCAGAACCTGTCCCATCAGAGGTCCTCGGCAGTGCTAGGCACACAGCAGGATCGCCGGCGGAGGCAGCTGAAGTGAGCAGCTGATGGGTTTAGCGACCCCACCATACCTCTAGTTCATTCTACACTCACTCATTTACTCCACATTCACACAACACACACGTACACACACACACACACTCTCTCTCTCACACACACAAACACATACACACCCGCAGGGGGTGCAGACTAGCTGTAGTGAGAGGACCTAGTCCTAGACGAACCACGCGGCACCCGAGTCTAACACACACTTACACTTATAGCACTACACTTACGATTTAAACATCTTACACACAACGTACATTTAGGGATTTGCTGTACTTGTTCCGTTACGTCTGGGAGTGGCGATTCTGCTTGGTTTCCTTTGGCGGGGACAAGTATGTGGAAACTCATGTGTGCCTAGCACTGCCGAGGACCTCTGATGGGGTAAGTTCTGGGACCGAGCAGCCTATAGGCGCCAGGCATGCACATGAATGTTGAGTTATGGGTGTCGGAGCCCATAGCTGAGTCTATCGAAACAAATGCTTGCATTCTGTGAGTTCATAGAGGGCGGCTGCCAGTGGTACTTGGGTTTGGGGAACCGTAACTGTGTACCGGAACCCATTCCTAAGTATTCTGGAATGCTGACAGACATGTATTTCGGCTCCAGGATATTGGAGGTCCCACCCAATTTATTGGGGATTCTCGTTTTAGTTCGAGTATGCTGGGCTACTGGTGACGTCTGGATGCACCCTGTGCCACTTTTTCGAAAAATCATCGTTCATGAATCGCTCGGAAAAGAAATCATGGAAACTACAAAAAAAAATCGCCAAAGGTCTGTTAAAGATGCATCGTTCGACTTTGTCAAGCCGGCGGAGACAGCTGAAGTGAGCAGCTGATGGGCTTAGCGACCCCACCATACTTCTAGCTCATTCTACTCTCACTCATTTACTCTACATACACACAACACACACACACACACACACACACACACACCCGCAGGGGTTTTAGAATAGCTGCACCTAGTGAGAGGACCTAGACGAACTTCGCGGCACCCGAGTCTAACACACACTTACACATACAGCACTACACTTACGATTTAAATACATTACACACACGTACATTTAGGGATTTGCTGTACTTGTTCCGTTACGTCTGGGAGTGGTGATTCTGCTTGGTTTCGTTTGGCGGGGCCAAGTATGTCTAACCTGTATACAAGGCAGGATTCTGTATTTTATCCAAAACTTCCTTAGTAATAGGTATTTTAGGGTGCGTCTTGGTAATACGCTATCAGATCGCTTCTACTTAGAGAATGGTGTTCCACAGGGGAGTGTACTTAGTGTTACTCTGTTTGCTATTGCAATCAATAGCATAACGTGTAATGAACGGTCCCCTGTCAGATGTTCTCTCTTTGTAGACGATTTTGCTATTTACGTAAGCACTAGAAACATGGCAACAGCTGAAAGAACCCTTCAGCTGGTAATAAATAGGTTGCAGACCTGGACGAGAACTACTGGCTTTAAATTCTCCGCTGCTAAAACTCAGTGTATTGCTTTCAGTCGCCGCCGACAGATCCAGGCTCCGTCGTTATATCTTGATGGTATACAGCTTCGGACTTCTCCATCCGTTCGATTCTTGGGTCTAATACTCGACGAAAGGCTCTCGTGGAGCCCTCACGTGCGTGATTTAAAATTAAGATGTAATAAAATCCTGGATATGTTGAGGGTTCTTAGTGGGTCTCGATGGGGTGCTGATAGGACCTGTATGCTGATGTTTTACCGTGCCGTAATTCGTTCGCGAATAGATTATGGCAGCATTGTTTATTCATCTGCTAGACCATCGATTTTAAAGAAACTAGATCCCGTCCATAACTCTGGAATCCGTCTTGTTTCTGGTGCTTTCCGTTGAAGTCCCGTCGTGAGTATTCTCGCCGATGCTGGGGAACCTTCACTCTCTCGACGGAGACAGAAACTACAGTTAACTTATTTAAGCAATTTATCATCTAAACCATGGCACCCTGCTTTTAATACAGTTTTCAAAAATCAATTATTGCGACAGTATGAAACTCGACCGAATGCTACTGCTCCTCTTGGTATTAGAACTTTCCGTATTTTTGATGACTTACGTATTGAACTACCCCCAATGTTTGAAAGGTCCCTTTGTCTTGTCCCTCCGTGGAAAATCAATATGCCGACCTTTGATTTCTCCTTGTGTGCATACCAGAAAGACAACACTCCTAACATTGTGTATCAACGTGATTTATTTTCGACTGACTAGTTCATATCCATCTGCTAAACTTATTTTCACAGATGGCTCTAAGATGAATAACAATGTTGGGTGTGCATTTTACTCACTGGACGAAACGTATAAGTATGGATTACCCTCAACTTGTAGTGTCTTTACAGCCGAACTCTTTGCCATCTTAAAGGCTCTAAACACTATTGAATTCGATAGTTTGCATTACGTAGTTTGTTCCGATTCAAAAAGTGCACTCCAGGCAATCCAGGATATGTATTCGGTAAACTCTCTGGTTCAAGATGTTCTGTGTTCTGTATGCTGATGTTTTACCGTGCCGTAATTCGTTCGCGAATTGATTATGGCAGCATTGTTTATTCATCTGCTAGACCATCGATTTTAAAGAAACTAGATCCCGTCCATAACTCGGCAATCCGCCTTGTTTCTGGTGCTTTCCGTTCAAGTCCCGTCGTGAGTATTCTCGCCGATGCTGGCGAACCATCACTCTCTCGTCGGAGACAGCAGTTACAATTAAGTTACGTATCTAATATATCATGTAAACCATGGCATCCTGCTTTTAATATCGTTTTCCATAATCAGTTGCTCCAACAATATGAATCCCGACCGCACGCTACAGCCCCTGTTGGCATTAGAACAACCCGTGTTTTTGAAGACTTGCGTATTGAACTACCCCAATGTTTGAAAGGTCCTTTGTCTTGTCCCTCCATGGATAATCAATATGCCGACCTTTGATTTCTCCTTGTGTACATACCTGAAAGACAACACTCCTAACATTGTGTATCAACGTGAGTTTTCTCGACTGACTAATTCATATCCATCTGCTAAACTTATTTTCACAGATGGTTCAAAGATGAATGATAATGTTGGGTGCGCGTTTTATTCACTGGACGAAACATATAATTATGGATTACCCTCAATTTGTAGTGTCTTTACGGCCGAACTCTTTGCCATCTTAAAGGCTCTGAACACTATTGAATTCGATTGTTCGCATTTCGTAGTTTGTTCTGATTCAAAAAGTGCCCTCCAGGCAATCCGGGATATGTATTCGGTAAACCCTCTGGTTCAAGATATTCTGTGCTCTGTCCATAGACTTGAACTACGAGGTGCAAGAGTATCATTTATCTGGAATCCTGGCCACTGTGGAATATTTGGAAAAACTGTAGCGGATAATGCGGCAAAGGAAGCAACTTTTCTTCCGCCATGCACTCAACGTGTAATCGTGTCTGACTTCCAATTTTTTTTTTTTTTAATATATTTTCATTTTTCGTGACGGCGATGATAACCTGAACGGTTTTTCGTCGGGGAAAAAAAAACTTCCTTTGTCACGTAAAACATTTAATTCATCTACAGTTGGAAAATGAATGGGCAGCTACAAGCAGTAATAAATTGAGGGTAATCAAAAGTACAGTTCGTCCTTGGGGGTCGTCAATACGTGCAAGTCGCAGAGAAGAGGTGGTGATCACCCGCTTTCGCATTGGTCACTCCATGTTAACGCATGGATTTCTGATGGAATGCGGTGACCCACCTGAATGCGAGTTCGGTAGGGAAACCATCACAATAAGACATATATTGCCCGATTGTGATGGTTTCCAAAATGTGCGTGTTATGTGTGGTCTGAGCAACTGTTTGCAGACGATGTTGGGAGATAGTGCCTCGGCCGTTGACCGGGTTCTATACTTCCTTCATCGTCTGAATGTTTTAAATAAAATTTAATATATATATTTGTTTTTTCTTGTATTATTTTATTTATTTATTTTATCTAATAACTTTATTTCTGTTATGTTTATGTATACTTTTACGAATTGTTATTAAATTTTATTCATTATTTATTGTTATTTAGTTCTTAAGTGTAATATATCTATATCTGTTATCTAAATGTTTAATTTATTTTTACTGTTATTGTTTGTTGTTGTTGTTTTTGTTGTTATTTTTTTCTTAAGTAAAATTTTGTACAATTTTTTTTTTAATATATTTTCATTTTTCGTGACGGCGATGATAACCTGAACGGTTTTTCGCCGGAAAAAAAAAGCTCCACATGCCGGAACGATCAGGTATGCGGTAATTGTAGGGGTAATGGTCATGATAGTGAGCTATGTAAAGACGATCCAAAATGTTGCAATTGTGGTGGAGACCATCCTGCTCGTTCCTTCGACTGCCCTAAGTTTAAGGACGAGAGAGAGATTCTTACTATCATGGCCAAAGATAAGGTATCTTTTTCGGAAGCAAGGAAGGTTTTCAAAAGCTCAAAGTCAATAATTGAAGGCAAATCGTTTGCTTCTGCCACGTCGAGTAATAAAACATTGTGCCGGCGGAGCCAGCTAACTAAAACGGTAAAAGCATTATCGGAACTGGTAGCTCAATTGCTAACTCTGATCTCTGCAGGTTCCATTCCTGATTCGCTGTCTAAATCGTCTGAAACGTCTTCCTCTGAAGTGTCTTCAAAAGGAACAGATACTCACCTTTCGAAAGTCGCTACTAACACCCTTGAGTCAAAGAATCTGAGGACAGTAATTCCGTAAGCAAAGCCATCTTCTTCCAATCTAGGTGTAAGAGCTAAGTCGCAAGTGTTATTATGTTTAGCAAGTCTTCGTCTAAAAACATCCCTTCGGGACTAGTCCAATTTCTGAAAAAATCGAACACATACCCACTAGTGGTTGTGTCTAAAAAAGAAAAAATACAAACAAAAAAGGAAAAAAATCAAAGCAAGGAGTTGCTTCCAAGGTGCCTCCTTCCAAAACTACTATTTCTACAGAGTTGGACATCAATCACAGTAGTGATTCGATGTCCATTGATTCTGATAAATCAATGAATCAAAAGTGTGAATCCGAAAAGAATCCAGTTGTATATTAAACCTAAGAATTCAATGTCTACATGTTCCAAAAATAATGTGATACAATGGAAGTTAATGGAGTAAGAAGCCATATTGAAGATCTGAAGGTTCTTGCACGAGATATGTCGCCTTTAATACTGTGCCTTCAGGAGACTCACTTGCGTGAATCTCTCATTTTCAGTTTCAGGGGTTATTCTGTTTTCAGAGCAGATTTTATCGCTGAGGAAAGAGCCAGAGGTCGGTATTACCTGATCTTTACGGCAGCGATCATACTCCCATTAATATTTCATTGCGTAATTTCCCTCGTCCGGATCATCGACTACCGCGCTGGATTCTGAAAAAAGCAAATTGGGAGGAATTTATGAAGAAATTTGTATCACTAGACATTGAATATAATGACTGTATAAACACAATAGTGTCAAAATTTACTCAAAACGTCTTACAAGCAGCAGAGAAATCTATTCCCAAAAACTTCAGTACGCCCTTCACGTCCACCTGTCCCTTGGTGGAACGAGGAGTGTAGGAAGGCGTTACGTCTACGTAGAAAAGCTCTGAGGAGATTCAACAGAAACCCGACAAGTGAAAACCTTGAACAATATAAAGTTCTTCGTGCAAAAGCTCGTAGAATATTCAGGCAAAGCAGAAAGGACTCAATACATTGGAACAATATGTAGAACAACACTTAAATCTGTTGTGTGGAAGAAATTGCGTTCCATTTGTGGTCCGCCTCCATCTGTAGGACTGATGGGACTTCACAGGTGAACGGATTATTGGTTTCTGACATTTCCAATATTGTAAACCTTTTAGGGTCATCCTTTGCAAGTTTTTCCTCTTCTGCAGCCTATAACACTGCCTTTTGTAAACACAAAGGCACATTAGAAAAATTGCCTTTCACTGTCGGTACTTCTGATGATTCTCCTCTGAACAGTCTGTTTACTCTAAGTGAACTAGAATCTGCACTGCTGTCCACCTAGGATTCAGCTCCAGGTCCTGACAACCTTGTTTACGCCATGATTAAAAATCTTCCACCGTCGTGTAAGTTATTTCTTCTCGAAATATACAATCGTATGTACGAAGAGCGTACATACCCTGGCGATTGGTTGGAAGCTACAGTAATTCCTGTTTTTAAACCAGGCAAATAATATATAACAATTTCGAGAAGTTGAACAGTGTTACAGCACCTCTTTATAAAAAATGTTCGAAGGGACAAAAGAATCCTCAGTAACATAGCTCAGGAGTTTCTTCTATTCGTACTTTTACGTTTGCGAAAGGCGTAACTTCTTTTTATAGCAATGTGTTATTGTTCGTGACAAAAGACTAGTTTGGGGAGGTAAATCAAGTATTTTCAATGCGCTTTGTTAATAGCTTTTGCAAAGGCAATGTTCACAGGAAACTGTTTTCTATTTAAATACACTAGGCCTTACTTTGTTCTACTTTTGTACTTAAAACTATAACATTAATAGTTTGTTGTTTGTAACATTAATAGGCCGCCTCGGTGGCCTAGTTGATAGCGTACTGGGCTTTCACCCCGAGGACCCGGGTTCAATTCCCGACCAGGGCTTGGCATTTTCATACGCTATAAATCATTCCATCGTCTGCATTAGCCCAAGTGTGCACAATAGTCGGACGTTAAACATAAAAAAAAAAAAATGTAACATTAATAATTACAAGTTCTAACATTGTACCTTACTGAAATATTTACCAGTGAAACCTACTATAACTGAATAACTGAAATACTATAACTGAAACCTACTATAGCTATCGTCCTATTTCTCTTACCAGCGTGCTATGCAAGCTGGTAGAAAAAATGGTAAATCGTCACCTTGTTTGGTATTTAGAAACAAATAAATTACTATCTAAAGAACAGTGCGGTTTCAGACAAGGACGATCTTCGATGGATCATTTGGTTTTGTGCCATAATCAATTCGCGAACGATAAACATCGCGAACGCACGGTAAAACATCAGCATACAGGTCCTATCAGCGCCCTAATAACAGTCAACATATCGAGAATTTTGTTACATCGTAACTTTAAATCACGCACGTGAAGGCTCCAGGAGAGCCTTTCGTCAAATATTAGACTCAAAAATCGAACGAATGGAAAAGTCCGGAGCTGTATACGATCAAGATATGTCGACGGCGACTGAAGGCTTAGCAGCAGAGATTTAAAGCCAGTAGATCTCGTCCATGTCTGCAAACTATTTATTACCAGCTGAAGAGTTCTTTCAGCTGTTGCCATATTTCTGGTGCTTACATAAATAGCAAAATCGTCCACGAAGAGCGAGCATGGGACAGGGGACTGCACATTAGCGGTAATTCCATTGATTGCGATAGTAAACAAGGTAACACTAAATACACTTACATAGTTAGAACACTTACATAGTTTCACAAAATTATTTTTTATTCAGTAACCCGTGTTTCGCCGTAAAGGATCTTCAAACATAATAAAGCCTTAAAATTATAAAGTTTTTATAATTTTATAGAAATTTTATTTTTTTTTAATTTATTAACACTGTTAATAAAAACATAACATTTACCGTGGCATGTGGCCATAATCTATGTTATTATAACCATGTATTACAACCATGTAAAAATATTAACTTTCTGAATTTAAACTAGATATAAGCACTCGCGTACATTCCTTCAAAATTTACCGAAAACCTACGTACGTACACATTATAATACTAGCTCATTCTAGACAACCATAAACTATGATTTACGCCTTTCATAGAATGATTTACGGACTCCTAAATGCACCTTTAACTAATGATAACTTTAATTCTGAATTAAAAACCAACAAACAGATTGCTGTCAATAATAAATATAACTTTGATCTTGTGAAAAGAATTTTAAATAAAAACCAGAAATCATTTGTAACTAGTATGTCATACAATGTAAATACGTCAACTAGAGAAACACAATTATATTGTAAAATATCATTTTTAGACAATATAAGTTATAAAATTAGAAATTTAATTTTAGTTAAAATTAATTGTAAGCCAGCTTTATACTGTATACTGTATTTAGAGAAACATATTGTTAACAATAAGGATAAAATAGATCTTTATCCTTATACTATTATTATTATACTTATTATCCTTTATATACTAAACAGTGGTGTATATAAAATTGTCTATAAATACGTAGGACAGTCAGAAAGAACTATAAAAACTCGTGTTAAAACAACATTTCAATTGTTGGAAGTACGAAAAATATTACTCAGAATTTGCGATTTATTTATTAGAATCTGGTCATTCCTTTAATTTGAACAATGTCAGTGTAATCCATAAAAACCAAAAAGGTATAAAACTAAATAATTCACAAATTTTGAAAATATATAGGCTACATCTATTTTTAAAAACCTTAATTTTGATTAAATGAACAGGGTAACTTTAACCACCTTCCTTTACTCAAGCCTATTGTTTAGGAGTTTTGCCCCACCCTGCTGGTCACCTTTTTACACTGTCAGTCATACCTTTCTTTACTTTCTCCCTTTCAGTTTTAACGTCAACTGTATTACGATATAAGCACACTATAATCTTTGACTTCACTATGTCTGAAGATACCTCACTGCGAAACATGTCACTGAATAAAAAACAGTTGTGAGTTGAGTTTAAAATTGTTCTAATTTTCCAGGATATCATGGAGTTTTATCAAGTACTGTGTGTTCAATAAATAATGACGTAACTTAATTTTACATGCTATTTGTCTTATGCTATAAGTGCAGGTGTTAAAAAAAAACTACTTTTTATCTAATAAACTTAGCTGTCAGATATTTATAACAATGAAGATTTAATTTAAATATGATGAAATTCAGCTGAAAATAAAATTTAGTTATCTCGAAAGGCACATCTTGAATATTAACGTACAGTTTCATAATAATTTGATATATCAAGGCTTTTTAAGTACGAGTATATTTTACTCATCCAACTATAATAATTATAAAGTATTCTACAGCTAACTATGAATTTTAAACAAATATCGCGTTAAGCATAATATGTAAATTTAATCCCTATTAACAGCTCTTAACAAATCAGATTCTAAGACCAGCTGTTTCGACTTCATTACGTTGTTTAATAATCAGAAACAACAATTTCAGTTAGTAAAGAAGGATAAATTAATTTTCTTTGAGAAGGCCTATAAATAGGCATTTGACTGTTAAAGAAACGTTAATATAACGACTTTCATAACATTTTAATTTTCTATTAGATCCTATTATATAAATGTTTAAATATTCAATAAATAAAAATAAATGTAAGACAATAATAATAGATAAATGTTAGAAACATCGAAATATTAATGCATAAACCATGTTTTTATTTATACAATATTTTATAATACTGTATTCCTAAAATATTTAATCCGTCAAACATAGTACAACTCCATAGTAGCCATTTATATTACCGAAACAAGCATACATTGATACAGCAAAATGTGTAAGGAAAAGAGAATTGCCAGTGGCGAGAGACAAAGTAGTGGGGGAATTGACGTGCTGGTGAAGGGGAGGGAGCAAGAGAGAGCGCGACTGAATACGAAGATTGCATCTTTTCATTTGCAGGAGTAAGCCAATTGTTTTAAAACACCCCCACGGTTAAACGATTTCGTTTAGAACAGATATTTTTTTTTGAAAATAACCTTCAAACCTATCTGCACCTCGCTATGAAGTTTAAATTTTGGTTCAATAAAAAATATATTTTTTTCAAAAAAACAATTTTTTTTAAAAAATGTCCGATGACAAAATGAGGGTAATTGAGGTATTCGGTATGTTTGGGTATGTATTGGGGCATATAACCCCAACGTTTGGTTTAAATTGCTTCTTCCGTTTACACGTGGGTGTGGATTGACTAAAATACAAAAAAGGCCATTTAATACCCCCCAAAACGCTTAATTTTTTTTTTTTAATTTCTATGTGAAAATAACATGTCTCCAAACATGTGTGAGTTATTTTAAGCCAAAATATCCATAATTGTTTTTTTGATCGCACAACCTTAAGACGGCTAGACATGCTATGCGCTTGAGGGCTAACGGAGGAGGGAAGGGGAAGGAACCAAAACACAGCTGCTAGCAACATAGTTTTTGTTATTTTGGGTCTCAGGTATAAGAACCTGAGCAGTTTGCCAGTCCTCATAATAATATTAAGAATTTCAATCATCGATTATTTATATTTCGCTCGATTATGTATATTTCATTTAACAACCTATTATTACCTTAAATTATATAAAAAACGACTATTGTCATAGAAATAATCATAAAAAATAGGTCCAAAACATGTACTCGGAGGGGAAGGATGCATAAAAAAATGTTGGACTATTAGGGTTTTCTGGCAACATACGAATCTATAAGCTTTTCTGAGCATGTATCAACTGACAGAATTCGGTCCTCAAGTCTATACAGCTCCCGGTCTTGGATCACGTGCCTCGTTCCATTTCGAGTGCCGGCGATGATTACTTTTTTGGTTTTTCGCCGGGCAAAAAAAAAAAACTTAATAATTACATGATTAATTAAAAAAGAAAAACAACGACTGTAAATAACTTCATGATGTTATTAGTATACATTAATCATTTTTGTCTTTACCAGAATTTACTAGTTTTCTTCTAAATGTACTAGAGTACTAGAAATGTATAGGAATGTACTAAATCTAGTACTTCCGTACTAGCGGTAGACACACTGGTTCCATGTAGGAATGGCAACAAATATCAATGTTTTTGAAACATCGATGTTCCACTGGAAAAACTTAGATGTTTTGACATCGATGGTTTCATGCCGATGTTTTTGTCCCGACATATCGATATATCAATGTTTTAATTAAAAAGGCTGGCGGTGTTCTTTCTCACTGATGTATTAGAGAAAATTTTGCTTGTTTTATCAACAGTTCAGCTTATCACTTCAGAAGGTGACAATATCACCTCGGCTCGCGACGTCAAATTGCCAATGCTTCATTTTGTATTGTCTGCGACTGTTGTCTACGTATGTCTTGGCTGGTGGAATAAGTGTTGGATTTTCCTATGGAAGCATTTTTCGAGTGATACTTTTGTTTTTATTTGTATATTTGTGTTTATCTATGCATGTTATCATTAACTTAATTCGTTATTATTCTTAATTAATAAAAAACATTTTGAGTCATAATATAATTATATTTTCCACGTTTCGTGATTACATAAATGGTTTTAATTATGTGCTAAATAGCACTATTTTGAACATTCTTGAAACATCGCTGTTCACAAAACATAAAAATATAGTGCAATTAGTTGTATAAATTAAACGTCAGTGTATCTTATGTCAGTTTTTGTCGTGATATCATTACAATCAAACACTTTCTTCTGGATTGTGATAATTTCAAAAGCATGCGTCAAATGTGTGGATTAGGTGTATCTATGCAGGCAGTTTTAAGGAATGATTCGTCAGTCATTGACCAAATTAAAAATTTTTTAAGTCGTCTAACTACACTTGAACTATTTTAGCTATGGTACTGTTTTCTTAATAATGTTAATTTATATATCCCATTTTCCCCCACATTTTTATTCCTGTTAAACTTTGTTTGATTAAGTTTATATATTTTAATAATGTTATCTAGTTTTAGTGTATTTTTATAAATATTTTGGTATCTTTGTTAATTAGTTCTAAGTACGTTTAATTTTTTTTTCTATAATATTTCCAATTTTTTAAAATTATATATAGTTAAAACAGTTTAGTTTTAGTATAACGTTAACAGTTTTTAAATTTAGTTTCTCCTCCGTGTAAGAGATTTTGCTGGACGGGTATGATAGCCTTCGTGTGCGTTTCGCGAAAAAATGTAATCTCTCATATTGCACTCCATAAACTAGATTAATTAGTTATTTTAGACTAAATAATAAATGTGTGTAGTTCCTGCAAGCAACTTAGTAATCATTCAGTGCATGAACACTAAATATAATATGATACTAACCACGCCCGATAAGTTTTTTGTATCAAACACGCCCTTTTATAAACAATACATTTGCTCGAATAGGTAACCCTGTACTAAAACCCAGCTAAATTCAAAACAAAAAATACGTTTTTAAACTCTGTTCTTTCCTTCTTCCTCTAATACAATAGAAATGATGAGATGATTCCCGAACTTCTGGAACAAACTGTATACATTTTAAAAAACCTAATTTGTGTCCAATATAAAGACACTCACTCTGTGACTGATCACAGTATCTCTAGAACGACAAGGCAAACAAGGTTGAAATTTCGCATGCTGGCTCTCGTTATGGTGTAGACGTGCAATAAGATCCCTTCCAAATTGAAAAAATGAAAGCCTCTTTAGACTTGACTGGTTACCTGTGCCTTTAAGGTACGTCATCCTAGACGTCTACAGCAATCATCGTTATCATAAAACGCTGACGTGTTCCTCCACGCTTCGGCTATTTTACGGCTATTTTTACTGTACAATAACAGTAGGCACTTAGTTTTAATAGATACTACTGATCTATAGTGTCGGGCATTTTGTTATGACCTTGAAAAAAGACCACTTCTAGCGTATACACTATTAGTATAAGATGATGTGATTACTGAACGAATAAGGAGTTTTTCTAGAAAAGGAATATTGTAAATCAATTATTCAGAGCTAGAAATGAGGAGACGTTATATTTACTCTAATAAACAAATAGAGATATTCTATAATATTAATACTGATGAATACATTTAAGTACTACTAAACAATAATTAATTAGGCCTATTGTATTTAAAAATTCATTTAATTACTATTTTAGTGCATGCATGTAGTCTACAATACAAACTTTTTAGGCTAAGCTACAGGAAACAAACAGATATTCTATTATATTAGGTTATAATAAATTTCCGTATCAGCTTTGAATTTTGAAAATACATTTATGAAAGTATTGCAATTATTACTGTTCCGAACCCCCCCCTTTCATGACCAATGTTTGAAAAGTCCCAATGTTTTATACCTCCATGGACCTTGTGTAAAATAACAACATTATTAATATAATTTCTAGTATTATTATTTTAATTATTACAAATAAAAATAAAAGAAAAACAACAAATGACAAACACTAAACAAAGATTAAAATTTAATTATACTAATTCATGTTAAGAAAATTTAACATTATTATTTCCAGTAGCTGAAATAGCAACACACTTCAATATTGCTTTTGATTCAATGAGTTCGAAACATTTTGATTCTCGTATCGAAACAAAACAAAACAATAACATAACATATTATGAAATCAATTAAGTATTTCTATAAACCATAACATCTGATTAATTAATTATATAGGCTATTTACTTGTAACACATATTATTTAATATCGCAAGGATAATATTTCATTTTCCATTCTGCTATTTAATTCAAGTTCTAATTCAAATTAAAATATTTGATCGATCAATGTTCATTTTATTTAATTCTAAAGAAATTGAAATACTCCATTTTAATTAATGGGAAAGAAATTCACAATCCCTACGCTACTGAAATAAAATTTAAAAAGAAAATACATTAACCACTAATCTTAAACTATCCTTAAAATAATATTATACTCCTTATAACTAAGTAGTGTTCAAATAATCACAGGTCATTACAGTCTATCACACAGTTATTTATGAATATTATGAGTCTTTATAATATCTCTTGGGATGCATGGAAATAGTCCACATAGACGATGGTCCAAACCACAATATTAATAGACTTTTAGAAAATAGTCCAAACTTAGATTAGAAAATAGTCCAAATAGACGACAGTCCAAATCTCGATACTAAAACACATTTAGAAGATAGACCAAACGATGTTAATATACGTTTATGTAAAAAAATTATTTATAAACTGATTACATATTGGTAGGTGTGAATAATCCATGTTTAAATTATTTTAAAATCCATCATACTACTTACCCATCCCAACTTCATTCTTTAGTATTCAAGTGTTAATTGTATAACAGCGATGTTTTATACGTTTATTATATATTGGTACGTGTGAATAACAAATGTTTAAATTATTTTAAACGCCATCATCCGACGGAGGCAGCTGAAGTAAGCAGCTGATGGGCATAGCGATCCAACCATACCTCTAGCTCATTCTACTCTCACTCGTTTACTCCACATACACATAACACACACACACACACACACACACACCCGCAGGAGGTGCAGACTAGCTGCACCTATTGAGAGGACCTAGATGAACCTCGCGGCACCCGAGTCTAACACACACTTACACTTACAGCACTACACTTACGATGTAAACACTTCACACTCACACGTACATTTAGGGATTTGCTGTGCTTGTTCCGTTACGTCTGGGAGTGGCGATTCTGCTTGGTTTCCTTTGGCGGGGCCAAGTATGTGGAACCTGATGTGTACCTTGCACTGCCGAGGACCTCTGATGGAACAGGTTCTGGAACCGAGCAGCCTATAGGCGCTTGGCAAGCGCATGAATGTTGAGTTATGGGTGTCGGAGCCCATAGCTGGGTCTATCGAAACAAATGGTTGCACTCTGTGAGTACATAGAGAGCGGCTGCCAGTGGTACTTGGGTTTGGGGAACCGTAACGATGTACCGGAACCCATTCCTAAAATATTCTGGAGTGCTGACAGACCATGTATTTCGGCTCCAGGATATCTGGAGGTCCCCAATTTTTTTTTTTTTTTTTTTTTATTGGGGTTCTCGCTTTAGTTCGAGTATCCTGGGCTGCTGGTGGTCGTTTGGGTGCACCCTGTGCCAGTTGTTCGAAAAATCTGCATTCATGAATCGCTCGGCAAAACAAAGCATGGAACAAAAAAAACAAAACGCCAAAAATATGTTAAAGAGGCCTCGTTCGACTACGTCGGACAGGTCTGAGAGTAGCAGTGGGAGTATTGACATGGAAGAAAAGGAGATGGGTGCTGCAGTTGTTCAGCTCCTTCTCCTAGATTTTTAGTTTTTAGAAATTCTGAGGAAGGGTCCGACCTATCGAAAGTGTCTCCTTTCCTCATAAACAAGGCTATCGTTGGAAGAGTAGGTCCTGTAGCGTCTATTAGGAAGCTACAAAATGGTACGCTGTTAGTTCAGACTAGTAGCGACAAGCAGAGCTTGTCGCTCCTAAAGATGTCTTCCTTTTTGATCGGATCAAGGTTTCTGTGGAGCCCCACAGAACCTTGAATTTTGCTAAAGGAGTGGTAACGTGCAGAGATCTCCTCCACCTAGACCTTGAGGAGATAAAGTCTGAGTTGGCATCAGAGTCAGTTACGGATGTTTATCGCATTCTGCGTAATGAAAATGGAAAAAAAGTACCAACTGCTTCCCTCATTCTGACTTTTGGTAAACCCACAATCCCGGAATATATATTTACCGGATATCAAAGGCTTTCTGTTCGAGCTTACGTTCCAAACCCGAGAAGATGCTTTAAGTGTCAGGGGTTTGGACACGTGAGTTCTACATGCAGAAAGCCCGAAATATGTGGTAATTGTGGTTCGAATGGCCATGGTGGTGACAATTGCACGGATGACCCAAAGTGTTCCAATTGTGGTGGCGATCATCCGGCTCGATCATCTATAAGGACAGAAACAGTTTTGACTATCATAGCAAGGGATAAAGTTTCATTTTATCCTGAAGCAGTTCCATGAACTGCTTGAGCAAGTAAATTATGATGTTACCACTTCTGCTTCCAGTACATCGAACTCAAAAGTCAGTCGAATATCTCTAAAAATCAAGTCCAAAGGTAAAACCGACATCCTGAAGCAGTTCCATCTGCTTCAAAAATGATGGTCCGAACTAAGTCACTGGTAAAACCGACAGTAAAGTCTGTTTCTCCTGGACTTTTAAAAAAATCAAATACATACCCACCAGTAGTTGGGTCTAAGGATGCGGATAAAAAATTAGTTAAAAATACCTCTAAGCTAGTTAAAAAAACTAAAACTAAAACTGAAGCCGTATCAAAAGCGACTTCTGCCAAAACAAATGTATCTACTGAGTCCGACATGAATCACAGTAGTGATTCGATGTCGGTAGACTCTGCTAAATCAAAAGTTGTACATGACAAAAACGAACAGAACCCGCTGCTATATTAATTTATTTTACTTCAATGTCTGCATTTCCAATTAATAACAATGTGGTACAGTGGAATATTAATGGAATAAGAAGCCATATGGAAGATCTCAAAGTTCTTGTGCGAGATTCATCGCCTTTAATACTTTGTCTCCAAGAGACGCACTTGCATGAATCCCACACCTTCAATTTTAGGGGTTATTCTATTTTCAGAGCAGATTTCGTCACTGAGGAAAGAGCCAGAGGTGGTGTAGCCATATTGGTTCACAACTCTGTCCAGTCCATATCTGTCAATATAATAACTCCTTTACAAGCTGTTGCCGTTCAGATTACCGTTCCATTCAAAGTTACCGTCTGTTGCCTTTACTTGCCGCCTAGTTACAATTTCCAACATCATGAAGTATATGATTTAATATCTCAGTTGCCACCAACCGATTTTATTGACAGGTGATTTTAACGCTCACCATACTTCATGGGGTTCCTTATCCTGTAACTCAAGGGGATTACGAATCGAAGGAATACGGTCAAACTTAGATTTGTGTCTTCTAGATGACGGTTCCCCGACTCATTTATCAGCATCTACTGGCGGATGGACAATTGTCGATTTGTCATTTTGTAGTCCAGTTTTGGCAACAAAGTTTGAATGGTCGGTGTTACCAGATCTGTATGGTAGTGACCATAATCCCATTAATATTTCATTTTGTACTTTACCTCATGTGCAACGACGCCTGCCGCGTTGGATCCTTAAAAAGGCAAATTGGGAAGAATTTGCAAAAAGATTTGTACCTCCAGACATTGAAGTGAACTGCATTAACACAGTGGTTAAGAAACTCACCAGTACGATTTTAAATGTAGCCGAGGATGTTATCCTAAAACATCCGCAAACCCACCTCGTCCATCTGTTCCTTGGTGGAACGAGGACTGTAAGGAGGCTTTGCGTCTACGCCGAAAAGCACTACGGATATTCAACAAAAGCCCGACAGATGAAAATCTTGAGCGGTACAAAATTCTTAGAGCTAAAGCTCGAAGAATTTTTAGACAAAGTAGAAAGGAATCTTGGTCGCAATATATCGGAACAATATGCAGAACAACGCCAACATCTGTCGTCTGGAAGAAACTACGCTCTATATCTGGCCGTGTTCCATCCACGGAGTTGATGGGTCTTAAACGGCCGAATGGAGAGTTAGTTTCTCAGTGTTCCGATATTGTAAATTTATTAGGATCATCTTTTGCTAGCTATTCCTGTTCTACGGCGTATAACGCTGCCTTTTGTAAATATAAAAGCGCAATGGAACCATTGCCGTTCACCATCGGTACTTGTGACGACTCTCCACTTAATAGTCTGTTTACTCTGAATGACCTGGAATCTGCACTGTCTTCAACGAAGGACACAGCTCCCGGTCCTGACAACCTCGTATATTCCATGATCAAAAACCTTCCAACGTCAGGTAGGCTTGCCCTCCTCGAGATATACAATCGTATATTCGATGAACATACTTTCCTGACAGTTGGTTGGAAGCAATAGTAATTCCTATTCTTAAGCCAGGTAAAGATAAAACTGATGCAAGTAGCTATCGTCCGATTTCTCTTACTAGCGTTCTTTGCAAGCTGGTAGAAAAAATGGTAAATCGTCGCCTTGTATGGTATTTGAAACCAACAATTTACTTTGCAAAGACCAGTGCGGCTTTAGGCAAGGACGATGTTCTGTGGATCAATTAGTGTCTTTAGAAGCTGCAATACAAAATGCGTTTCTCTTGCATCAAACACTAGTAGCTGTTTTTTCGACCTAGAGAAGGCATACGACATGGCTTGGAGAAGGGAATTTTGAACACATTAAAATCATGGGGTATACAGGGCAGGATTCTGCATTTTATCAAAACTTCCTCAGTAATAGGTATTTTAGGGTACGTCTTGGTAGTACGCTATCAGATCGTTTCTACTTAGAGAATGGTGTTCCACAGGGGAGTGTACTTAGTGTTACTCTGTTTGCTATTGCAATCAATAGCATAACGTCTAACGTACGGTCCCCTGTCAGATGTTCTCTCTTTGTAGACGATTTTGCTATTTACGTAAGCACCAGAAACATGGCAACAGCTGAAAGAACCCTTCAGCTGGTAATAAATAGGTTGCAGACCTGGACGAGAACTACTGGCTTTAAATTCTCCGCTGCTAAAACTCAGTGTATTGCTTTCAGTCGCCGCCGACAGATCCAGGCTCCGTCGTTATATCTTGATGGTATACAGCTTCGGACTTCTCCATCCGTTCGATTCTTGGGTCTAATACTCGACGAAAGGCTCTCGTGGAGCCCTCACGTGCGTGATTTAAAATTAAGATGTAATAAAATCCTGGATATGTTGAGGGTTCTTAGTGGGTCTCGATGGGGTGCTGATAGGACCTGTATGCTGATGTTTTACCGTGCCGTAATTCGTTCGCGAATTGATTATGGCAGCATTGTTTATTCATCTGCTAGACCATCGATTTTAAAGAAACTAGATCCCGTCCATAACTCGGCAATCCGCCTTGTTTCTGGTGCTTTCCGTTCAAGTCCCGTCGTGAGTATTCTCGCCGATGCTGGCGAACCATCACTCTCTCGTCGGAGACAGCAGTTACAATTAAGTTACGTATCTAATATATCATGTAAACCATGGCATCCTGCTTATAATATCGTTTTCCATAATCAGTTGCTCCAACAATATGAATCCCGACCGCACGCTACAGCCCCTCTTGGCATTAGAACAACCCGTGTTTTTGAAGACTTGCGTATTGAACTACCCCTAATGTTTGAAAGGTCCTTTTGTCTTGTCCCTCCATGGATAATCAATATGCCGACCTTTGATTTCTTCTTGTGTACATACCTGAAAGACAACACTCCTAACATTGTGTATCAACGTGAGTTTTCTCGACTGACTAATTCATATCCATCTGCTAAACTTATTTTCACAGATGGTTCAAAGATGAATGTTAATGTTGGGTGCGCGTTTTATTCACTGGACGAAATATATAATTATGGATTACCCTCAATTTGTAGTGTCTTTACGGCCGAACTCTTTGCCATCTTAAAGGCTCTGAACACTATTGAATTCGATTGTTCGCATTTCGTAGTTTGTTCTGATTCAAAAAGTGCCCTCCAGGCAATCCGGGATATGTATTCGGTAAACCCTCTGGTTCAAGATATTCTGTGCTCTGTCCATAGACTTGAACTACGAGGTGCAAGAGTATCATTTATCTGGATTCCTGGTCACTGTGGAATATTTGGAAACACTGTAGCGGATAATGCGGCAAAGGAAGCAACTTTTCTTCCGCCATGCACTCAACGTGTAATCGTGTCTGACTTTCTTTGTCACGTAAAACATTTAATTCATCTACAGTGGGAAAATGAATGGGCAGCTACAAGCAGTAATAAATTGAGGGTAATCAAAAGTACAGTTCGTCCTTGGGGGTCGTCAATACGTGCAAGTCGCAGAGAAGAGGTGGTGATCACCCGCCTTCGCATTGGTCACTCCATGTTAACGCATGGATTTCTGATGGAACGCGGGGACCCACCTGAATGCGAATTCTGTAGGGAAACCATCACAATTAAACATATACTGCTTGATTGTGATGGTTTCAAAATGTGCGTGTTATGTGTGGTCTGAGCAACTGTTTGCAGACGATGTTGGGAGATAGTGCCTCGGCCGTTGACCGGGTTCTAGACTTCCTTCATCGTCTGAATGTTTTAAATAAAATTTAATTTATATAGTTGTTATTTCTTGTGTTATATTATTTATTTATTTTATCTAAAAACTTTATTTCTGTTATGTTTATGCATAGTTTTACGAATTGTTATTAAATTTTATTCATTATTTATTGTTATTTAGTTCTTAAGTGTAATATATCTATACCTGTTATCTAAATTTTTAATGTATTTTTACTGTTATAGTTTGTTGTTGTTGTTTTGTTGTTTTTGTTGCTTTTTTCTTAAGTAAAATTTTGTTTAATTTTTTTTTATATATATATACTGTTATTTTTCGTGACGGCGATGATAACCTGAACGGTTTTTCGCCGGGGAAAAAAAAAATCACAGTAGTGATTCGATGTCCTTGGACTCCGATAAATCCATCAACGATATAAATGTCAAATCCAAGGTAAACCCTACAATATATTAGTCATTTATTCATATATCAATGCCTGCAAATTCAACCAACCATAACGTGATACAATGGAATATAAATGGGCTACGAAGCCATATTGAAGATTTGAAAGTTCTTGTGAGAGATATGTCACCTTTAGTAATTTGTCTTCAAGCGACGCATCTACACGAATCTCACTCGTTTAGTTTTAGGGGTTATTCCATTTTCAGGAAAGATTTCATCACGGAGGAAAGAGCGAAAGGTGGCGTATCCATTCTAGCTCATAACTCTATAGAATCCGTCCCTGTTAATTTAATTACACCTTTACAAGTTGTTGCCATACAGACAACCGTCCCATTCAAACTTACCATCTGCTGCCTTTACTTGCCGCCGAGTTCCGATTTTGAAAATAATGAATTGTGTGATTTAATATCCCAGTTGCCACCACCAATTTTACTAACATGTGATTTTAATGGTCATCATACTTCCTGGGGCTCGTTATCGTGTAACTCTAGGGGAAGACGAATTGAAACAATCAGGTCTAATTTGGATTTGTGCGTTCTAAATGACGGGTCCCCTACTCATTTATCAGCATCTTCTGGCGGGTGGACTGTTATAGATTTGACATTTTGTAGTCCGCGTCTGGCAACAAAGTTTGAATGGTCGGTATTGTCTGACCTATTTGGCAACGATCGTACTCCCATTAATATTTCGTTTTGCAACTTCTCCCAAGTGAATGAACGCCTGCCGCGTTGGATTCTAAAAAAAGCGAATTGAGAGGAATTCGCAAACAGATTTGTGTCACCAGACATTGATAATAATAGCTATGTAAATACCATAGTGGATAACTTCACAAAAAACATTTTACGTGTAGCAGAGGAAACTACGAGCCAAAGCTCGTAGGATATTCAGGCAGAGTAGAAAAGACTCTTGGACCCAATATATAGGGACAATATCTAGGACAACGCCTATATCTGTTGTTTGGAAAAAACTTCGTTCTGTTTCAGGCCCTTTACCATCCACTCACTTAATGGATCTTAAACAAAACAATGGAAAATTAATTACAAATTGATACGATGTCGCGAATATTTTGGGGTCTTCATTTGCAAGATATTCTGCTAACACTGCCTATAACAATGCCTTCTGTAAATACAAAATTGCAACAGAAAAATTACAATCGAATATTCGTAGAGCATACTTTTCCTGATGCTTGGTTGGAAGCTGTAGTAATTCCACTTCTTAAACAAGGCAAAGATAAAACTGAACCAAGTAGCTATCGTCCTATTTCCCTTACCAGCGTTCTTTGCAAACTGGTAGAGAAAATGGTAAATCGTCGTCTCGTTTGGTACTTGGAAACAAACAACCTACTATCTAAAGATCAGTGCGGATTCAGACAATCCAAAATGCTTTTCTCTTGCGGACGATCTTCTATGGATCAATTAGTTTTATTAGAGTCTGCAATCCAAAATGCTTTTCTCTTGCGTCGTACGCTTGTGGCTGTTTTCTTCGACCTAGAGAAGGCATATGATATGGCGTGGAGTAGAGGAATTCTCAATACCTTAAAATCATGGGGAATACAAGGCAGAATTCTTGCCTTCATTAATAATTTTCTTTCTGATAGGCATTTCAGGGTGCGACTTGGAGCTACGATGTCGGATCGTTTTCACTTAGAGAATGGTGTTCCACAGAATTCTTGGATAATTTTCTTTGTACTTAGTGTAAGCCCTGTTCGCAGTTGCAATAAATAGCATAACCTCTAATGTACAGTCCCCTGTCCGATGTTCGCTATTTGTAGACGATTTTGCTATATACGTGAGCACTAGAAACATAGTAACAGCTGAAAGATCTCTTCAATTGGTAATAAATAGATTGCAGTCGTGGACGAGGTCCACAGGCTTTAAATTTTCTGCTGCCAAAACTCAATGCATTGCCTTCAGTCGCCGTCGACATATTCAGTCACCTTCGATATACCTTGATGGCATAAAGCTTCGGACTACTCCATCTGTTCGATTTCTGGGCCTAATATTCGACGAAAGATTATCGTGGAACCTTCACCTACGCGATTTAAAAGCCCGGTGTAACAAAATTCTTGATATGTTGAAGATTCTTAGTGGCTCTCGATGGGGCGCTGATAGGACGTGTATGCTTATGTTTTATCGTGCGGTCATTCGTTCTCGAATTGATTATGGCAGCATTGTTTATTCATCAGCGCGACCTTCCGCATTAAAGACACTATATCCTGTCCATCATTCTGCTATCCGTCTTGCGTCTGGTGCTTTTCGTTCTAGTCCCGTTGTGAGTATGTTTGCGGAAGTTGGTGAACCTTCACTCTCGCAACGGAGACAGCAGTTGCAAGTAAGTTACGTAAGCAATTTATCATGTAAGCCATGGCACCCTGCTTACAATATTGTTTTCAATAATCAGTTGCTCCGACAATATGAATCTCGTCCGCATGCTACTGCTCTGCTTGGCATTAGGTCTTCCGGTGTTTTTGACAACTTGGGTATCGAGCTGCCCTCCGTGTTTGAGAGGACTCAATGTTTTATTCCTCCATGGTGTATCTCTATGCCAACCTTTGAGTCATCATTGCTATCTTTTCCAAAACATAACACCCTCGATATTGTGTATCGCCAGGAGTTTCATCATGTTCTTCAATCCTACCCATTCAGTGAAATTATTTTTAGTGATGGTTCAAAACTGGAGAACAACGTCGGTTGTGCCTTTTACAGAACAGGCCAAACCAAGAAATATGGATTACCCTCAGTTTGTAGTGTCTTTACTGCCGAATTATTCGCCATCCTTAAAGCTCTGAACTCCACCGTTGAATCCGATTTTGTGCATTATCTAGTGTGTTCCGATTCTAAGAGTGCACTGCAGGCTATACAAGACATGTATTCAATAAACCCTCTGGTTCAAGATATCTTGTGCTCCATCTATAGGCTTGAACTACGAGGTGTAAAAACAACATTTTGCTGGACACCTGGTCACAGTGGTATAATTGGGAACACTAGAGCGGATATTGCGGCAAAGGAAGGTACTCTGCTGCCGCCAAGCATGCAACGTGTTATTTGTTCAGATTTTATTTGCCAAGCGAAACATCTTCTGCATTCGCTTTGGGAAAATGAATGGGTAACCTTGGGCAATAACAAATTGAGGGTAATCAAGAATACTGTTCGTCCTTGGGGGTCATCAATACGTGTTAGTTGTAGAGAAGAGGTGGTTGTTACCCGTCTTCGCATTGGACATTCACTGTTGACGCATAGATTTCTCATGGCGCGCGGGGACCCACCTACATGTCAGTTTTGTGGTGATATCATCACAATCAAACATTTACTTCTGGATTGTGATGGTTTGAAAAGCATGCGTCAAATGTGTGGATTGGATTCCTCTATGGAAGCAATTTTAAAAGATGATTCAACGGTCATTGACCGAGTTCTTAATTTTTTACGTCGTATAAATGTATTTGAATTACTCTAGCTATGGTATTGTTGAACAGCATAACAGTGTAAATATGTATATATAATTTTTTTTAATGTTATCTAGTTTTAGTTTGTATATATAGTGTTATAGTTTTATCATTAGTTTAGTATAGTATTAATAATGTTTAGTTTTAGTTTTCCCCCACCAACCAATGTAGGACATTTTGCTGGACGGCGATGATAGCCTTCATGTGCTTTTCGCCAAAAGCTGTATTAAAAAAAAAAAAAAAAAAATCGAATGATTTTAACTTTCATTAGAGCATGAGGATAACTAATTAGCCGTTACCACTTTCTCTCATTACCTTCCTCAATAAGCCAACAAGAACTATGTGAGTTGCGATATACGAAGGTGGAAAGTGTGACCTACCCCCCTAGTGGAAAATTTAGTGATCCCTGTTGGTTCTAGCTACTACTAAATCTCACCTGCTTCACTAAGGCTCAATCACCCTCTGATGTGAATAAATTAAGGTCTCCACACTATGACCCGAATATAATGGATTATGAATTCCAATATATTCCTGCAGGGGTTTAGATAAAAAAAATTTCTATTTTTATTTTCTTAATTAATGATTCAGTTTATAACACACTTTTAAAATTATAATTTTCTAAATAAGTTGATTTTTCTTTCTGGTATATACTTATTTTTGACAAAACAAAATAAACTATAAAATTGAAAATTTCTAATTGTATAATATTTCTTCTAAATTATATTTGATTTGATTACTAATTTTCCGTATTTACTAATCATACAAAATTCCTTCTTTGTAATCTTAATACTTAACTAACTAAAATTTTATTTCCTCTTTCCTGAGAAACGGAAGTTACAAATTTGAAATTTACTGCCTTATGATATTTTAATCTCTGAAATTTACCTTATTTATTTATTTCACTTGTTTGAGGAATTCAAAAATAGAATTGCTTAACATTTTAATCTTTTACTGTTTACTTTTATCTTAACTGAAAAATTTTATTTAAATCATATTGAACGATTTTGATGAACCTTTTCTAACTTGATCTACGAGGTTATTACTTTAATTTTCCGATTTCTTTGATTACAAAATTTAATTTATTTATGATGGGAAATTTATCCTACTTTATAGTTATAGCCTTCCTTTAGTTTTGTTTTTACTACTTTAATAATTTCTGAAATTTGGTAATAATTATTTTATATAAATTTACTTTTTATGTTGGTTATTTCTTTAAACCTCTCGTTTTATGCGATACATTATTATTTCTTGTATTTTTATAGTTACATTATCTTTGTTTGAAAGTTTTATGCAAATTCTGTAACTATAACTCACTTGCGAAAAATCTAAGCAAATGCAGATTACCAATTAAAAGAAATAAAAGAGCTGCTAACGGTACCTTGAAGATTTCCAGCGTGATTTGGTCCTGATGGCAGATATAAACCTCTTTCTCTTTCCTGTTGCGAATTGGTAGTCTCGGTGAGACGTATAGATGTTGTTAGGTCGCTCCGGGAATCTTCTTTGGATTTCCTAGTCCTGGCGATCCTACTGAGACTGAATTTAAGAAATAGAGTACTGGTGGCTGACCGACTCGAATGCTGCTTTTCCGTGTATGTGGCTAACTATTTAAGTTTACGATTTCTATGTTTTTTGGTACACAAAATCGCATTTTAATTTATTTTTGATAAACTCTCTTTTCGGAATACCTTTTAAGTTTATTAATTAATTTATTTATTTTATCGACGACGCTTTTTATTCAAATTTGTTGCCCTACTTTCACTTTTCATGCAAAGTTTAACAAGCCACGACACGGATAGTGCAGTCTCTTCGGTCTTCGTGAACACGCGTAATACGTCCGATACTTCCAAAATTACAGTGAAGAATTCTCCAAGCGAATGGAGGTTCCTAAATTTCTAGTGCTTGAAAGGGAGACCAAAATTTCAATATTCTGGTACTTTCCCCTTTTTCCTAAAACCAGTCGCTTTTTCCCTCAAAAGGTGTCGAGCGCTAGTCTGTCACCTTTTTCTAGGTCATTTACGACTGTCTATCCATTCTGCGTACACAGCTTTTGTCTTAGTTACATTGTTTTGTTTTAATTTAATTTGTTATTTCTAGCATTTAGGTTGGTATAATCCTTCCATGCTGTAATATCTGACTTATACCTTACCTTATATACTAGAGGAAGGGATAATTCGACCCCAGACACTGCCATCAACTGACCTATTGTGCAAAAAATACCTCGCCTTACCCCTACTATGAGAGCAGTTCAAATTTATTGCCGAGATTTTCTTAACAGCTGTAACTTTTCTTCCTGTGGACCGATTTCTTTGATCGACCCCCTCAGAATCTTTGTTATTTTTTTCTGATTCTTTGGAAACTTGAATGGAAATTGTATCTCTTTTAGTTTCCAAGTTATTCAGCTTTTTGTACTTTTTAATATTTTAGTCAACTGTATAGTCTCTTAAATATTTTATTTGCACCTATTTTAGGATTTACTGTTTCTATTTATGTTCTAAATTAGTTTTCCTAACCTTTAGTTAATTTAGATCAAATTATTTTGCCAATATTTACTATTACACCAGATTGGTTAACATATCTGGATTTCATGACTTTAGTGTTATGTTCTAAGTTAACATATTTATTATCTCAATTTATAAACAATTTTAACCATGAATTTTTCCAAGTTTTCTTTTCTTTTTAGTTAATTAGTGTTATTTTTTAATTTATCTGGTATTTTTGAATTTTAATTTATTTTAAAAAATTTATTTAAACTAGGACCCTGTCCTCCATATAGTTTGCAATCTCATTTAATTTTAACCTTATTACTTCCGCTGATTTGGTCATTTGTCTTTAACTTTTTAACACATTTTTAATCACCCTAATATTATGTATAATTTTTCTATATTCTATGGTATAAATTCTTAAACTATTTTACAATTCATTTCCTTAAAATTAATTATAACACTTATTATTCATGAAATTACACTAATTTAAAGATTGTCTAATAACTCTTAAACTATTGGTTTTTAAGGAAGCCTTATTCTTAACACACTTTATTTGTAGCTAATTAATAGTGCAGAAATCATATATATATATATATATATATATATATATATATATATATATATATATATATATATATATATATATATATAAATCTTAGATAACCTATGGTTTCAAACAATCTTTGGTTTAAAGATACGTAATTTGTATAGCAGTGACAAAAACTGACAACTAAGTACATAGATAAACCACTTCCAACCAAATATTTCAGGTTCCAACTGTAATACTGTGTTTATAACCTAACCAACACAGCAAGAAACTAGAAATAGAAAATGGCTCATCTAAAAAGGTAGACAAGTGTGAGAAATATGGCTCCGGCGGCACGCCAACGGTATCAAACAAATGTCTCAAATAATAAGAAAGAAATGAGTAAAAAAAACTCGAAGAAAACTCCAGGCAATGTTAGGTAATTTTATAATGATAGGCTATAATTAATTCTTACAATGAAAATTAATAGTGTAGGTTGTTCTGGATATATTGATTGTAAGGTTATGTTTTTGTTTACAGAAAAGGAGAAGTGTATACAAATCCCAGTTACATTGATATTGGAGTTATGTATCCCAGTGCTGAAACTGCTTTCAAAGCTTTATTATCAGCACGGTTTTGTGCAGCAATTTGGAGTCTAATATCAGACTGCGATGAGACATATAATTATTGGGAACCAGTAAGAAAAATATTTTCTGTCAAATTTATAAACTACTACCTATTTATTAATTACTTAGACATATGTAATGTAATTCTTTGCTATATACTTTGAATACCTGACAGAATTGTTTTTCTTTCAAAAAAAGATGAAAATTGATGATGACAATTATTATTGTAGAACAGTGTGACCAACAATATTTAGGCTAATTTTTTTAATTTTTTCTGAAATTGGCTTACTTGGTTTTCTGAGTAACATACTAAACTAATTTTTGATAATCAACATTTGCATGGTAAAAGATGAATGAATTCTAGATTTACTATTCTCTGAATTCTTTTTCTGTTGCACCTCCTTTCTGTACTTAAGAGATAGAGACGATTCAAAGTGGGTAAATCCCCCACTTCTATTTTATTTGTTACTAATGTTGTTCCAATGAATTTAAGGTAATAAATTGTACCCATATAGAGCCTGTATGCATTATTAAGACTATAGTGTACTGAGAAGTCGCCTGATATTCCAGGGCTCTATTTGAAACACCATTAAGCTAGTGCCATGCACTACAACAGAATGTGTTACTTTACAAATATATGTGTCTTGAGTAGATGAGTCAGAATAGTATGAGCTAGAAATATGATTAGATCTGCTAGTATGGTAAGAGACTGTAAAGAAACAATTTTCTTATTAGGAAATAGACCATAATAGTTTAATTTCAAATAAAATATAATTCTAATAATTCATTCACACCTTTAATACCCTACACTTTAATATTTTTATTGTTTTACATTTCACATTTTGTACTGTAACATTTAAAATAATATAACATAATAAGTTGTCAAATATATTTACAAATGACTTTACCATTGTGTTTATATGCTCATAGGCTTTCTTCCATTTATCTTGAAATCTCATTTAATATAACTACTACTACATTCAAATCCATGTTGGGTCAGGTTTACATATTTTTAAACTAGGCTATATTTACACACAAAATTATGTTAGCATTTTTATTTCTCTACCTCAAATTCTAAAAGGTCAGTAAAGTTATAAGGTGTATTATTAAAGTATTAGAAAAATGAAGTTGGTTTACTGTATTAAATTTTTATAGAAATAAAAGAACTTTTTTGCTGTACATATATTTTATTATGTAATCTGTTATCATACAAATATTGATTTAAAGATAATTGCTATATAGTATCAGTTTTTGAAAGCACAAAAAAAAATCTATTAATATTTTATTGAGATAAACAAGCATTTTCAGAAAAAAAATCTGTCATGCTCCTCTTTAAATGTGTATTTTGCAATTTTTTAATAATGAAAAACAAATACTGGAAATTTATTTTCATAGAAGGAAAAGAAGTTCAAATGTTTTAAAGATTATTACCTACTTAAGATGTTTAAAAATTTGCTTAATTGATTTGGAATGACTGTATTAATTTGACATTGCTGCTGAATTTTTGTTGTTGGCTATTTCTTAGGTTAATGGATTGGGCTTTTCATTATGATTGGCATAAAGTATTTTTTAGCTTCATAATTACATAAAACATATAATTTGAATTAAAAATGTTATGAATTTCCTACATTCTTCTTCAAATCCAGTGCATTTTTTTAAATAGACTTTATTCAAACATTGCGTAAAATTATATTACTTTGTTTTTTTTTTTTTTTGTTATGGTATACTGCTGATGTAATAAAAGCAAATGTACAAAATTTAGTATCACTTAATTTTTTTTGTATTTCTACAGTGAAAATGACAGATAGCCCTGAACAGTACAAAAAATTATTTTTTTTTATCCTATCTTTTTAAAATTTGATTTCACTTTCTCTGTTTAAATCAGCTTAAATTATTAATTTAAATTTTCTAATTGTATTAGAACCCAGACAGGTTCGATTTAGTATCTTACAATAAATTTAAAAATTTAAAATGCTTATTTAAACAGATTTTAACTCTTAATTACAACAGTGAAATGAGATTTTCGAGAAAATTAAGATGAAATAGCAATTAATTTTTCAAGGTTGTTGATTTTTTTGTGCCATTTTATGGTTTAACTAGTTTGGCTAGGTAATGAACTTGTCTAATTATAACCAAAATCGTATATAGTATAAAATTATATTCAAGAACAGGGAGATCTAAGTTGTGCACTTCAAAGTAATAAAAAAATTAAGTTTTACTGTTTGTTTTTTCACTTTTAAATACCAATTTATTTTAAAAAATATATTTCTCTCTCTTTATTTCTTTCACACAACTTTGGGGTACACTAAATCAATCACTTTTTAATGTAATTATATTTCATAACAGTTATAATATTTATTAATTATTACAAGCTTATATTGTCCTTTACAGCATATGTTCAAAATGACTGCCTCATATGCCTCATTCAATAATACATGCACAAATTTTTTTTACAATGCTTGTAGCTACTTCGAGGAGAATTTGTACACTGATGTTCTAATCTTCATTGTTAACAAATTCAAGGACTTTGACATCATGATATCTAATGCATTAATTCATTTTGCAGTGAAAATAAAATTATAGTGGACTCTGACCAATTCTGTCTTTGCCGAGATGAGATATTCGATCTTGAAAGCAAGACTACACCAGTACATTGATCTGGGAAACCCCTTGTACAGACACAAACGTGTGTTAAAGTAGTTTAGTTACATAGACTATCTACAGCTCTACTTTTTGTCTCTTTCCCATTGCTATGGTTGATTGTCATTACTTTATACACAAAATATGTTGACATTCATGTGTTTACTTGTAGTATGGTACTTTTTGAAGTATTTCTTTAAAGTTGTTTTTAATGTTCAATGAAAAGTAGTTACAATTTTGTATCTAATTCTGGATTTTTGAATTTCAAACCTTTCATGTTTTTTTTTAATGTCTTCAGCTTGGAAATAGTCACAGGATCCAGTGTTCCAAGTTTTTATAATTGTGTTGGTTTACAAGTAACAAATTTTATTTAATATAATGCAGCTTTACGTTTGTCTGTAACAGATTCATTTAGTTTCATTTATGATTATGTAAAATTTTCAGAGTCACTACTTAATGTTCGGACAAGGTTTTCAAACATGGGAGTACAGTCCAGAATACGCACTACGCTCGTATACTTATCTAATGGTTCATGTCGTGCCAGCCTGGATATATTACTGCATACTTCAACCAAATAAAATGCTCGTCTTCTACTTCTGCAGATGCCTCTTGGGATTATTTTGTACATTGTGTGAAGTTTACTTTTACAAGTAAGTCTTTTTGATTGCTTTACATTCATATGTTATGCCAGTTACACTAATGATGAAGATGATCAGAAAGGGAAAGCTTATAGCAGTACAGGGACAAAGCGAGGATTTTCACTTATGGGAGGGCTTGAAGTTGGAATGGAGGGGAGAGAATCCACCCTAGTATAATATAATAGTAATTGCAATTAATATTCCCTAATAGTAATAGTTTTTCCGTTCCATCTGGACCAAAAATATAGCAATAAAGTACTTTTGATTTGCAATATTGATTCTATAATTGGGTCTATCGTTACAAATGGTTGCATTCTGTGAGTACATGGAGAGCGGCTGCCAGTGGTACTTGGGTTTGGGGAACCGTAACGTTGTACCGAACCCATTCCTAAGATTCTGGAGTACTTTGCTCCAGGATATTGGAGGTCCCCCAATTTATTGGGGATTCTCGCTTAGTTCGAGTATCCTGGGCTACTGGTGACGTTTGGGTGCACCCTGTACCATTTGTGCGAGATATCAACATTCGTGGAATCGCCGGGTAACAAAATTATGGAAAACTCAAAACAAAACGCCAAGAATTCGCTAAAGAGGCCTCGTTGACCACGCGTCGAACAGGTCTGTTGATAGTAGTGGGAGTCGTGAAAATCTGGAGGAAATGGAGATGTGTGCTGTACCTATTCAGCTACCATCTCCAAGATTTTTAATATTTAAAAATTGTGAGGAAGGTTCGGACCTGTCTAAGGTGTCGCCTTCCTCATTAACAAAGCTATAGTGGGGAAGAGCAGGTCCCGTAGCGCCTATTAAGAAGCTGCAAAACGGGACGCTGTTAGTGCAGACAAATAGCGACAAGCAGAGCTTGTCGCTCTTAAAAATGACGTCTTTCTTCGAGAAAGTTAAGGTTGCGGTGGAACCACACAGGTCTTTGAATTCCGCTAAAGGAGTTGTAACCTGTAGAGATCTCCTCCATTTAGACCTGGAGGAGATAAAGTCGGAATTAGCATCGGAGTCGGTCACAGATGTACAGCGGATTCTGAGGAACGAACGGGAAAAAGTTCCAACCGCGTCCCTCATATTGACTTTTGGAAAGCCTGTTATCCCGGAACACATATTTGCTGGGTATCAACGGCTTTCTGTCCGTCCCACGTGCCAAACCCAAAACGATGCTTTAAGTGTCAGGGTTTTGGACACGTGAGTTCTGCATGTAGAAGGGCCGAAATATGTGGTAATTGTGGTTCCAATAGCCATAATAGTGACAATTGCTCGGATGACCCAAAGTGTTCCAATTGTCGTGGAGATCATCCGCTCGTTCCTTTAACTGTCCAAAGTTTAAGGACCAGAGAAAGCTATTCTAGCAATTATGGCTAAGGATAAAGTCTCATTTTCAGAGGCGAAGAAAACTTTCAAGAGCTCCAGAATAAATATTGAGGGAAAATCTTTGTCGCTGTCGCTGCCTAGCAGCAAGGCCTCTTGCCGCGAACTGTGAAGAGCTGACAAAAACCGTAAAGTTTTAACCGAACAAGTAGCTCAACTCTTATCTCTGTTTTCTGCTGGTAACACTCCTGTTCCTATTACTAAAACATCTTCTTTCTCTGTAGACAACATTTCGAAAGACATTAAGTCAACTGCCGCTAAAACTCAAGCTTCAAAATCACTTGTGACTAAAACTTCAAAACCTGCAAGTCCTGAGGTAATTCCATCTTCTTCGAACTTGAAGACCGAACCAAGTCACAAGTGCTAAAGCCTGCTTGAAAAACGTTTCTCCTGGTCTCGCTTATTTTTTGAAAAAAATCGAACACATATCCACCAGTAGTTGCGTTTAAGACTTCAGAAAAGAAGTTGATTAAAAGTACAGCTAAGCAAGATAAAAACCAAAATTGGAACCGCTTCAAAAGCGCTTCTTCCAAAACAAACACATCTGCAGAGTCCGACTTAAATCACAGTAGTGATTCGATGTCGGTAGACTCTGATAAATCAAAAGTAGTAAATGACAAAAACGAACAGAACCCGCTGCTATATTAATTCATTTTATTTCAATGTCTGCATTTCCAATTAATAGCAATGTGATACAGTGGAATATTAATGGGATAAAAAGCCATATGGAAGATCTCAAAGTTCTTGTGCGAGATTCATCTCCTCTAATAATGTGCCTCCAAGAGACGCACTTGCATGAATCCCACACCTTCAATTTTAGGGGTTATTCTATTTTCAGAACAGATTTCGTCACTGAGGAAAGAGCCAGAGGTGGCGTAGCCATATTGGTTCACAACTCTGTCCAGTCCATATCTGTCAATATAATAACTCCTTTACAAGCTGTTGCCGCTCAGATTACCGCTCCATTCAAAGTTACCGCCTGTTGCCTTTACTTGCCGCCTAGTTACAATTTCCAACATCATGAAGTATATGATTTAATATCTCAGTTGCCACAACCAATTTTATTGACAGGTGATTTTAACGCTCACCATACTTCATGGGGTTCCTTATCCTGTAACTCAAGGGGAATACGAATCAAGGAATACGGTCAAACTTAGATTTGTGCCTTCTAAATGACGGTTCTCCGACTCATTTATCAGCATCTACTGGCGGATGGACAGTTGTCGATTTGTCATTTTGTAGTCCAGTTTTGGCAACAAAGTTTGAATGGTCGGTGTTACCAGATCTGTATGGCAGTGATCATAATCCCATTAATATTTCATTTTGTACTTTCGCTCATGAGCAACGACGCCTGCCACGTTGGATTCTTAAAAGGCAAATTGGGAAGAATTTGCAAAAGATTTGTATCACCAGACATTGAAATGAACTGCATTAACACAGTGGTTAAGAAATTCACCAATACGATTTTAAATGTAGCCGAAGATGTTATCCCTAAAACATCCAAGATACCCACCACGCCCATCTGTTCCTTGGTGGAACGAGGACTGTAAGGGAGGCTTTGGCGCTTACGCGAAAAGCTCTACGTATATTCAACAAAAGCCTGACAGATGAAAATCTTGAGCGTTATTAAAATCCTTCGAGCTAAAGCTCAAGAATTTTTAGACAAAGTAGAAAGGAATCTTGGTCGCAATATATCGGAACAATCTGTAGAACAACGCCAACATCTGTCATCTGGAAGAAACTGCGCTCTATATCTGGCCATGTTCCATCAACGGAGTTGATGGGTCTTAAACGCCAAATGGAGAGTTAGTTTTCAGTGTTCGATATTGTAAATTTATTAGGATCATCTTTTTCTAGCTATTCCTGTTCTACGGCGTATAACGCTGCTTTTCAGTAAATACAAAAGTGCAGTGGAACCATTGCCGTTCACCATCGGTACTTCTGACGACTCTCCTCTTAATAGGCTGTTTACTCTGCATGAGCTGGAATCTGCACTGTCTTCAACGAAGGACACAGCTCCCGGTCCTGACAACCTCAGATATTCCATGATCAAAAAACCTTCCAACGTCAGGTAGGCTTGCCCTCCTCGAGATATACAATCGTATATTCGATGAACATACTTTCCCTGACGCTTGGTTGGAAGCAATAGTAATTCCTATTCTTAAGCCAGGTAAAGATAAAACTGATGCAAGTAGCTATCGTCCGATTTCTCTTACTAGCGCTTCTTTGCAAGCTGGTAGAAAAATGGTAAATCGTCGCCTTGTTTGGTATTTGAAACCAACAATTTACTTTGCAAAGACCAGTGCGGCTTTAGGCAAGGACGATGTTCTGTGGATCAATTAGTATCTTTGGAATCTGCAATACAAAATGCGTTTCTCTTGCGCCAAACACTAGTAGCTGTTTTTTTCGACCTAGAGAAGGCATACGACATGGCTTGAGAAGGGAATTTTGAACACATTAAAATCATGGGGTATACAGGGCAGGATTCTGCATTTTATCAAAAACTTCCTCAGTAATAGGTATTTTAGGTGCGTCTTGGTAATACACTATCAGATCGTTTTACTTAGAGAATGGTGTTCCACAGGGGAGTGTACTTAGTGTTACTCTGTTTGCTATTGCAATCAATAGCATAACGTCTAACGCACGGTCCCCTGTCAGATGTTCTCTTTGTAGACGATTTTGCTATTTACGTAAGCACCAGAAACATGGCAACAGCTGAAAGAACCCTTCAGCTGGTAATAAATAGGTTGCAGACCTGGACGAGAACTACTGGCTTTAAATTCTCCGCTGCTAAAACTCAGTGTATTGCTTTCAGTCGCCGTGAGACAGATCCAGGCTCCGTCGTTATATCTTGATGGTATACAGCTTCGGACTTCTCCATCCGCTCGATTCTTGGGTCTAATACTCGACGAAAAACTCTCGTGGAGCCCTCACGTGCGTGATTTAAAATTACGATGTAATAAAATCCTCGATATGTTGAGGGTTCTTAGTGGGTCTCGATGGGGTGCTGATAGGACCTGTATGCTGATGTTTTACCGTGTCAGTAATTGCTCGCGAATTGATTATGGCAGCATTGTTTATTCATCTGCTAGACCATCGATTTTAAAGAAACTAGATCCTGTCCATAACTCTGCAATCCGCCTTGTTTCTGGTGCTTTCCGCTCAAGTCCCGTCGTGAGTATTCTCGCCGATGCTGGGGAACCTTCCTCTCTCGACGGAGACAGAAACTACAGTTAACTTATATAAGCAATCTATCATCTAAACCATGGCACCCTGCTTTTAATACAGTTATCAAAAATCAATTTTTGCGACAGTATGAAACTCGACCGAATGCTACTGCTCCTCTTGGTATTAGAACTTCCCGTATTTTTGATGACTTACGTATTGAACTACCCCAATGTTTGAAAGGTCCTTTGTTTTGTCCCTCCGTGGAAAATCAATATGCCGACCTTTGATTTCTCCTTGTGTGCATACCAGAAAGACAACACTCCTAACATTGTGTATCAACGTGAGTTTTTTCGACTGACTAGTTCATATCCATCTGCTAAATTTATTTTCACAGATGGCTCTAAGATGAATAACAATGTTGGGTGTGCATTTTACTCACTGGATGAAACGATAAGTATGGATTACCCTCAACTTGTAGTGTCTTTACAGCCGAACTCTTTGCCATCTTAAAGGCTCTGAACACTATTGAATTCGATAGTTTGCATTTAAGTAGTTTGTTCTGATTCAAAAAGTGCCTCCAGGCAATCCGGGATATGTATTCGGTAAACCCTCTGGTTCAAGATATTCTGTGCTCTGTCCATAGACTTGAACTACACGAGGTGCAAGAGTATCATTTATCTGGATTCCTGGTCACTGTGGAATATTTGGGAACACTGTAGCGGATAATGCGGCAAAGGAAGCAACAAAATGCAATATTGATTTTTATTTTATTTTATTTTTTTTAGGCGAAAAGCACATTGAGGCTATTATTGCCTCCCTAAATGTAAATGAGTGTAAAGTATTAAAGTCGTAAGTGTGTGTCTTAGACTCGGGTACCGCAAGGGACGTCTAAATCCTCTCAATAGGTACAGCTAGTCTGCACCCCCCTGCGGGGATATTGATTTTTAACTTTACCAATTTAAGCAGTTAGCTGTTTTATGGTTGTAGAGGACCTGTTAGTTTAATAGCAAATGCAGTTAGTTTAAATTATTGTCAGAGGACAAAATAAAATTATCTATCAACAAAGGTGAGTGTACAACCAAAATTGTATATGTTATGTGAATATAATTTTAGTTAAAGATCTTGTAGACGTTGATGGCTGGCCTGTTGGTTTTTTGTAGCCGGGCTTCTGTGAGAACACTTAGAACACAGTGTTTAGATTCTTTTATATTCACTTCACCTAAGTTTAGCTGTTTTAAAGGGTGTTAAAAAGACTGGTAAACTTCATGTTATGTTCAAATTTGTTTTATAGTGAACATAACATGAAGTTTACCAGTGTTTAGAAGGACCCCTTTAAAGTGGTTTACATAGATATAATGTGGCATATGTTGTGTTCACGTTTGTGGTAATCGTAAAGTGACACCTTTAATTAACCCACTGGCAGGAAATAAAGGATTTTGAGGTAAAAAAGTAAAAATAAAAGTGACATTCATAACTAAAAAATTACTACTGCAAGAAAATAGCTAAGTTAGTTAATGTTATTCATCGTGAAAACAATTAAATGGTGTGCAATAAATAACAAAAATAATAGAAACATTTTTTGTAAATTCCATTAATAACGTACCCAAATGAACATGGTTTTTTATAAAACTAGTATTACGTAAAAGTTACCTTGTAATGACTGTTATGGTGGATATAAAGCGGCTGCTGCTTAAAAAAAGTGGTGAATTCTTTGCTTATAGTTGCCATATTTGGTTTAAATTGAAATTTGGCTAAATATTCTATAAAATGTTTTTTAAGCCAAATCGTAGGATTGTATGGTGAACTTAACACCAGCATCTTTCGATCATATTCGTATGTGCTCCAGTCCCATAATCAACAAAAGTAATCGAGTGGTTAACCGTGAGATGAAAAGCCACTACCAGAAGGCAATTATAAGCCTTCCAATATTGAGTAACAATAATATTTCATTGTTCCTGGTAGAATCCATTGTTTGATAATGTAGAACAGGATCTCCAAATTCGTAAATTCATCCAGGACCAAAATGAATATGATAACTCTAATGAACTACCTCTGTATTCATACCAAGGTGACCTTGGCGTAGTAAATGTAGCAAGTTCCATACAGCGTAAAGGGCAATATCATTACAATATTGTTCCATTGAAAATTGCATCAAATTGTAATTTGTTGTAAGAAATTTAGTCCTGCACGGATTAATAACTTAATTGATTAATAAGGTACATAATAAAAGAAAAAAATATTTGAAAATCATTAATTTTATGAGGCTTGAAATGTCATAAATACCATTTTTTTTCATTATAAATGTACTATTGCAGTAATTAGCTATTTATAAAATTGTTTTAATCTTTATTTCATATAATGTTTTAAAATTATTACAGAAGTGTATGTCGGGAGTTTGGCATCAATGTAGCACGTCTTATGTTAATAATAATGCTGTTCAGTACTGGAATGTTCATATCAAGCACTGCTTATTTACCTTCGAGTTTTTCTATGTAAGTATTCTTTTCTTTACTGTCTTTTAAGATGTCAGTAATGCACCTCAATGTAACTGATCTATAAAATTTGGAGAAAATAATCTTTGTAACAGCCAGACAACATATCAATATGTAACATTGTGTAATAGATTTAGCTCTCAGTTTGCTGTGAGAGGTAGATTTATCTCTCGATAACAAATGTGGCAAATTTTATTGAGACGGATTTGTCACTTAATATCAGTTATGGCCATAAACATAAATAGTCTTGGCAGTTAACGTGTGAAAAAAAGGATCTTCCAGTGATGAAGCTTCTCACTGTCGTGTGACGACCATGAAGTGGTTAGAACATCAAGTAGAATGAGATGCTCTCTAAAAAAATATTTGAAATATTTAGCAGCTTGCAAACACATCTCATGATGATACATCTCAGATCCTCAATTAGATACCTAATGTAAATATAAGTTGAAATTATGCAATATCAATAAGATGATACGTTAAATAAACAGCTGTTCAGATGGAACGATTGAGACGACTGACCAGTCTGTTTTGGAGTGAGGCTAAGTCTAGTTCGCGCAAGGCTACTGCACTTAGGTAGGTGAAATTGTGCATTGTAATTTTTTTGGATATAGGACATTATCATGAATATGCGAACCGTCATAAATTTCATGCGGAAGGCCTATTTTTTTGGTTGTAGTACCAGTAAGGAGACAATTTTATAAAAAAATTTTGACAGTGCGAACTTGGGTGTTTTCACTGATTTTGTAGTTCCGTTTTCAAGAAAAGAAATCGGCTAACCTCGGGGAACCACTAAACTCTGATTAGCTGGAAAAAAAACAATCAACCTGTTTTAAGTCTGTATCTGTAATTCATTTTTTTTCATTAATATATTTTTGTAAAGGGCCCTGGCGTATTATTTTAGCCATAGTGATGTCACTAATAATATTATTTGTTACTTTTAGTGAATCTTGTATCTTCCAGAAGAACTTTATTTCAAAAGTTAGTTTTGTTTTGTTAAAGTTTGTTTTGGTGGATAACTGACATCCATAAGATTATAGTTATATTCCATAAAGTTGGTAAAGATTTAAATTTAGTTTTTGAGTTTAAGTTAAAGTTTGTTAAGTTTTGATTTTGTTGTTGTTTGCCTTGTTGAAAGTTGAACTAATTTATCATTATAAATGTTCTTTTCTTTATTTTTTCCTTTTCAATATTGTATGAAAACAGAAGTAATTATTTTAAATATTTTTTTTGCTTGTCACTACTTGTTTTTTTAACTTTTAATGTGACATATTAAAAAATGCAAGACAATTATAAATTGTTGAAAAGCAACAATTTTGATTTCTTTGGTCACCCTGAGCATTGTAACCTCTCATAGGCATTCTCGTTGTCTTGGCCTAAAAAATGGGGTATAAATTATATTAAAATTAAGGACAACAAGAACAAATGGTCCATTGAAATAAGATACAAAATTAGTTATGGCCCACACCCCTTCTCCTCTATAGCTAGCAAACAATTAAAGATTTATTACAGGAACGTAATAAGGACTGTAGCAAACAAATATTTTATATTTTTTCTAAATAAAATTTTTGCTTTTACCTTTTTGAAAATTATACTTACAGTGCTGTACTTTTTCCTGTAGTACGAGGGCAGGTCAATAAAACTTTAGGAAAAGATAAACATTTTTTTTGAACCCCTGTGGCCTCAACTATTTCGGGTATTTTTATTCTTTGGTCACTTAATATCATATAGTGAATTTTATCGGTCATTTCCGGGGTACTCACGTCTACAGGACATCTTGAACAATGTTCCTCTGTTGTTGAAGTATGGCCACGTTTAAATTCATTTATCCAGTTATAAACTGTTGCAAATACAGGGGCAGATGTACCATGAACTGAATCCAACTCAGCTTTTATTTCTTTTGCTGTTAATCCTTTTAAAAAGAAATGTTTAATAACCACTGTAAACTAACTTTTTTCCACTTTTTTAAACAAGTTGTTTACTTCAACTAACGATGAAAACAAAACCACTCAATGAATATGGCTGGAACTTTGCCAGATACCTTGTGCTTGCTAAAAATGACGATGCTAAAAACAGACCATTTGCGAGCGCCATCTCTTAGATTTTCTATAGACTTAAAACCTGCCCTAGTATACATATATGAATTTTTTTTATAATACTGAATGTATATTTTTCCAAATATTAATATACAATAGTTCTGTTTTTAAAAACTTTACTATTTTTTACCTTATTGCTCCTAAGATCCTCCAATTCAGCTTCTGTAAGTGTATGAATTTATCAGTTATCTGAACATGTCTACATTTCCCAATTGTTCTGGATAATCGATGCTCCACTGTATTCTTTTACATTATAATATTAAATGCAATTATACATATTCATGAAATTTGTTTGTAAGCACTTTACTTCTTCTTTTAGGTATTAATGTAAAAACACAAAGTTATATATGTTTTTAATTGCAGGTATATGACTTTACTTTCAATGGGCGCATGGTTTCAAAGAAAGTATGAACTTGCGGTGTTCACTACTGCTTTATCAGCTTTCCTAAGTTGGCCGTTTGCTGCTCTTATTGGGTGAGTATCCTTGTTTAGAATTTATTTCGTAAGAGTCGAGCTTCAATAACTCATTCCAAGTTTTTCTAACTTAATTAGAGCTTGAAATATGAAGTCGATACTATGTTTTTGTAGTACAGTGTGTGTTTGTTGTAGGGGTGCGTGTGTGTGTGTGTGTGTGTGTGTGTGTGTGTGTGTGTGTGTGTGTGTGTGTGTGCATGTGCATACCTGTTTTATACATATTTTGTATGGTTAAATAATTTATTGAAATTATAATTACAGGCTTCCAATCGCCATCGACATGCTGTGGCAGCGTTCTGATTGGGCTAAATTTATTCAGAGTTGCGTGATTTCATGCTTTGCCATATTGCTGCCTATGATAAGGATAGATTCTTTATACTACGGCAGACTGGTGATAGCACCTCTCAACATAATCAAGTACAACGTGTTCTCATCTCATGGACCTAACCTATACGGAACGGAGCCTTGGTATTTTTACTTAATGAATGGTTTTCTTAACTTTAACTTCATTTTCATTGCGGCATTGTTTACACCTTTCGCTTTGGTAAGTTAAATTATCTACCCTGAAAATATAAAACATAATTTTATATATATAACAGAAAAGTTATGTTGTTATAGTATAGACACAACCCATTGTATTTTTCACTCTGGGCATATCGTGATCATGCAAATATTTGATTTTGTAGTATACTAGAAACTTGATTGTCTGCACTTGATGGAACCAAGGCCTGAAACATTCAAAAACATTATTATGAAATTCATTGTTCTTATATTACATGTACAATTTTGACTCATTTAATAAATTTGTTATTTTGATTTTAGGTACTGGTAAAATTGTTTATTTCTAAAGATAAGACATATCGCAGTCCACATTGTATACCTTACTGGCTGTCCTTACAACCACTTTATCTATGGCTGTTCGTCTTCTGTTTACAACCTCACAAGGTAAACTGTAAATATATTGTTTATTATTATAACAATTTATATTATTTAAATTATAACATACTGCATTCATCTCTACATTGTGATTTCACATAAATGTGGAAAAGTCACAAAGATACACCCCCTCCCTTACTCTGCCTACTGGCATGTGTGCAAGTGTTAGTTCACTGCATGTATGTACATCTACAATGTACCCTCGTTCATCGCGGTAGGTAGGTTCCAAGACCGGAGAAAATCCACGAAGTAGGGACACCATATTTACAGTATTTATTTAACATGTATTCGGACTTTTAAACCCCTTCCTTTACGTACTGTTAACAAACCACCCTTTACAGTATATACATACAGTACATGGGCACAAATGTTAAGCAATTAAACCCTCGGTCTCCAAACTACGGCCCGAGGGCCACATCCGGCCCGCGGAGAGCTAGCATACTTGAAAACTCCTTTTAGAGAACATATTTTTTATAGCAAATTAAATTTAGTTTACTGAAGTATTCTAATTTTATGTTGAATAATTATTAATATGACATCTACATTGATATGGTCATGGGCTAACTACTCATAACATTGTTGTAGGCTTATTGTTATTGTTTTTGTGATAAGTTGGATAAAGAAACACAGAATTGTAATGAGTAAAGACATGTATAATATGCAGAAAATTTAACTTCAGTATATAACTAACAAATTATTGAAATGAATCCAACTAACATTTTATACATTTTAAATAAAAACATAACTTATAACAAGCATTATGAAATATGAAATACTAATGAGATTTATGTAATTGAGATTTTCCACTGACAATAGTTTGTAGTTGTGGACTAATTTTACTTGTACCAATTATTAAAAGAGATTTAAGATGCTCATCAGTTAATTTAGATCTGTGTACTTATCAGTTAACATTTTTTGTGTACTTCATTTTGGAGAAGGTCTTCTCACACAAATAAGTAGTACCAAAAACAGAAAACAGCCCACGAGCAAATTTATGCAAATTATCAAATTGTGTCAGTGGAAGACTCTTATAAAATTCCAACAAAGATGAGTTTTGATATTTGTTGTTAATTATATCACTGCACTGTAGATCAATCATTTCCATTTGAAGTTCCGGGGCTAGGGTTTCAATGTCAGTATCAAAAGGATTCTGAAAAATCTTAATTTGATTCGCAATGGCATCAAAGTCCGAGAAACGAGTATCAAAATTTCTTTTCAAAGCACTCAAAGTTTCGATTGCAAAATCGATAGGAAACTCAGTCTCAGTGGTGTGGCTGAATATTTGACATGTTTTAAAATGTGAAAAACATTTACTTCGTAGTTGTGATTGAAACAGTATCAATTTCTTCCGGAATGATTTGATATTAGTGTTTAAATCAGGAAGATGCTGGTTTTCTCCTTGCAATCTCAAATTCAGTTCGTTCACATGTTTTGTCAAATCAACATAGAATGCTAACTTCCACAGCCATGCGTTGTTTTGTAATTCAGTAAGAGGCGATGCTTTTCATTCAAAAAATTTCGATCACTGCTCGAAGTTCAAAAAAGCGCTGAAGGACTTTCCCACAACTAAGCCAACGTACGGCAGTATGATAAGGTAAGTCATTTTCTCCAATCTCTTCAATAAATTGTCAGAATTGTCGATGATTCAGCCCAAAAGATCTGATAAAATTAACAGTTGATATGACTGGTTTCAGAACTTCAGACATATCCAAACATTTTCCGCACAAAGACTGTTGATGAATGATACAATGTAAGACTAATGGTTTTGAACCACCGTCATTTTCTACAGCCTTTGACACAAGAGCGACCACTCCTTTATCTTTCCCACTCATGTTTTTGCCTCCATCAGTTGTAATACATTTCAAGTTTTTCCATCGAAGGTTCTTTTGATTAATGGCCATTTCAACGCCTTAAAAAATATCTGTACCAGTAGTTGTGCCATGAATACTATACATATCAAGAAGTTCTTCATGCACTTCATAGCTTTTATCTACTCATCAAATATAAATCAACACCTGAGCAGTATCTGACACATCCGTTGACTCATCCAAGGCCAAAGAAAACCACTCAACATGTCCATTTTTGTCGAACAGTTGAGAGGATATATTTTCAGCGATGTTTTCTACCCTTCGAGCCACAGTGTTTGCTGACATACTGACAATTTTTAATAAATTTACCTTTTCAGGGCACATTTCTTTGGCTACTGCAATTATGCATTCTTTGATCATTTCTCCATCGGTGAATGGTTTTCCACATTTTGCAATTTCAAGAGCCACACGAAAGCTGGCACGAGTTGCAGCCTCTTGTTCAGTTTTGAGTTTTGTAAATGAAGATTGCTGCGATTTCAATCCGCGCTTCATAGCTTCGAATTTTTCTGTCCGCAAACTTCCTGTATATTTTGAGTAATTTTGAAAATGTTTTGTTTCATAATGACGTTTAATGTTATATTCTTTGAGAACGGCTATGCTTTCATTGCAAATCAAACATAGCGCCTTGTTACTGGACTCAATTACGAAATACTGAATGTTCCACTGATCTTTGAATTTTCTGCATTCACTATCAATTTTTTGCTTCTTTTCCATACTACTAAATCACACACAAAAGCAACAATTCAAATCAAAATATTGTTACAAAGATGTCTTAAACTTAAACACGCACAAACACGTTTTAAGGAGGTACGCACTATTTTATTTCACAACAGTGTCATAGGAACTGACTTGTGGTTGCGCCACTAGCCTTCTTATATATTCCAATTACTGCCATCTAGAAGTGAGTGGAAGACACCAGAACTTTCTCAAACCAACGAGATTATTCTGTACGTGCTATTAGCGCCATCTGTTAGCGATAGAAGGTACTACCTATTTCCGCTTGTCTCCACCAGATGTCGTGCCACGTTACTCCTCATGGCTCGTACTCTACGACTAATCTAGAAATTACAGATAATGACAGGAAAATTAATAATATGCAGTGTTGCCGTTTTGCGGACTTTAGTCCGATTTGCAGCCTTTTTTAAACGTTGCATACTTTTTCGGACTTTTTTTTTCATCAGTGGACTATTTCACTTTTTACCACCGGCAACAATGATAATATGGTTTTGGCCCTCGGAACTTACTGGAGTAATCAGTAAGTTACAGCCCTAAGGCTGGAAAGTTTGGAGACCCCTGAATTAAACAATTAGGTGTACCTAAAAAAAATGTAGGGTACGTACGCGGGTACTATATATACTGTTTGGATCTTTTTTTTTGCCATGTTAGTTACAAATTCAAATACAAGGTACATGTTTTATGCTATTTTATACTTGTTTTGTTGTTTGTAGACTAGGCAATAATATTTTTTACTAATGTTTTAATGAAATAATTTGGGTCTTCATATATTGCGACTATTTTAAAAATTTTTGGAAAATTGCAATATATTTTCTCGTATAATATAATGGAAAAAACGGCGAAGTCGTAAATCCGTGATTGTCGATCCGTGATTTGAATAATAAAAGTTTCTTTACATTCCTGTGCCCAATCTTGTGCAATGCTATCCTTAATATTCATGGGTAAGAATTATTGCAGCATTACTGTTAGTTTTACATTTTGGTTTTATGTATTAAAATCTATCTGTTTCCTTGTACTTTGTAAAGAATACAAGAGATAGAAAAACGTACTGCATTCATCTCAACATTGTGTTGAAATAAATGTATATAACGATACTGTAATTTTAATTATACATAAATATATCTTACCACCTCAGGGTAGCATACATAAATCACTTAATTCTGAACTCACCTTATACAATCGTTTTTATTTACAGCCCACATTAAATATCATCTTCATAATATTATTGTAACCATCATTTAGGCTTAAGATACTTTCATATAAAACAAAATAAAACAATTACCTCAATAAATGATCAGTCTATAACGAAATTAAGGAAGAACCAATAGTTCGTATGTTAATAAGAAAAAAAGAGAAACAACAATGAGGAAGCTGTTGTGGTTTTTTATTATTCTAGTCTAAACATTTGAAGAATGAAGTTTAACAATTTGAAGAAGGTAATAATTAAGCAATTACTAATAACTTGAGACTGCTCTGTAGCCTTCCTGTTATTCATGATTAAACTTAATTCACTTTATAAAAATTATAAAACAAAATATCTGGTAACACAAATATTAGCTGCAAAAATATGTTGAGTGATATATTTTAATACCAAATTCAAAATTCCACCAGTGGCTTTAATCATCAGATGAGAAAATAATTAATCAAAAACTTATAAACCTTGTTTTTGTAACTAGTGAACATGTGGGAACTATTTTAAGACCAATGTAATGTACAGTAGCCTACATTTAATTTCATCATTTTATTTTGTTAAATCATCCATAAATCACCTCAGTTTTTAACCCCCACATCACCCATTTAGTTCTTAAGTAAACTGACTAATTTTTGCAGCTCACACACATATTGTATGATTTATTTAATATGCTTCCATTACTTAAGTTTTTTTTTTTTTTTTTTTTTTTTTAGTTTAATGTCCGACTATTGTGCACACTTGGGCTAATGCAAACGATGGGGATGATTTATAGCGTATGAAAATGCCAAGCCCTCGCCGGGAATTAATTTTGCAGTCCATTACTTACAAACATAACAACATTACCTTTTGTACTTTTTTTTGTTTAAAATAGTTTGTATTTTAATTCAATTGACAGCTGGCAGGTGACTGTGTGTTTGCTTTTTTTTTTGAGTACATTCTTGGCTGTTTGTTTTCTTGTTTGAGAAGTGATAAACTTATAAATTTATATTTTAAAAATGGTAAAAAAAACTAATGAATCTTGTGTTTCTAATAGGGTGCTTACATTGGTATGTACAGGATATTTGAATCTGAATGACAAATTGAAGTTATCAGGCTTTCTACTTACTACTTTGTAACGTTTCAAAGAGGCTTTTTCTCAGTCAAATTGCTATCTGTTCGGCAGCTTTCAAGATAATAAGTGTGCAAATTATGTGATAGTAGTAAAGTTATTTATTTTGCTTTTAATAAAAATAGTTTCATCACAAAATTCTGAAGTATTTGACCTTTAAGGAGTAAGTACTTTAGCTTTCTAGATCATTGGGAAGTGTGAGAATTAGTGATGAGAGAGCCATTGAATGAGGTCTTTGCCTTTTATATATTTATAGATTTTTAATATATTGTATGTTTTATGTATTTTTTGACACAAAATTTGCTGATAGTTTCAGGGTTTTGTTTGGAGATTTACAAGAATATTAGTGCAGTTTCTGTACCATTTATACTTATTTTACAGGAAGAGAGGTTTTTGTTCCCTGTTTATCCTCTCATATGTCTTTGTGGTGCAGTTACTGTCGACTGTATACAAAAACTATGGTTCCGAACAGTGGTTCGCACAGGTGTCCATTACTTACACCACACCATGCAGATTATTACACCCATAATGGCTGCATTCTGCCTGTTGGGGCTTTCAAGGACATTCGCATTATATAAAGGTAAGCTGTTACAGTTCATTAGAAATTTAACATTAACATTAAATGTTATGCTTTGTTCAGGTTAAATTTTAAATAAATTAGATCAAATAAAACAAACAGATAATAAAGAACCATTCCTTCAGCTACTCGGGGGGAATATGTCACTAAATCCTTAATAACCAACCTTAAAACTAATCTTAATATAAACACATGAAATTATTATGTGTGTGTGTGAGTGAGCGCACGTGCGTGTGTGTGTGTGTGTGTGTGTGTGTGTATTAAAATCAAAGCTAATTGTCTACAGGTCCTTGAGACCATCACACTTATAACTATAGGTTCACAGTGCACGGATTTTAATCTTTTGCAATGTCTCAATAATTTAATAATCTCAAGGGGGCTTAATGTGCTGGTCTCATTCAAGTTTATTTAAATTTAGAAAACTATTATTGATTTTAAAATTTCACAATCCATTTATGTTGAAAATGTTCACTATTATATGTATTTTTATTAAAATTTTGTATTATCTAGCTAAGTTTTGTTGTATGTATAATAAAGTCACAATCGTATTAGTAAGATTTAAAATCTGTTACCTTTGTTTTAGGCTGATTTAAAATAAATTAAAATCAAAACTTGAAATTCACTTTGAAAATAATTAAGTCCGATCTCACCCAATTTTTTTTCAAAATTTGTTGAAATTTATCTTGAATCATATTAACTATCACTTGATAGCTAATATGATCTGATGTTGTAACAGAACGTAATAAATTATCACTTTGAATCACAATTTCAGCATTTTGTTAGCGGCTGATGACACACATTTCTGCCTCGCCTTCCTGACCCCTGCCACTCATTGCTCTTTTATATTAGACTACAAGCGTCCTTCCTTTTTTCTAGAAAAATCTATTGCTTTTGTTATCAGAAACCGCATCATGGCATGACCGGATGTCCAGGTTTCATATTTTAGTGAAATTAACTTTCTGATATAATTTTAGGTAATTATTTGTTGAGACTGATTTATTTAATTATTTTATGATTTTTAAAGAATTTTTCATTTATTTTGCATACTTTAAATTTTCATCAGGATGCGTTGCCTATCTCTATTTCTCTTGTTTTGCACCAGTTAACATAGTTCTGTGTTCCGTGTATACGCTCGGATTTCTTCCTGGTAATAATGGCAGTCCAATATGTCTTCCCTTATCTACTACTTTATAGCATGTCCATGTCAGATTTATATTAGGACATTCGATGCTTATGAGAATGTTGTTTTTGTTCGTAAAATGTTGGTTTGGTAATACAATTTAGTTGTTCCCATCAATTAAATGATTATTTTAATAAAATTACATATGCTTAAGCTAGGTCTGATGCATGACTTCATTTTTCTTTACATTAATTATAGCCTAGGTTTATACGTTGTTTCTATTCGAGCTGTCCCTAACCTGTCCTACTATTTGAATTATGAATTGTTACAATTATGAAAAATGATTTTATTATATCAATACATTGATATAATAAACATTATGTAAGAACGTTTAAGCTTTTGTATTGCCAGGCTTTGTTTTTACTCATATTATCAAGGTTTATGGAGTTTTATATGCAATCACATTTATTTTAGAATGTGAACATAAAGTGTTATTACAAAAACATAAATAGAAATAATTTACAGTGAAATTAAATAACATTGTTTTGCAGTAATATGTTATTTGGTGTCCTCGTATATCTAAATTTCAGTGACCATGTGGCAATTACAAAAGCATAGTGCAGCACAGTGTACGTCACATTCTGGACAATAGAACCAGCATTTGCACCATTTTTTCTGCTACACAATGTCTAGTAGGATTTACCTTTTTACTAGTAGCTAGGATTTAGTATGGAAAGTTCTGTCAGTCTAACAGTCTAATAGGGTTCATAGTCTTTGCTGTTATTGTTTTTTTTTATCCACATTTAGTGTAAAGAATGTATGGGTTCCACAAAGTGACTTCTGCAAAGTGAATTCTTCTAATCGATATAGTTAAAGTATGTAAGGGCTAAAGCTGGGTTAGCAATAGAAATTTACATTTGTACTTCTTATCTCTATAAAGATTGGAGCTTGATTCTGAATATTTCTTAAACTAACTACTTGGTGCAGACAAATCTTCATTGCAGCTCCAATATTCAGTCACTTCTTATTTAAAAATGATTGAACTGTACAGTGTTCCCCATATACCGTGTCTGAATATATCACAGTATCAGATTTCCCTCCCTTCTTGTTATGACTAGCGGATAGAAATAACTTGCATATCAAAGCATCCGACATCTGTACACATTTTTGGCAAGATTAAAATTAATATGTGATTCAGAAATTACAGTGTTTGTGCTTTTTTTATAAGGTTTTTTTATGTTTTTATAATGTTCTAATTATTTATCATTACAAAGCGATGACTGGTTCCTTGGAAAATATCGCTTCCAAAACAATATTACCGCTAATAAGAGAAGTTGCCTCTTCTTGTCCCATTCTCATAATATATAGTCACAGTCTAATAAGTCACTCTGTTACCTAACATGTGTTATAAACTGACTTTTATTCTTAACTTGATACTACTTAAGGGGTCTAGAGTATACTACAAATATACTGTAGTAAGTATGCAGCTAGTGCATTTCAGTTTAGCCAGCATAGAACTAAAAGCTTAGGTACAAAATATTTTTCTTTATGTGTACCACGATTAACACTGAATATTTTTCTTTACCACGATTAACACTGTAACATGGGTCTGCTTTGCCTCTGAAAGTGTGCTTTATAACCAGAGACTACTGTACTTTTAAGCATAAATAAAACTAATAAAATATGTCTTTTACCAGGAATATAATTAAACTAGGGAGCCATATGAAATTTCGCACTATGAAAGGTCCAAGTAAACACAGCTTTTTGAATAAGAGTAGTTTTTGGGGTGAGGGCAGTAGTTGGAGGAAGTGAAAATATGTTTACAAAATAAATTGAAAAACGATCGGTTTGAAATAATAATCATAAATTTTATGAGTCATTGTGGTATATACATTTCAAAACAATACCTCGTATTAAACGATTTTTGATGTAAAAATGTACTTCTTCTTCAATACATTATGCTTTTTTACATTTCTTGTTCTTTTTGTATTTCATTTTCTTTAATGGATACAAACATATTAGTTGATTTAGTTAGCCTTGAAAAGGCTATATACAATTGTCCATGAGTGAACACTGCATTTGGTAAATACAATCCTGCTCTTTGAAGTGTGTGTCCCTGCGACTTATTTATAGAGGTAGCAAATTATCTATAGTTAATAGCATAGTGATATTGATAGCAAATTAATCTACACCATTTTAAGTAGTTGTCTTTATATGGAATTTTTGGATTATAATTTCTGTGATGAACTGGCTTTCAACAGTGTTAATGAAATTAATGAAATTGACATAAACAGAAAGAATGCTGTTGGCTACTGAGATGGACTTTTGGAGAAGAGCGGCAGGAAGATCAAGAAAAGAGAGAGTGAGAAATGAAAGTATACGGAGGATAATGGACGTAAGGCATACAATTGTAGAAGACATAAGAACAAAACAACTGGTTTGGTACGGGCATGTACAAAGAATGCCGGATGAGCGAATTCCCAAAAAAATCATGCAATGGCAAATACCTGGAAGAAGAAAATGAGGAAGGCCGAGACTGAGCTGGAGAGAGGGAGTTGAAAAGGAAATAAAAAAAAGGGATCTAACAGAAGACCTGTGGTGGGATCGCGATCGGTGGAGGTTGGAGATTGGAAGACGGCGTAGAACGTTGTAGACCGAATTATAGATAGATGAAATTGACATATTTATTAACTCTGAATTATTTGTTTTGATGTTAACATATAAGAAGTATTTAAAAAAATATATATCTTGAAGCTCTTAAAAATACTTTTCCCAATAAACCTGACATAATCGTTTGTTCTGAAGCCTGGTTAAAAGAGAGGAATAACTTCAAGTATACTTTGGGAAACATTTGCCATCATTGCTGATCATTTAGCACTACCCAGGGGACATGTACAGCTTAAAGTGTGCTGCGGACGAGATCAACTTTGTCCCCCAGCAGCAGAACAAACATTAAAAACACAAACAAGTTTCAAACACCTGATGCTTAAATGGAGATCAAGTGGTGTGGTGATCGAGGAGCCTACACCGCTGAAGAGTCCTCTGGACTACGACAGGTACAACATAAACACTCAACTTGTGGAAACAATAATAAAGCCAAGGATAACCCAGTCACAGTTGCACAAATTACTTTCAAGACTATAAACAACCTATACCCATCAGACAACTGGTTGCGAATATACACTGACGGATCTAAAATCGGAGGTGAAACAGGGGCGGGAATATTCTGTGAGCATTTTTCTTACTATTTTGCATTAAGCTCGGACGCTACTATTTTTGAGGCGGAGTTATTTGCAATCGATGAGGCATTGAGGCAAGTAATAACGAGGCCATGGTTGAATAATAACATAGTGATCTTAGTTGTCTCTAAATCGGCATTACAAGCAATTGCTGACAACACATCTGCAGGCTCTATGATAGAATCGATCCAGAAGAAATACAAAATAGTTAAACACATTACCAAGGAATTGGTTCTGCAGTGGATCCCGTCACATGTAGGCATACAAGGGAATGAGCGGGCAGACAAGCTGGCCAAACAAGGAACCCTTATAGTGCAGAAACAAAAAAAGAATACTCACACTGGAGGCTAGGATTAGTGCACTGAAAAAAACATCTTATCTTGAATTTATAAACAAAGTCAAGGAAGACATAAAGAACAAGCCTTATGAGAATGTATTTGACTTGTATGGGAAGGTCAAGGATCTCCAGAGGAGGACATCTGTCGCGGCCTTTCGGCTGACAACTGGACATGACTGTCTGAATGAACACCTGAAGAAAATTAAGATATTAAACTATGACAACTGCACATTGTGTGAATGCCCAGACACCATCATGAACAAGGACCACCTCCTGGTCTGCAGAAAATTAGATGAAGAGAAGCAAAGAAGAGAAGACCTCCCTGGCCTCTACTGGGAAGCAAGATCAAAGATGGCGTGAGCCAGCGGAAGCCATTGGAAAACAACAACAACAACTTCAACTATACCTGGTTATTTGAATTTTTATAACAGTAGTGACATAACAGTAGAAGTGATGGTGTTATGTTATATGTTAAAAATAGTCTGAAGTTTTTAATAATCTCAAAGTTACAAGTCTTACTATTCAATTACGCAAAGCAACAGTTTTTAAAATTAGTGGATTTTATAGCTGTCATGATTATGAAATAGAATCTTTCTTACAAGATTTCAAAGAATATATAAATATCAAAAAAATGGTAACAAATCACTTATTATTAGGTGATATAAATATAGATCTTATCAAATTTTGTACAGAAGCACAAGAATATTTCTACTACCTTCAACTGAATGGCTATAAATCATTAATCAACACATACACTCGCCCAATAAATGGTCATAATACTGGTACTTGTATTGACCATATGTTTATGAAGAGTATTTATCAAGCAAGTGCGGGTAAAGATTTTATGTTATAACTGACCATTATCCCATTGTTTTCACTCTTCATGGGAACAGTATTAAATGTACTCAAAGAAACAAATTTGAAATTAACAAAAGAAGGTTCCATAATTTATGGGAGTCTGAAAACTGGAATGAAATATTCAATCTGCAATGTACTGAGGAAGCTCTTGCTTTATTGATTGAAAAAAAAAAAAAAAAATAAGATGTCTCTCAAATTGAAGTCTAGGACTCAAAGACCAAGAAATGGCTGGATCTCACCAGCCCTGATTAACTCAATAAACACTAAAAATAAATTATACAAGGCATGGAAGAATGTCTATTCCAATGATAAAAAGCGCATACAATTCTTGAACTATCAAAGACTTCTAAAAAGCTTACTCAGAGCTGCAAAGACCAAATTTGAACAAAAGTTAATCTGCAAAGCTGACACTAAAAACTTTGGAAATACATTCCAAAATAAATCAGAAACCGAAAAATAATGAGATAATCAATGATGATTATACTAAAGCTAGTATTTTCAATAATTTTTTTTAGTACAGTAGCTGATAAACTACAAGGTATTGCAGATTTACTATGACCTTTTTCATAGCATTGTGGTGTATGGCTTAATTGGTTGGGGAGGTATCTATGATGGATAACTGGATGCACTAAATAGACTTCAAAAACAAATGTTAAAAATTATTGTCATTCAAGAACAGTATTAAATGTACTCAAAGAAACAAATTTGAAATTAACAAAAGAAGGTTCCATAATTTATGGGAGTCTGAAAACTGGAATGAAATATTCAATCTGCAATGTACTGAGGAAGCTCTTGCTTTATTGATTGAAAAAAAAAAAAAAAAAGATGTCTCTCAAATTGAAGTCTAGGACTCAAAGACCAAGAAATGGCTGGATCTCACCAGCCCTGATTAACTCAATAAACACTAAAAATAAATTATACAAGGCATGGAAGAATGTCTATTCCAATGATAAAAAGCGCATACAATTCTTGAACTATCAAAGACTTCTAAAAAGCTTACTCAGAGCTGCAAAGACCAAATTTGAACAAAAGTTAATCTGCAAAGCTGACACTAAAAACTTTGGAAATACATTCCAAAATAAATCAGAAAAAAAATAATGAGATAATCAATGATGATTATACTAAAGCTAGTATTTTCAATAATTTTTTTTAGTACAGTAGCTGATAAACTACAAGGTATTGCAGATTTACTATGACCTTTTTCATAGCATTGTGGTGTATGGCTTAATTGGTTGGGGAGGTATCTATGATGGATAACTGGATGCACTAAATAGACTTCAAAAACAAATGTTAAAAATTATTGTCATTCAAGAACAGGATCCTGATAGACCATTATACGAGGGCTATTCAGAAAGTAGATTACGTTTTTGGATAAAAAAAAAACTAAGTACAGGAAAAAAATTTTATTATATACATTTGAAAGAGGAACTAAAATACTATTTTTCGACATAATCGCCAAACAAATTTAGACATTTGTCATATCGGTGAACTAGCTTTGAAATTCCCGTGTCATAGAATTCCGCCGCCTGTGACACCAGCCAGTCAGTCACGCCCGTGAGGGACAGGAAAGGTGTTCTTCTGGTTGACTTCCTAGAACGTGGAGCAACCATAAACTCAGAAAGGTATTGCCAAACATTACGAAACTTAAGACGAGCTATCCAGAACAAGCGGAGAGGAAAACTGAGTGCAAAAGTGTTGTTTTTGCACGACAATGCCCGCCCTCACACGGCAAATTGAACAAAAGACGTCTTGACGGCCTTCAAGTGGGAGATTTTCCCTCATCCACCCTACAGTCCGGACCTGGCACCTAGTGATTTCCACTTATTCCCGAAGATGAAGACTTGGCTTGCAACACAGCGCTTCGATGATGACGCAGATCTCCGCGCGGGCGTGACTGACTGGCTGGCGTCACAGGCGGCGGAATTCTACGACACGGGAATTTCAAAGCTAGTTCATCGATATGACAAATGTCTAAATTTGTTTGGCGATTATGTCGAAAAATAGTATTTTAGTTCCTCTTTCAAATGTATATAATAAAATTTTTTTCCTGTACTTAGTTTTTTTTTTATCCAAAAACGTAATCTACTTTCTGAATAGCCCTCGTATTAGACAGGTATTTGCCTTAAAATCTGTAGTTTATCAATATAGTGACTTAAAAGAAGAATTTGTGCAGAATCCTCACAATACTCGCTACAAAAGTGTCAGATTACCGAAACAATCATTAAGAATTGGTTAAAGATGTTATACATATTATGCTAAGAAATATTATAATGTTCTTCCAAATGCTTTAAAAACTTTAGAATGTGGATCTAAAACTCTAAAAAAAAGTTAAATGAACAATTTAAAAAAATTAATGTGATCTAAGTACAAATCTTTTATAAGTGATTTTTTTTTGTTAATTAATTTCATAATATAAAATGTTTTTGTGTTAAATATCCATTAAATTTAAATTTTATAATAATAGTACTGAGAGATACAATTTTTAAAAGTATTTACATTTAAGTAAGGAATTAATTTTAAGGACCAACCTATGTACGGGCATTTATGTCTCCTGCAGGTCCTTCATATTTTCTATTATATTGTATAATTTTTGAATGAATTTTGGTAATAAATATGAAATATGAAATGCTCTAATTTATAGAGGTAGCAAATGGTAATTTTAAGGACCAACCTATGTACAGGCATTTATGCCTCCTGTAGGTCCTTCATATTTTGCATTATATAATATAATTTCTGAAGGAATTTTGGTAATAAATATGAAATATGAAATGCAATTTTAATACTGTTTTTTAGTCAATTGAAAAGGCATGCTTGGATCAGATCGTGTTAAGTTTATCTGTGGTATTAGTACAGTTTTCCCAGTGTCAGTCAAGTGAGCATTAAGTGTGAATTCATTGAGCGTAGTTATGACTATGCATGTGTGTAAAAACAGTGTCCAAAACATTTGTTTGGTATTTAAAATGCTTGTTCTGGCTTGTACTATGGGGAGGAATAAGGGACTGTCAATAGAGCCACATAAAAAAAAGTTTAATTGCTTTTAGTAAATATTGAAATTGTTCTAAGCACATTATGCAAAAAAGTGGCATTTGTCTATTCGTGATTAATAAGTTAGCTTCATAAAATATACAAAATATTGTCTGATTTGTGATGTCGAGCATGCCTATGCCGTTTTGCCTGTGACGGTTAATAGTGTCTTTTATGTTAAAAATTTCCACAAACAATAAGTTTTAGCGCAAAATTGTTCTGCAATGTCAGAAGCCTGTTAAAAAATATTTCTAAAGAATTTATGCCTGTACGAATAGTATGTGCTGAGAAAAAAGGATGTTAGCTCGAGAAATAATATATATGATGGTTAAAAGAAAGAAAATATATTAAGCAATAAGGTTAGTTCCCAACGCCACGCATGTATTGGCAATGTTATATTTTAGCCTCATCTTTTCTCTCTTCATTTCTCTACCTTTGCCATTTTTTTTAACGTTCCAACCCATGACTGTTACTTCCTCTCTTTGGAACCATATCATTTTTCCTTTTTTAATTTTCTGTGCTTTATTTCTGCTAGGAATTCTTTTTGATTAATGTTTACTGTCCCATACATACAAAGCTACAATGAATAAGCAACTGATAGTATAAAAAAAAATCATTTATTAACAAATCTAGGAAATTCAATTTAATAGTAAATAAATGGAATTATGATTTACATATAACACAATCAATCAAGCTTTTATTCAATTACAATCAGTTACATAATATGAAATGAATTGTTAAAATATTTAGTCTTTCAGTTATTTATAAAGGTCTTCAATGATGCTTTTCACTCAATAACTCACTTCTTTCTAGTTTGCATCAATATTTTCTTTGAAAAAATTGTCCATGTTATATCTACTACAACTACTGAAAATTATAATTTTTACAATCTAGCATATATAATTACAATAACTATTCTTTATTTTGCCAGGGTTTTAGTAACACAGCACATACTCTTTAAAATATGTCAATCGTTAATTACATATATATATATACCTTCAATATAAAAATCAGAAAGTTATATCTTAGAGATAACTTTTTAAGGACTGTTTGGTTCAGTCCTTACCCATGCCATATTTATAACATAAATGTTAATTTAATTACTAATGAGAAAATTATGTCATAAATTATAGGTCCCAAAATTTTAAATATTTAATTAATTTTGAAGAAGTAAATCCATATAAGATTTAAATTACTAAAATTTATCATTTAATATTTAAAATACAATGGCTGAAAATTTTGATTTTAAATTTTGAAAATTAAATTTTACTGCTGATGTATGATTGATTGTATCCCATCCGAATCGTAACTAAGTTTTCTTAACTGTTTGATGAAAATTTAATTAAAACTCTTCTTACAGCACTTCTTCTTTACTTCCTTTCATAATTAGTGTATCACTTTTTGGTTCAGATTAATTAAAAAAAATAACACATTAGTTGGGAACACTCAATTATAGATCTGTCTGTTCTTTTGTCCCCTTGCCGACTCCTCCAGCTCTTGCATCTGTATATGCCATGTTTAGGCACTACTTTCCTGGGTGTATTTCGTGAAATTTCTGTCTTGTTAGGTACTTATTGAATTATTAAAAAAAAATATTTCAATATTCAATTATAAAAAAAAATATTTCAAAAAAATAATAACCAAATGTTTTAAATTAATTTTTACACTTTGAATTTAGTAATTGTAGAATAACTTTTTTATCTGGTCTAATATATTTACTGTATTATGCAATTTAATTATATGTATGTAGAATTTTATGAAATATTCCACCTTTCTGCTATATCCTGGCAACCAATCAGTTCAGTTCTCATAACCATGTGACAACGGCCTGCCTCAATGTTTTTGCCCCGCAGGGTTTAATAGGACTAGTTGCACCTATTAAAAGGATTTAGAAGTCCCTCGCGGTACCAGAGTAACACACACTTACACTTACAACACTATACACTTACGACTTTAACACTTTACACTCTCACATTTAGGGAGATGATAATGGCCTCTATGTGCTTTTCGCCTTAAAATAATAACAAAAAGAAGTTTTTGACATTGTTTAGACTAAAAATTAACATATCTTGCTGACAACATTTTTTCAAAATATCTAGTCTTGTTCCTGATTACATAACGTATACAAAATATTGATTATTTATCTACTGATATCTGTACATACATGGTTTTTGCTTAGTATGACTGAATAAATTATTACGTTAATAAAATGCTACCGAAGTTTAGAATGTTGTAGTCTATTTGGCTCTGATGCAGTGGATCGTCTGTGACGTATGGCTTACTCTTAGTATGTTGGTATTTATTTTAGAAAATGGCGCTCATGGATTATTTTAAAATTATGAGTTGTTGTAAGATGTGTCCAGAAATTAAGTACTGTTTAAGAAATAAAATTGTAAAACATTTTTTCAAACAAATTATTTTTGCATGAAACAGGATACCTTAAACTGATTTTCTGCATAATATATCCATCAATGTTCAGATAGTTGTCATAGTGGTCGACCAGCTTATTCAATCCTTCCTCAAAGAACGATCCCACTAATGATGACAGCTACAGCTGTACAGACTGTTTCCATCATTATCAGTTTTAAAGTGCTTATCACCAAGCTCACGCTTTGTGTGCAAGAACAGGTAGTCAGGTGTAGCAAGGTCTGGACTGTATGTTGGGTGTTGAAACTGTTCCCAACGGAACTGTTGAAGAAAAGCTTCAACATTACCACCATTGTGAAGCTAATCGTTGTCATGAATCAACACAATATCTTGGCTCAGCATGCCTCTCCTTTTATTTGAATTGCATGCCGAAGGTTTTTCAACGCCTCATGTTATTATGGTTTGACCTCTGGGAAGGAATTCAACAAGCAGAACACCTTTTCTGTCTCAGAACTTGGTACACATGATTTTTAGATATGATTTTTAGGCTGATATTGTCATTTTGAATTTTGGTTTTTTTGGAGACTGAGTGCATCTCCATTCCAGTGACTGCTGTTTCAATTCCGAGGTGACATGATGATCCAAGCTTCATCACCAGTTATTTTTTTTTATTTTATTTTACGCTACAACTAAGTAATAAAACTTATCTAGCAGCTTAAATCTAATAACAGTTAACTATTAGGCGGAATTTAGTCCACTGATTTAAGTCCACCAGATATCCACTGCGGGAAACAAAGTATCATCACTGCACAAAATCTACAGGCTTGGTTCTCTTAAGTCTCCTTATTACCCTGTTTGTACTTGAGATCTGGAGCACTGCTGGATTTTCGTGATTAATAAGCTTCTTTAAATGCTTAATTGCTGTAATTTTAATTTCCTCATTTACTGTGTTCATCTTTAAATCTCTGTGGATGTCATCATTCCTAATATACCAAGGGGCGTTAACAATTCTACGTAGCACCTTGTTTTGGAAGTTTTGTATAATTTTAATATTGGATTTCTTGGTGCAACCCCAAAGTTGTAAGCCATATCTCCAGATTGGTTGCAAAATCTGTTTATATAATAACAATTTGTTGTGTATGTTAAGTTGGAACTTGGTCCAATCAACCAATACATTTTCCTATACTTAATAACTAGCTCTTCTTTTTTTCTTTTTGACGTGCGCTTTCCATTTTAATTTAGTGTCGAGTGTCATACCAAAGTACTTTGCCTCATTTGCATATGGAATAGCTTGTTCGTTTATGTACACTGTTATCTTCTTGATTTTTCTGTTTGTAAAATTTACATGAATTGATTTTTTTCATTTAATTTAATGCGCCACTTTTTTGTCCAAGCATTAACTTTGTTGACCGCATTTTATAGCTTACCAGTAGCTTCTTTTACAGTGCTCCCTACGGCCAGAATAGCAGTATCGTCAGCAAAGGTGGCCATTGTGGTATCTTGATTTAATGGTATGTCACTGGTATACAATAAGTACAGTACTGGTCCAAGAACACTACCCTGGGGTACTCCAGCAGATGTTTCTTTGAAGTCAGAGTATTCACTTCCATGTTTTACTCTAAACATTCTGTCAGATAAATAAGACTGTAGGATTTCACAGAACTGTTTTGGTAAGTCACGTCTTAACTTGTAGTTTAACCCATCGTGCCAGACTTTATCAAAGGCTTGAGTAACATCAAGAAATACACTAGAGCATCCTTTTTTCTTTCTAGTGTGTCTTCTATTATTTTAGCTATCCTGTATACCTGATCAATTGTAGAATGATTGTTTCTGAAAACAAATTGGTGATTTGGAATCAGATTTCTTTCCTTTAATATTGGGTTTAAACGGCTTAACAGCAGTCTTTAAAACGCTTTTGATATTACTGAGAGCAGTGATATAGGTCGATAAGATTTTTTGTCATTAGGATCTTTTCCTGGCTTGAGAATCATTATAATTTCTGCTACTTTCCATTGTCTTGGTACATCTTTTAGTCTAACAACAGCATTTATGATATGCAAAAGCTTCATCAATGCTATTTTAGGCAGCTCTTTGAGAATCTGACCTGTTATTAGGTCATAACCAGGAGCTTTTTTTGAGTTTACATTTTTTATTTCTTGTTCAAGCTCTTTGAGTGTTATGGGTTCAATTTCCATTACATTATTTTGATGGTTTATTGTAATATTTTCCTCTGCTGTTAGTCTAGGGAATGGTTTAAAAGTGTCTTCAAGGTGCTGTGCAAATATATCTACCTTGTCTTTATCACTTTTTGCCCATTGGTTATTGTCTTTTCTGATAGGTGGTACTTGAGATACTGGCCTTTTAAGCCCGTTCGAAGCTTTCCAGAGTGAATAGTCCGTATCCTTCTCTGCAGTTAAATCCTGGAGGTAACGGCTGATGGTTTCATTTTTTACTTCATTAATCATGACTTTAAGTTTATTGCCCAGTCGATTTAATATAGTTTTGTCTTGTGGAGACCGACTATGTTGCCAAGTTTTCTGTGCTTTTCTTTTGGCGTTTACTAACTCTCTGACTTCAGCCGGATAGACGATGTTAGTTTTACCATTTATAGTTGCTTTGGTGGTTGGTGTATTCCTCCAAGCTGCACTCTGTATGTTACCCACAAACAGGTCAACTTCTCTCTCCAACTGTTCAAATGTTTTTAGAGGCACCTGTAGTACAGTAAGGCTTTCTACTACATCCCTAAATCCATCCCAGTTAGTTTTATAGTTAGTGAGCCTCGGTGGAATTTCTTTTTGGAGCATAGTTTCATTTATTGTTAAGATTACAGGTGAATGATCTGATGAGAGATCGTTGTTATGTTCAACACTTGTAGAGTTTGTAGAGAATCCTTTAGTTACGAAGAAATCGATAACATCTGGCACTCTGTTGACATCAGCAGGCCAGTATGTGGGTATTCCTGTAGAATGGAAGTCACAGTTTACTTCCATTCCTGCTTCAAAAAGTGCTTTTCCTTTGATGTTAGTCAGACTTGAACCCCAATGTGCATTTTTGGCATTGAAATCTCCACCAATGACAAATTTGCTACCAAGAGTTTTGAATAAGTCTAAGTAATTGTCTTTTTGTAATATATATCGTGGAGGACAATAGATGGCCGTGATGTTAAATTTAGAGCTCTTAGTTTGCACAGTAACTGCACTGCCAAGTTGCTGGGATTTGTGGACATCAGTAAACATTTCTGGAACCCAGTGGGAAAACAGCTTGTAATAACCTAAGTGGTTTGAAACAATCTCTTGCAAACGAGATCATGAAACTTGTGGAAATTAATCAGAAAGAATTGTTATTAGGAACCGTCTAGTCTCATACATTTTGTGTTTGACTTTCTTTACCAAATCATCATTGACAACAAAAAGTTGCCCACTCCAGGCGTAACCGTAGACATTAGTATGTCCCTCATTGAACTTCCTAATCCACTATCTCACCATTGCATCACTCACTGCATTTTTTTTAAAGTAAACGTTTTTAATTTTATGATGAATTTAGGTTTTCTTAACGTTCCTTGCAATCAAAAACCGAATGACAGAATGAATTTCACAGTCTGCGAGTTTTGGAATTGTCTGGAACATTTTAAATGTACACAGAAAATTGAAGCAATACTCAAATCAACTGTGATGGAATCAGGGAAGAACCATTGAACTGTCAAGACCACTGTGCATGCATATAGTGTCAATTGCAACTCTGCAGTGGTGGTAGAAAAAAAATAATACTTAGTTTCATCATCTGAATCATCCAAATTGCTTTTTGGATTCACTGCTGGAGTTCCTTTTTCAATACCACGTTCATAAAATTCTTACTCACTACTCATTTTCAGCAAAACTAATAACAAAATAATAAATAATATAAACAAATAATATCAAAAAAACTATGAAATAATAACAAAAAATAAAATTTTGAAGAACACAGACAATAAAAACTCACATAATGGCAATATAAACTTATCTACTGTAACTTAAATTTAAAGTTTGCCATCACAGCTTAGTGAGTAAAACCAGAAACCTAAAATAAAATGGCATACAAATGCTGCCATCAACATGAAAATATTGGAACTATGTTTGGACAAAATATTTCACTTTAATCCAGTAAAGTAGAGCAATATTATTGTTACCTGAAATAACTTGATAAGAAATTTATCTTTTAAGTTGATTTGAATGGCCACCGTTTTTTTCAAACTGCTAAATGGATTTTGCTAACTGTCCAAACTGTTACTAAAAACTATATTGAGCCAAATTTATATCAGATCAAGCCAAAATTGAAAACACCGATTTATATTTAAAAATGCCAGATCTGGGTCTTACCATAATGGCTCATTTTCCAGTCAAAATTCTATTTAAAAAATAATGTATTTTTGTAAAGGACCAAAAGATATATTTGTATCAAATTATGCAGGCTGTAATTTGTTATTTAAAGTTTAGTAAATATTTTTCAGGTTATCACGCTCCAATGGACATATTCATGGAGTTCAATAAACTTACAGTGGAAGGTGATATATCAACGGAACAAAATATCAATATTTGTATTGGAAAGGAATGGTATCGTTATCCTTCATCATTTTTCCTACCATCTGGAAAGTAAGTAGATTACTGATTTAGTATAATTAAACGTTGAATAATTCGAAATCGTAAATAGTTCAAACATGTCTGTCAGTGCCTTGCCATTCTTATGCATGCAATGTACAGGCTAACACATAACATTTAGAAATTATATATCAGACTGTTCTGAAATGCCAAACCTAACCTCAGCGTTGAAATATGAATGAGATATAGCGTACTTGTTTAGAAACAGTCAAATTTGTTTGCTTGTTTATCTTGTCCTGTCAACTTTCTTGTTAATGATTCATTTGTATGAAAACTGTCTGATATCTACTCTTTTGGATATAATGGATATTTGGTTCATAATGGCATTGCTTTCTGATTAATTTCCGCAGATTTCATGATTTTTTTACATGAGATTGTTTCAAACCGCTTAGGTTATCACAAGCTGTTTTCCCACTGGGTTCCAAAAATGCTAACTGATGTCCACAAATCCCAGCAACTTGGCAGTGCTTTGACATTTCTTACTTATTACAGTGATGAGGGAGTGGACTTTTCAAAAAAAATTATGACTGGTGATGAAACTTGGATTCTTTATATCACCCAGAATCGAAATAGCTGTCAGTGGACTAGACACACTCAGTCTCTGAAAACAATAAAAATTCAAAATGACAATGTCAGTCTAAAAATCATCTCTGAAAGTCATGTGTACCATGTTCTGGGACAGGAAAGGTGTTCTGCTTGTTGAATTCCTTCCCAGAGGTCAAACCATCATATCATGAGGCGTTGAAAAACCTTCAGCATGCAACTCAGAACAAAAGGAGAGGCATGCTGAGGCAATAAATTGTGTTGCTTCATTGACAAAAATCAGCTTCATAGTGGTAATGTCCAAGTTGTTCTTTGACAGTTTTCATCGGGAACAGTTTCAACACCCACCATGCAGTCCAGACCTCGCTGCACCTGACTACTACCTGTTCGTGCACATGAAGCATGAGCTTGATGGTAAGCACTTTAAAACTGATGATGATGTGAAACAGTCTGTACAGCTGTGGCTGTCACCATTGGTGGGATCATTCTTTGATAAAGACTGGATAAGTTGTTCGACTGCTGTGACAAGTTCAGTATCCTCTTTCATGTTTAACAATTTTTTGTTAAAAAAAGTTACATTTTTGTATAAGCTACTTATTTTTTGGCCATGCCTTGTAGGTTGGTTATAATAAATTTAATGAATGTAGTATTTATAAATACTACTTTTACCTTATTATATTACCTTATATTATTATTTTTATTATTATTTATTTGTTTCACCCAACTTTGCGGTATACCAAATCAATCACTTTTTAATGTTCTGTGCCTTCCTCGTAGCCACATTGCTTCATTCGTTGTGATCTTGCTTTTCTTTCTTCGTCAGAGATTTGGATCGTTCGCTTGGATTTGACTTTGCCTTGGAACCGTTGTTTTTTGTCCTTGGTTATTGTTTTGGCTGTTCTGTCCATGAGCATAGTATCAGTGATTTGTAGTTCTGTTATGTCTTTCTCTGATTATTGTTATTATACTTATATTACCTTATTAAACAGTAATCTGAATATATACAGTATCTTATTATTTTTTTGTGGAAACCACTTGATATTTTGCATAATGAAAGTGTAAAAGATAGTTGTGTCATAAACATATGATTCTCTTATATTTTACACAAATATTTTTGTTTCCTTGGTATTGCCCTGTGAAGGGGAAAGAGAGAGGGATACTGCTGCTAGGGTAAATGTAACATAGTCTCCTTTCGTTGTGGTAAACTTGTAAATTTAACCTAAAAGGGTTTGAGAGACATGACCAACTATTAGATAATTGATAAAGAACTTAAATGCTTTCAAATTAATTATATAATGATGTATCTGTATATTTAGGAAATAAATGTCATAAAATATAAAGTTTATTGCTGCAACAATAAACAAGTTAAAGTAATTACTGTTTTAAATAAAGAGCCTGCCTGTTCGCAAAATGTTTAGTATAGATTAGAGACAAGTATATACACCAAGGATCAAACACAATTAATTGTTTTAAGGTTCCTTAAAACCTGTTAATTGTGATTCCAGATGAATTAACAGGTTTCATTTACCTTACGTTAACAAACATATAAGGTATATCAGTACCGGTTCATTTTATCCATCCATTAAGGTTATGATGTGGTACTGATTTCAGTTTTAAATCTTCATGCTTTTACCAAAATGTGGTGAACTGTTTTTTTCTGTTTTTTTGAGTTGATAGCTTCAAAGTAGTAATTTTTGGGAAATATCAACAAATAAAAAGTCCATGCAATGTTTTTTCACAAATTTTTTTGTAAAACATGTTATCTACTAGGCTTTGGATAGTACAGCAGATAGTTGTGCTGCAGGTGATAGCTGTAGCTGTAGCAACAGCAGGAGTTGTTGCTTGTACAGTAAAGCTGATTTTTATTCCTCAAATCCATCAGTGAGACATTTTTGCTGACCACAAGTATCACCATTGTTGTTACCATTTTCCAGCACACGCTAGTTAAGTGGCTGGATAAGCTGTGTCATGTCAGCCAGTAAAAAAATTGCACAAAATTACCATTAACCAATTGACAGTTGATTGACAGGTATCAAAATTACAGTGCAGTTTTTGTTTACCCCAACCAATCAGAATGAAATATAAACCATACACATTTCTCATTGGTCTGTATTTTTTGATGATGGGTGGGGCTTTATTTGTGTAGACAAAACTTTCACAGTAACGAAATACAACCGAATTTCTAATATACTGAAGACAAAAGATTTCTATGATCAAAACTACAGTAAGAGTAAATTTGTGAGATTGGGACATTGTGAGGTTATTGCTTGACCGTGATCAAACTACTTCTTCCATACTCGCTTGTACACACAGCTGCATTACTACAAATGCGAGTCTCTGCTTTTAGTTGTTTTTATGCAGTGTATCTTAATCCAATGGGAATTAGATGTTTTTTGATAAGGCTCTTAGAGATAAGCTTCCTTGCAATATTTCCATTTGTTAATTTTTTTTTTTTTTTTTTTTTTTTTTTTTTTTATACTACCAAAAGAAACGATCTTTACAACTGCAATATTTTCTCTCATTAGCCTCTTTACAATGTCTTAAAATTGTACTTCTGTATACAGTTTCATTTCAGGTAGCCTATGAATTAAATTAATAACATTTTATACATAAAAAATTTTAAATATGATTAGGTAATGTTGTTAATGTTGAGTTCATCTCATTCAATAAAAAAAACTTGGTTAATTGAGCTTCAGCTATATTTATAACACATACACACACACACACACACAAATTCAAAAACAAACTATCTTTTTTTACCTTTTTAGTGGTTGGATTTTGGAAAATCACTTCTTAATAAGTATCTGCGTTATACAATGAAACTATTGTCCAAATTCTTATTTATAGCTTCAGCGATTCCAGCTTGGATGAATCAGTCAATGAGGACATATTACTAATAGATTAACATTTCAAACTGTCATTTTTTGTCTTGCAGCTGGCAGCTTCAATTTTTACAATCTGAATTCCGTGGACAACTTCCGCAACAGTACAGCATACTTGACAATGGATCAATGACAATTCCACCAAATATGAATGACGAAAACCGAGAGGAAACTTCACGTTATGTAAGTATAACTATTTCAAACTAAACCCACTTGATTTACATTAGTTTTCATATAAAAAAATTAGTTAAATTTAATTCAGTGAACCAAACTTATTGACATTGAAAACAAAAAATACAGTTATTTTAATAATAATCGTTACACAACCAGCTCGCTGACATGATTTTTCCAATAAGTAACAATATCACATAATGCTTTTTTCTTTACTCTTTCTTCGAAAGCTGATTTCACAATCGTTATTGGCATTAATTTCTGTATAAATTAGCATTTTACATAGAAAATACAAAAGTGAATCCTGACCACTGTCAGATTCAACGTTTTTGCATTATTTATTTAATGTCTCTGACATTAATTTTGCTTTTACAGGTGGACGTATCAGTTTGCCACTACCTGGTAGACGTAGACACTGGCATTGAGACAACCAGAGAACCTAACTATTCTCAACAAACTGACAAGTGGTCCATCATTAAATCAATACCGTTCCTGGATGCATCCAGGTGAGTCAAGCGTATTGGCTATGTGTAGGATATAAAATCATAGCACGCGGCTGTCTCGCTGATGTCATGGATTCAAATTTTAATGGAAAACATTATTTAAATTTTATTATTATTTTTAAACTTAGTTTCTGTTACCTTGTACTGTGTGTGTCAACAAGACTGAGTTGAAATACCTTGTACTTGTGTCAGTTGTAGTGTGTGTTATCAAGATTGAGTTAAAGTAACTTATACTGGGTCTGCCAGTGAAATGCGATGATTGTAGGTGGCCTTGAGACAAAGTTGGCAGGTAGTGGGGGGGATGGTTACTGGTGCATCACCACCTGCACAATTTACCATTTAGTTGCAATTAATCGTTGGACGGGTGAACAACACGGATACGCTATGAAAGCGTTTTATCAAAATAGTGAAAGTTATGTGCAGACTCGATGTCATTTTAACATAACGCATAACCAGCTAGCTTGTTCCATCAGATAATACAATTCGAACATGGATAAACAAACTTGAGCAAATGGGGTCATTGTCTAAAAAAAAGAGGCGGGTGTGTAAAAACTGTTTGAACACCTGAAAACATTGATGCTGTTCAACAAGTCCTCGCCAATCAGCCAAACAACATGCCCTTCGCATTGGAATAAGTGACACATCTGCGAGAAGAATTCTCCATAAGGACCTTAATTTCCATCCTTACAGAATTCAAGCGCAATTTCTTAAACCAAGTGACTATCAACAAAGAATTCAATTTTGTGAACATATCCTTAGAATTTTTGAAGAAAATAATGCCCAATTGAACAACAACCAATTGGGCAAGAAAATAATGCCCAATTGATGAATGATGAGGCGCATTTCCACCTTTCAGGTTTTGTCAATAAACAAAACTTCAGATACTGGGCTGCAGAAAACCCACATTTATTTCATGAGAGGCCTCTACATGCACAAAAAGTGACAGTGTGGTGCGCAATTTCAGCAAGTAGAATCATTGGCCCATTTTACTTTGAGGATAAAGCTGGTAACACAGTGACCGTCAATTCTCAGTATTACATTGAAATGATTCACAACTTTTTCATACCACAAATTGCCAGTTTTCCAGTGAATAATCAGAGACTGTTCCAACAAGATGGGGCTACAAGCCATACCGCAAGAATTTCAATGAATGCTGTGAATGCTTTGTTTCTGAGTCATGTTATTTCTCGTAATGGGAATATCCCTTGGCCCCTCGCTCGCCCGATTTATCTGCTTGTGACCTTTTTTATGGGAATACCTAAAAACAAAAGTGTTTCAAGGAGATCCACCCACAACCATTCAAGCCCTCAAATAACGAATTGTGGATGAGATTGCAGCAACATGTTGTGAGAGGTCATGCAAAACTTCTAAGCCAGGCTCCAGGAATGCCTTAACTGCAATGGAGGACATTTGGTAGACGTAGTGTTCCAGAAAATAATACTTTTTTCATATTGTACCCATAATGGCTATTCTTGTACTTTCAATTGTTTACTAAGAAAATATTTAAACAGTTTTTTTTCAATAACCAATTACTTTATTTAATCATCCCATTTCACTGACGGACCCTGTACTTGTGACGGTTGTAGCGTGCGTCAACAAGTATGAGTTAAAGTAACTTGTACTTGTGTCAGTTGTAGTGTACGTTAACAAGACTGATTTGAAGTACCTTGTACTTGTGTCAGTTGTAGTCTGTGTCAACAAGATTGAGTTGAAGTATTTGTAAAATAGCGTCTGTGAATATATATATATATATATATATATATATATATATATATTTGCTATTGCAATGAATAACATCATATGTAATGTACAGTACTCTGTCCAATGTTCGCTATTTGTAACCAATTTTGCTTTATAAGCACTAGAAACATAGTAACAGCTGAAAGATCCCTTAAGCTGGTAATAAATATATTGCAGTCTTGGACGAGGTCTACAGGCTTTAAATTTTCTGAAACTAAAACTCATTGTATTGCCTTCAGTCGCAGTTGACATATTCAGTCACCTTCGATATACTTTGATGGTATAAAGCTTCGGACAACTCCATCTGTTCGATTTTTTGGTCTAATATTTTATGAAAAACTATCGTAGAACCTTCACTGTAGTAATTTAATGGCTCGATGTAACAAAATTTTTGATATGTTGAGGGTTCGTAGTGGCTTTTGATTGGGCACTGATAAGGCTTGTATGCCTATAGTTTTATCATGCAGTCATTCGTTCACGAATTTATTATGGCAACATGGTTTATTCCTCAGCACTACCTTCCGTATTAAAGAAAATAGATCCTGTCCATCACATTTTTATTCCTGCTAATCCTTTTCGATTAAGTTAATATATTTTAATAATGTTATCTAGTTTTAGTGTTTATAGTGTTTAGTTTTATTTTTAGTATAGTATTAACATTATTTAGATTTAGTTTCCCCCATGTAAGATATTTTGCTGGACAGCGATAATAGACTTCATATGCTTTTCGCCAAAAGCCATATATATATATATACATATATTATTTTGATTATGTAATTTACAAAAACCAAAATAATTTTTAATAAAGTAATTGTTTCAACTAACATTGTTGTTGTAGATCAAATCGTCTCCTTCGAGCATTTTATGTGCCACTCATTTGGGAACAGAACTGTTATTTTCACATGTACAACCTTTTGAAAGCAAAGAAGATTTCGAAGCAGGCTTCTTCGTTCAAACACCATTTATAAATAAGATAAAAATGGATATAAATTGGACAACGAATTTTGAAATATATGGACCATCTTGCTCTTATATGGTATTTTCTATTGTTAATTTTGTTGTTATATGTATAGCCATAAATACCAGAAAATGGTTGATTGCTTAGGACATAAGATAAGTGGATGTTGCTGGTACTTGGTCTTAGCCCCTCTGATTGAAGAACTACAAATAGTAAGGTTTCTTAGTTACAGGATATACTAAACATTTTTTTTTTGTCATTAGGTTTAAGAAAGTATTTTCATGTGACACTCTTCTAGCCTAAATTATGAAAAATCATAAAACTTGGATGTTTTGCAATCTGGCATAGCCCTACTTTGGAAGAATATAATATTTTTAACAAATAGTAATTGCGGAAAAAAGTTTCACATACTGTTCCTGCAAAAAAGAAAAAAAAATTGCAGCACTCATCTTGAACTTTTTCTATCATATACTTTTTGAAAATCTGATTTTATAGTCATAACCATCATTAAAATCTGCTGCATATGATAACATTTAAAATTTTTAAATTACAATGTAAATATAAAAATGAACTCTGATCACCATCAAATTAATTTTCTTAATTTCAGTAGATTTTGAAAATTTCAAATGCTAATTTATAAAGATTTTAACGTTGATTATAATGGTGAAATCAGATTTTCAAAAAAAAAAAACATAAAACAAATTATGAATTTTTTAAGATTTGAAATGGCTGCCATTTTGAAACTGTTGAAATAGATTTTGTTATGCTCTAGGTAATGCCTAGTTTGAATCAGATCATCACTTCAAACCACAATTGAGAGCATGATTTAGCTTGCATGTATGCACACACAAACACAAATGATCTAAATCAGCACTTGTTTCAAGATCTTGGATTTGTGTCTTACCATAATGGCTGATCCAATAGCCCAATTTCAATGCAAATTCTCTAACAATGCAAACAGTGAGATTTTTCTGAATATAGTTATTGAATTCTCATTGATTACTAAGCAGACCAATAACACAGATTTAGGAAAAGATAAGAAAGTAGTAAGATGAAATTATGCTTACCAACAATGTTGATTTTCATTTAAAACAAGGATGAAGTTGATCTTAAGGCATGTGATTTTAATTAATTGTTATCATTGAAATAAGTTATGGTCTGCTGGTATTTGTCGAAAGCCTGCAGCATATGTTTAGACAAATGCTCAAAACAAAACCTTGTGTTTTGTTAACCTATTCTCATTTCACATGTAGAAATAAGAAACTTTATACAGTCTCATCTAGATTATACAGTTGTGTGCTTCTTTAGTGAGTAGGAAACGGAGTGGTAAAAGTGACTCATCGTTCCTACAATCTGTGTGTCATGTAAACACAGTGTGCGTGAAAACGGAATTAGTGAAGACTATAGTGATTGATCTGTTTACTGAATGTATGAGACTGCTAGTCAGTGAAAAACTGCATGTTTTTTGTTTACTTTCTGTTAACCTAGGTTTGTAAATATAGTATAGTTTACAGTGGACTACTACAGTTTTCAGTGGCACAAAAAAATCAAAATTGCCATATAAACTAAATTTGAGGTACTAATGTTATTTATGTGGTTTCCATCTTGATACCTCTTCTTTCTTATTTAATTACGTTTTTATACTACCCCATTGTCTGATTACTTTAACGCTCTGTGCAGAGTTGCATTTACTGACAATTAATAATAGACTGGGTTCTTGAGGCCCTACAGTCATTATTTCATAAAGTATAAATTGTTTTCGTATCGTTGTAATAAATTACGAAGGTTATTCGGAAAGTAAAGAACATTTTGATATGGCAAGCCACTCAGTCCCCGCACTGCTGCCATGGTTATGTCATTGACCATCCCACTCACTTGCCAGTCTGACGCTAACAGCAAGCCACTACAGTTGTTTACTGTTTAATTGTGCATTTTTAAAATATGTGGCAAAATTAACAATCCAGCCAAGTATGAGGTAGTGTAATATGCCTTTTGAATACAAAAAAAGTGTGCTTTATTGAAATTTACAGACAGATAACTGAGGTTTATAGTAACAAGTTTACTGTAACAGTTTTTGATCAAAGAAAAAAAAATTGACAAATATAAAAAAAACATAAAAATTGTTTAAAAGTTATAAGAATTTATAACTTTTGATAAACCATAATGTTAACTTTTTATATAAGTGCATTTATTTCCAATGTCTACACAATTTTTATTGTAATGAAATAATTTTTTTGTTTGCACTGTGTAGCATAATTATTCCTTTTGTTTTCTAGTTTTTAAGTGTTAGTTTATAATGTTTAGCTCACGATCAGAGAGATGTATGCCTCTCTTTCGAGATACTTTGTATCTCCTAGGAGTGATGTATTTATAGCTAAATAAATTGAATTGAATAATTAAAAAAAAAAAACATAAGCTATACTGCTTATAGAAGGACATGTCATGGAATATCAAAATTTTTGCTTTAAAAATATACATAAGTTACATTTCACAAAACCCGCTCATTTGCAGAGTGTTAATTAATGTGACCTGGATAGGAAATATATTCATTATTTGTTGTTTTTTTTTTGTGTTTAATGTCCAACTATTGTGCACACCTGGGCTAATTCAGACGATGAGATTATTTATAGCTTATGAGAATGCCAAGCCCTGACCAGGATTCGAACCTGGGTCCTCGGGTTGAAAGCCCAGTACGCTATCAACTAGGCCACCGAGGCAGCTTATTTGTTGTGTTTAATATCACTAAGAAAGTTATGATAATATCTGAATGTTTGATGTTTTTATGTTTAGCTTTAAATTTTTGGAAAAAATTACTTCTCTGGAAAAATATTTTTTTTGGCGAGACTGATACTCAATTATTTTATTTGATGTGTAAAAAAAAGTAAGCTTACTTGATTCTTTAGATGTAAATAACGATGAGTGTTGATTTGGTGAAATGGAAATTTTGAAAAGTACTATACTTGCCCGATAACAAAAGAAGCTTTACAAAATTTTAAAATGATGATTATCAAATTTTTATTCATCTGTGTGTAAAGGAATTTTAGCAAACTTTTTTCTACTTCATTGTCTTGAAAAGTTTTATTCCAGACTTTGTTCTGCACTATTACTGACAAAAAAGGAGGCACACAGTATGCTGGTCATAAATTCTATGTTTAAAATGTTCTACAGCTCAAAAATATACATTGTAAATTTTTTTCAATTTTAATTATTGATTTTTTTTTTAATAGAATAAAAATGGTGATAGAAGCCATTTTTATTTATCAACTCGTTTACTTTTAAACTTGATTAGTCTGTACTTAAGTGTTTTTCTTTTTATTGAAATAATTGTGTGTAAAAGGTTCATATTGATTCTTTTATGAGATTCTAATATACATCTAACCTAACATTAAAGTTTGGTATATTGTAGTATGTTATTGTATCTGTATTTATAGTTTTAGACAGTATGTATGAAGAAGTGTTTCGTAACTATAGCCTGTACAGCTATAATTCAGTTGTAGTTAATTGTGTGTTGAAATCTACATTATTGAAAGAAGTGTTGTTCAGTGTATTTACTTAATGCAATACCTAATGCTAATTAAACTAATGAGGATGGGAAATCAGCATTAATGACAAAGAAACACTGGCAGTAACCTAGTTTTGAATGTACAACCTTTGAGGTCGTTCGGACTGACCTGAGAATTGCTGGACCCTTAACCAACAATGTTTGTTTTGTTTTTCAATTTATTTTGCAAACTATTTATTTTATTTCAGACTTGCTATAGTGACTTCATTCATGACTAAAATATGAAATGACTTTCTGAAACTATGCAAAATATTTATACATTTCTTCAGACGTTTTTGAAGTGACTACTTTTTATGGTGGGGTATGGATATATGTTTTGCATGGGAAAAAAATTCAGTTTGCTGTCACGCATCACACTCATGTATATATTTTTGTTTTGAAGTGTATTTTTGAAGTGAAAACTTGTATGTTCGTGCCATTATATTACTTACCCAGTCCAACTTAATTATTTAGTTTTGTGTCATGTGTTAACTGTGTAACAGTGACGTTCTATACGTTTATTATATATTGGTAGGTGTGTATAATAAATATTTAAATTATTTTTAACACCATTATACTACTTACCCGGTCCAACTTTATATAGTATTTAGTTTTATGACAGGTGTTAACTGTAACTGTGTAACAGTGATGTTTTATACATTATTGTATTTTGGTAGGTGTGAATAATAAATATTTAAATGCCATTATACTACTTACCCAGTACAACTGAATTATTCAGTATTCACTTTTGTGATATTTGTTAACTGTAGGCTACAACAGTGACATTTTAATAATATTTTATACTTCTTAATATAATATTTTAAATTTGAAAGTTTGTGTGTGTTTTTATTTGTTATTCAATCACACATTAACTACTGGACCGATTGAGATGAAATTTAAAATGAACATGGTTTAGGTACCTGAGATGGACATAGATGTATTCCTGTTTTAAAAATCTGAAACCCTGTTATTATTTATTATAAAATTATTGTTTATAAGCTTACATTTGCAATGATTTTAATTGAAACAATCTTATAATTCCAAACAACTTGCCTTTCCAAATTAAAGTATTGCAGTTTGCATGGAGGTTGGCATTTACAGTGACAATTAATAAGTCACAGGGTCAGATATTAAGAGTAGCAGGAATACATTTGGGACTCTGTGCTTCTCCCATGGTCAGTTATAGCCTATTCTAGTGTCGAGTAGCAAAAATCTATGTCTTGGCAAAAAACCATGAAATCATATAATATTGTATTTAGAAATATATTAAACTGAAATGAATGTACTTATGATTTTGAAAATCGACTATAAATTTTATTACCTACATTACAATTGCTGGTGAAGCTGCAACGGGTAATAGCTAATTAAATCTTAATAGTGAAAGAAGTATACAGTCAGGCATACCAAAAAAAGTAGTCACTTCTGTCGGCCAGTCCCACGACTGCCTACCTTTTTTTTTACAATAGCAATACATATGTTTTGTTTGGGTGCTTAAATGAATGTGTGAAAGTTTGTGCAAGGTTTTCATGCTATTTATTTAATAGAATTTAAATGTTAAATGCCTGACTTTATTCCTTAAATGTATAATGTTAATCTCCTACATTAATATTTTATAAAGAAACATTTGATATACATTCCATAAGTGTTTTAAATTTTTATATGCAGTATTGGCCAGTAAGCCAAGAATTAAACATTAAGATTTAGATTGATTAAGTGGTAGCTTTTTTCAGAACTTTGGACCAATGTATATTGAACGTTTTGTTGTAGCTCACAGATTATTTTAATGTTTATATTGTACATAAAGTAAGTTGAATTTGGGCATTACTTTTCTAGTCAGTTTTAAGTAATTTATCATTTACAAATAAAGGTTTGTGTTGTTGAATGTAATTTTAATTTATTATTTCTTAATTTCCTTTCCGTAAGCTATTATTAAAGGAAATGTGATCTACCAGTACAGTTCAGAATTCAACAAACAAAGGAAACATTTAAAGAATTCCTTGTAAGCCTAAAGACACACTCAGAAGCCTAAGTTCAAAATATGAGGACCTATCCAAAAGTTCAGAGAATTTTCCCATAACAATAAAATTGTTTACCGTAACTCATATTTTCCAGTTTCCTTCAAAATAGTTCCCTTGGGCATGGATACAGTGTTCCCAGATTTTGATTGGTTCCATGCATCCCTACAAGTGTAAGTGATCCAAGCTCGTCCTGCGATCAGCCTAGATCTCCTCAATTCTGTTAAAACAATGGCCCTTCAATTTCAACTTTATTTTGGGGAACAAAAATGTTGCACGGGGTAAAGGCAGGCAAATTGGGTGGGTGGGGATCACTACCGTGTTTTTGGAAGCTAAAAAATTCTGAATGACTAGCAAAGTGTGCAGGCATGTTGTCGTGATGGTGAACCCAACTCACCATGTTCTGAACATTTGTGCCTAATACTGTTATGTAGCTGCTTCAAAATTTTGCAAAAAAACTTTCCGTTGACAGTCTGACCAGGGCGGATAAAATCCTTGTGGATAATGCCTTTGATATAAAAAAACATGGACTTCAAGTTGCTGCTTATTTTCAGGGTCATAACTGTAAACCCATTTCTCATCACAGTTACAACCCTGGAGATGAAGTTGGGATCATCTCTTGCTGTAATTTTCAATTCAGTGCAGACAGCTATGTGATGATCTTTTTGTTTGCTGCTCAGCAATATCAGTACAAATTTTGAAGCAATGTGCTCATGGCCAAATTGTCTGAAAAGATGTGTTTCACGGATACCTACGACACGTACAATGGCACAAATTCATGGATTGTTCGTCTACATTTTGCAACAATAGCCTCTCACTCTTTCATGATGTTTTTGGGTGTTGTGCTTCTTGATGGTCGTCCTGAACCATTCGCTCATCGTTGTCAGCAGACGTTTGTACATCCTTGAAGTACTTATACCACAAAAAAATTTACTTTAACTTGTAGCACTGTCTTCATTAGTATTTGTACGCTTAAAGAAAATTTGGTACAGGTTTATTGCTTCTTAAAATCTGCCATTACACAAGTTTAAACAATCAGCGCTACATTAAAACATGTTTTTTAAATGCATAAAACTCAAGAACGCTAACATCACAGCTGATGTGCACTATTCACAGAGTACTACTGTTTGTCCATTCTACTGGCAGCAGGTCCTACCACAAGCACTTTGCGAGCAGAATTCAAATTCCCTGAACTTTTGGGTAGTATCTCATAGTATTAACCATTAATTTGACAAAGCTGGTCATCACCCATTGTGAATTCCTTCCTGATAGTGGAATAGTGAAACTGGGAATGCTGCATTGTATGAGTAAGTTTTGGAACATTTGCCCCTATATGTCTGATGTGTTTGCCAGTAGTTACACATGACTTGACATTAGAAGTTATTGTATGCCAACGCATCTGTGCAAATCCAACTAAGAGCACAGTGTGTAGTTAGTTCTTGGTCATTCACTGTAGTCTACTTACCGACTTCTACCTGTTTCACTGTCTCTTAGACAGTCATGAAAGCTGCACCTTTTTAGGACAAATCGGCTATCCAGGTAGTGTAACAGTGGTTTGCGATCGATCCGTAGAGGACTTTGCTGCCAGTTCCTAGAAGCTTTATGATCATTGTAGAAAACGTTTAGAAACAAAAAATTTATTCAAACACTATTCACAAAACTTTTCCAGGCATACTTGTTCATCATTTTATGTCTCTATGTGTAGTTCCAGTAAGGCGTTCAACTATAATAGCAAGTAGAATGAAATACTTTTAAATTAAAAACTTCTTTAAATAGAATTCAGTTTGATAGAACTCTAGATATAAATATTAATAAAAAGTATCTAACCAAATTTTTATAGAAGGAGAGTTATAAGTAGGTTTTATCTTCTCTTATTTCTTTAATGAACTGATTTTTTTTAATAACTTGTTTTGCTGGTATAATGGACATGATCTTCTTAAACTAACAACATGGAATAACAACGTTACATAAATGTTTTGATATGCATAAATCAAACGTTGGTTTTTGACAAATGAGCTTTGCTAGTTCATTACACAAGAAAATGATGACCATTTAAAATCATTTAGGAAACATATTAAACAACTGTTACCTATTTTAATTTTTTTTATTTATTTATTTTTTTTTTTTTTGCTTAGTATTCATAGTTTATTTTAGTTATATACGGTAGTGTCGAACCTACGTCCTTGAGGTGCACAAATTCAGAAGCAGCTGACTAACCGGTATCTTGCCAACACCAGCCCTTTGTTACTAAACCATAAGAAGGAAGACAAGTATGATAGGTGCACTTTTAAATCAAATTTTATCAATAAAAATCAAACAATTTTATTTACAGTAAAAACAAACGTTTGTACACTAAGTTTAGTATTTCCATTGGAAAAATTTTATTTACAATGTTATTCATCTGTACTACAATTAAACCAACAAATTTCTAATTTCTTTCATATACCAAACATATTTACTTATAATACAGAACAACTTTAGAAGTTACAAGTTTTTATGAAATCTATAACTTATAATAACATATGTTTAGTGTTGTACACTATTAAAAGTAAGTTAGGAACATATCCTAAAGCATAAAATATTAATTAAAATATATTTAGTTATTCAGTATGATATCAGTTTTCCTTATAAGAAGCATCAAGCATACATATACTTTTTGTAATTTTTTCAACTACTTACAATGGAATCTGGTTTCAGAGAAACTCTAATTTAAAAAAAAAAATGTACATTACGTGATTCTGGAATTGTTTTTGTGAGGTTCTCTGAAAACTGTTGTGAAGAAAGGTAGAGAAAAATGCATATTGACATTTCATATGCATGTATATGTACTCAAAATAAATGTAGTTTGTAAAAAAATATCATTGTTTTATAGTAGACAGTAGATCGAGGCAAAATAACAATACTGTATAGTTTTTTAAATTAGTTATTTTTATTTTTAAAGATTGCTTTAATAACAAATAGAAACTGTTAGTAGTCATTAACTTATTTAACCCACCAATAAACTTAATATTTAATTAAATCAGTTTCAGTTTCTAGAACAACCATTAACTGCTAACTGAAGATTAAACTCTCATTAATAACTATTACTATTCTATTTAAAAAATGTATAAAATCAAAGTTTCATTTGAATTTTTGTTCTCCTAATTTATTTTATTTTAATTATGATTTAACTACAATTTCAAAATTTTGTTTTAGGTTGACAATTCATACAATTTTACTTGAATGTTTAAATTTTATTCGTTATATTTTTTGTTTTAATAGGTTTTTTCTACAAATTTTTTATTGGCAATAATAATATAACCTATAAATTAATATAAACCTATGATCAATTTATACTGAAATTTTTAGGTTATGATGACTACTTTTTTCACAGCTACATGTTACTGTTTACATTTTGCTACAAGTTTTTGAAATTAGATTAACAATATAAATGGCTAGATTTAATGAACCTAAATCTAATCATTCGAAAAACAATTAAGTTAAATATCCTAAATACTTGTGTTAATTTTTCATCCTAACTACTTATTGTCATAACTTTTGATATTCTTGAACTCAATGCAAATAAAGCCTAAAATCAATTTCTAGCTTATACTGTTATTGCCAATAAATAGTTTGGAGGAAAAAATTTTAAACACTAAAAAATGCAATAAATAAAATTTAAACATTCATATGCAATATTAACTTAAACAACATTTTGAAACTATAGTTAAATCATAACCAAAATAAAACAAATTAGCACAACAAAAAGTCATAAATGAAACTTTGATAACACTGTACATTTTATAAAATGGAATAGTAATAGTTATTAATAAGAATTTAATCTTGAATTAGTAGTTCATGGTTGTTCTAGAAACTGAAACTGATAATTTAATTAAAGGATAAGTTTAATGATGAATTAAATAAGATTAGTGACTGTTCTAGAAACTGGCTATCAACTAAAAGAACTTTCTTAAAAACAGAAGTAATTTTTAGTCCAGCAGCATATTACAAACTAAATACTCTTAATCTCGACGCTAGAGTGATTCAGTTCAATAAGGCAAAACTCCTGAACCGCAAAATGAAAACTAATACTAAACCATTTTAGTTACTTTTCCATGATAAACATTTCGGCAAAACAATACTGTCTTAGGGAGATACTTTTGAATTAATTCAATCAGGGTTAAGTAACTTAGAGTTCTATATCAATTTATATACAATATTAAATATTTTTTTTCATTTTTGTGGTTTCAGGGTTTTGCATTAACCTTATTAGTCTATATATAATTGTATCACAGTACTTCTTAATAATTACATCTTAACTGATTACTGGACAAAGTTCAGTTTCCACCTCAAATTTATTTAAAAGATGCATTTATTTTTGCAATACACGGATAGCATTTTCATATGAATTACTGATGCAAAACTCCCATTGTAGCAATTGGGTAATAAAGTGCATCTGCTGAGGAAAGCTAGTTTGTTTTAGTTTAAATTGTTTTTATTTTTGTATTATACAAAGTATAAAGTATCGGGTTCTTTATAAATTATATTTTAACAAAATTAGCTCTAGAAATTTTCTTACTGTAACACAGCCACTGGACCACATCTTTAAACAATTATGTTTATAGCCTATTTTCTTCCGTCCAGTGGTCTTTAACCCACCTTATATAGGCTACTGCAGTTTCGTTAACAAAACATTGAAACACACATCACAACAGTCGTACTGTATCAACATACGAGTCAAGTGGCCAAACTTTTTTATCATTTTGCATTTTTTTAAAATGTGTAATTGTGTTAGTGTTGTGACATGTATTTCAATGTTTTGTTAACTTTGTGATGACCTCACCAGAGGGATCTGACCATTTGTACTTCAGCCTGAAGATGAAACTGTAAAGTTTCAAAACTGTGGTAGCCTATATAAGGTGAGTAGCCTATATAAGACCACTGGATGGAATAAAATAGGTCACAATCCTAATTGTCCAGAAATGTTGATAAATAAATAGCTGTTATATTATAAAAATTTGATTTAGGAGCTATCAATATAAAAATAATACAAAATCTGTGAAATTTATTAAAACAGATTAATCAGATTTTCCTTAAATTTTGGTCACATATGAAGATACATAATTCAATTCAGTGCAGTAAACTGTAATAAAAGAAATTTACTGATTGGAAGTAAAACAAAAATTTCCCCAATTTACTCTCAAACTATAAATTTCTTTATTTTGAGTTATGGATCTTCATTTATGGCTAAAATCTGACGAATCAATTGTAAGAAATCATTAAATTTTCTAGTTTTATTGTTGATAGCTTCCGAACCGGATTTTTGTGGGAAACTTGTGTAAACAGTACTAACTCCACAGGTACAAAAGATGACTTTCTAGCAAGGCTTTTATAATACTGTTTTGTATTGTCCACTCTAAAAACATATTTCACTACTCTTCTACCTAGAATTATTGATCAAGGATTTTTTTTTGCAACAGAAACTGGAACGGATATTGAACTGGCCAGGTCTATTGTAATTTCTAATTCTTTATGCATACAAAAACATAATACAAACACCAAACTGCCAATTTTGTTTTTTTTATTTCTCCAAAACAAAAGTTTAAAATTAATATTAGTATATCGCAGTTTTTATATTTAAAATATATAACAATCATATCTAGAATTTAATATCTACAGTACAGATGCTTAATTTTTTTTCCTATTATATTTAATTTGTATTTCTACGACTTCCCTTTTTCTAAAAGGTCTTTTGCTTCGTTTATTTTAGCTGCTATGAACGGTGAACCTCCACGGTCAGGATGATTTAATGACATTATACGTTTGTGTGCTTCCTGTAAACAGAACAAAATTAACAACTAAGAGCAATCGTAAGTCACTTATCACTAGTAATTAGCACCATTTTTAAAAGCAGTGACCCCTTAGAAGTTAGCCACATTTCCGAACTTTTAAGGGGTATACGAGCCACACAGCTTCAAAATTTTTTTGTATAAATACGAGCAATTTGTGATGACAAACCACTATATGAGTTTATGCTCTTGTTTTTGTGTATATGGACAATACAAGGCATTTCAAAAATTATAAAATTATATCAACTTCCATTTACAAGTGCCAAACCTAAACTATAACCATTTAAGAACTAAAACAAAGCAGGAACAAATACTTAAGGCTGATCAAGAATGGTCAAAACATAATAACTAAAACTTCAGCAAAACTACAATCCACAAAAAGGATGGTTTTTTCTGGTTAGATCTAAGTTTTTGTTTTTATATTATGGCCGTTCAGGTTGTCAGTCGTGAGTTTCTGTTTGATAAACACTCCTGGCTTAGACCACTTTATATAACATAATTAATCTTTTTTCTTGGGAACACTGTGTATAATATAACAAGTAAACTTACTTTAACTTTGGCTTTACTTGCTGTTGGCGAAATTCCTAAAATAAGACTAGCTTCTCTTCTTGTCATCTTTGATTCAAAGCCACCTTTGTAATACTTACTGTTTGCAAAAGCCTAGAACAAAAAAAACAAGAAATTATAAAGTTAATAAATCATTAATATTGTGTATTCAATTAAACATCACGTTAAACTAAACAAGGTGCCACAGATACATGATTTAAAAATATTACATTACTGAAATATCATATTGATAAAAGTAGGATGATAAAACTCATATTATTATTTGTTTCTGCTATAAATACATTATTTTGTTGAGTACATTCAGCTGCCTTTCTTAGCTCTGTCAATTTTTCATTTGTTGACACATTTCTGATTACCTCCATTATCAAAAATTATTGCTGCACTCATTCCTAGCAAAAATAAATAAGATTTATATTAATAATTTTAGAATATCAATAAGTTTTGATAATGGAGATAATCCGAAACAAGTGAACAAATAAAAAATTGACAAACCTAAGAAAGGCTGATGTATGTACTAAAGAAAACAAATCCTTAGAACGGGAAGCAGTACTGGGCCACAAATGCTTAAACCACAAGAAAAATTTTCTAGAGTTCATATCTCTGTCTTTCCTAGCTTTCAACATGTGTTGTGTGTTTAGGAATACTTTTATTTTGAAAACTTTTACTGCATTTTGTGAGTACAGTGAAAAGTTTTGAAAATGGAAGTATTCCAAAATGTGTCAACAAATATAAAGTGTTCAAAGCTAAGAAAGATATAGATATGTACTTTACAAAATCACAATATTACTAATGGAAAAAAAGATGATTACATTGAGAATTCCACCAAAAAAAAATTTTTAATTATTAATTATATAAACAAAAATTAACTGACTTAATAATAGAAAATCGTAATTTTGTACTACATTCTGTGCAAAAGAATCTATATGGTACTTCAAAAACTAATCAAATTAAGTAAAAATTACCTTGAATATCTGTAATATAACCTTTTTTTAATTTTTGCATGGAATGTTATTATTGTATTTCGTTAAGTTTTCATCGGCCTTTCCCAGCTCTGTCAATTTTTCATCTGTTGTTTTTTTCAGATTACCTCAATTTTTTTTATTAGGAGGAATAGGGTTCTACAATATTCCTGGTTTTCCCATTTACCTATAAAGCTTATTGTGCCACCTCATTCACAAATTCATCCTTATCAACCCCAGGTTTTTAAAGAACCATGAGATGCCATAACTTAATGATAGTAGGCCACTGCCCAGTAAATTTGACAAGAGAGGTAATCCAAAACTCATCAACAAATAAAAAATGACCCAAGTTATGAAAGACGACTGAATGTGTCTCAACAAAATAATTGGCTTGAATACTTGTGAATAAATGTTCAAAGTAAACAGTACTTGATCTGTTGTAGACAACTGCCTTATGAAAATAAGAAGGATATGCAAAAAATAAATTTTTACAGGATGTCCGTATCTATGAGGGATAATCTGTACTAGTGCAAAATTACTTTTATTTTGGTACAAATTTTAAAAATATTTGTAATGTTTTATTGAAAGATGTTTGTAATTATATGCAGTCTAAAAATTATAAACAAAACTAAAAATATTTGTTCCCAAAATTGTTTAGGCCCTAACAATATTCATTGACTCAAATAACAGTTACATTATTTTTATTGAAATATGAGAAAGTTAATGCTATTCAATGTATCATATTTTAAATAAATATCCTAAAACATTACAGATGAATTATTTGAGAAATAAATTTAATATACTTACACCTGAATCTAATTTCGGTAATGATTTTAGAGCTTCTGCCATTTTCTGTGACATCCCAGGTGCTGCGCGTAATGCATATCTTCCTATATAACCCACTGCAGCCAAACCTAGCCCTGCTAATATAACACTGCTTGCCTGAAATGTTTTAAATAAACCAATTATTTATATACGTAATAATTAAAACAGGCTACAGCTAAAACAAAAAATTAAATGTGGTAATGTTAAATTTGATAAAGGATTATCAACCTAGGAGAGGGGCTACTCTAAGGAATTTAAGGAGAGGTGAGTTAAGAAAGTACAAGTATTCATTGTTAAACAGTTTTTTTCTAAACAAATTAAATATGGTTATAAATGATTCTAAGTTTAAATAGTATATAAATAAACTGTTAAGTGTATTTTTAATATATATATATATATATATATATATATATATATATATATATATGCAAAAATAAATTACACTTAGTACAAACATAATTAGAAAATTAAAGCTATTTTTTTCCCTGTTTGTGACTTAATTACGTATTCTGACGTGTTTCAGGATTATAATTCTATCTTCAGATGTTTCACCTAGGAGGTTGTTATTACATTAAAATTTAAACGAAGCACTACACAACACCTATAAAACATTAAATCGGCTCATCCCTGGAGTCAATTCAGGGATCCTGTGGTGCACAACCAACGTTACTTAATGTATTTATTTAATGTTATATTGTGTTGTGTAGTGCTACACAGTCTTAATGTAATAATGACCTCCTAGGAGCTAGATATCTGAAGATGGTATTATAATCCCAAAACATCTTGTGGTCACAAGACGTAAGTAATTAAGGCAAGGATGGGGGAAAATACATTAAATTTTCTGTAGTAACAGTGACTTGGATAAATTACTGAACATGAATTTAGAATATAATTATATTATTTACAGAAAACTATTGATAAACAGAAATTTTGAATGTTAAAATTAATTGTATAAAACAAGTCCCACATATTAACCCCTGAGGTAGATTTTCACACATAGCCTACCGTGTTACTTCATCAGATTATCAAGGCTAGCATACCTAAATTAATATAGTATGTGTAGAAATAGAGTAAATTTTTCATATTTTCATATGTTTCCGATTTTTTAAACATGTCAATCTGTTTACAGCAAGCAAAAATACATATCTCAAAATGGAAAAAGTGACTGCAAAATAGTGAACAATTACCGATACATGGTTAAAAAGTCAGCCTCATTTATATAGTAGTCAATAGCTTAGATTTATTTATATAGCTATTTCAATATAATGTAAATATAGAACTATATAATATAAGTATAAAGCACTAGTTATAATATAGATTTATCTATATAGCTCATTTATACAGCTTAGATAGGTTATATCGTACTCACACAAATTGCAAATGTACATTGATCTACAAAAAGATTTTTTAATACATGTTGTGTAAATAAAATAAAATTTAACTAGTTGTAGCTTTTTTCTAATTTTTGCACCAAAACATTTTATTGCATGCTCAATAGTAATAATTGAAGTAGTATAGTCTTTTACTATACTATTAATAGTGAAAGTAAACAAGATTAACATGAACAGACTTTAAACAAAGACAAGACTAACGTGGTTGTTAAATGAAATAACTAACATGGTTTTCTGTATAACTAGTAAACTTCGGTCATAAAAGTTACTTGTAAAGATAAATCTTGTAATGACTGTTAGGTTATGGTTTAGTATTTGGTCAAAGACTTAATTGTAACTTATTGCAATAAATTCAATCTATCGCGGGTGAATATCTCTTAAGTAATCAATAATAAAATAGTTACATAACATGAAAAAAAAATTGTAAAAACCATAACTTCAGTAAAATTTTTACTTTACACTGTTCAAATTAAAACATCTACTAACTTTTATAACATGTCAGGATTCTAACCTAGCTTATTTATAACCTACTGTAAAAACAATACAACTACATATTTATATGCTTAAATACCTTAACACAGGTTATAATATAGTAAAGGGTTGTATCCAAGCTAGACTAAATATTTAATATAAATTGTGCAATTAGTTTAAAAATAAACATTCATGTACAATATCTCCAAAAGGAGGGTGTTTTGTGATTTGTATAATTTATTTTGATTTATTAAGAACAATAGTGCTAATTATTATCTGATTTTTTTTAATAAGAAATGTATTTCGACTTATCCATGAAAGAAAGATATCCATGAACTAATATAATAACACGAGAAGTTATAGGTTATGAAACTCACCATTCCAATGTCAGGTTCCCAATTAATTATTCAACTATTCAATTACAGTTCAAAATTCAGCTGTAGATAGTGCTGTACTAAATCACTAAACCATAGATAAGAGAAACAGATATATAATAATAACTACCGCGAAACCTTGTCAATGATAAATGAAGTAAGTACCTAACCTAATAATATGTAAGAGAAAGACAGGGAAAATCAAATACGATACACAACAGTACAACACTAATTCAAAATTACATCAGCTTTGCAGTTCTATGGCAATCGGTTTGTTCTGTTACTCTGTTTTACAATTTACAAGTACTATCTGTGATCAATGGGTTCAAGATGGTTTGCTTACTAAGGGACAGATGTCGTCTTTTACAATTCTAAACTATGCATTTATGACTTCGTTTTCAAAATGCCAATTTCAAATTTTGAATAGGTAGCATTTAGAAATATAAACCACAGTTTATAGTTTTGTCTTCTTTTTCATTAAGTTGTGTGAAGTTATTTTGCCTACTTCTGTTTTAATTTAAATAAATAAAACTAAAGATGTGCTATATTAAAAGATTTAACAATAATGAACGAAGTATTTTTTTTTAGGAGTAACTACCAATTTGATTATCAAAAAGGTACATAACATTATTTTATCTTTTAAAGAGGGTGATTTATATATTTTAAATGTACATAAAATCCAAGGTAAATTAATAGTTTTGTCATTAATTATGTTTTTATAAAAACACGAAATGGTTTTCTTTTCTTGAGTTATAAAAGAGTCAGGTTAAGTTTTAGTAGAATGAAAGCCATGTTTTTGTTACAAAATGAAAGATGTAATGCTTTAAAATAATTTTAGTTGTATTACTGTGATAGTATCAACAATGAACATGAATTTCTTTGTTTTGATGCTCACCATTTGTTATTAGTGAAATTTAATGTAGTACGTTTAATAATAAATTGATTCTTCATGCGTGTTATAAACCGATTTCATACTGCTAGGGTTTCTAATCTAATACAAAACATTTGATTGAACTAAATATTTGTCTAGAAGACTGCTGTAATATTTTATAACTAAAAAGATTTTTGTAATTATTTAAAATAATCTATTTGCTCGATTTTTGAATAACAAAATAGATAGTAAAAATTAAAATATGAATGTTTTAATAGTTTGTAACATTATTTATAAGTAATTATTGATACCTAAATTTAAGGTTCATTTTATTTATTTTTATTAAACCTTAGAATAAATAATTATATTTTTTTACCTTTTTACCAATATTAGTAATCATTATTTTTTTATGGCACTGCAGTTAAAGACATCTTACATGTACTTTTAGAATTTATTGCTATGTTTCCAATCTCTACCACTTCACTAGCTGCCTATTAAAATACATCATTGCCTAATTAATTTCATGAGATATTATTTTGTGAATATATAATGTGAACACGGACTGAAAAACTTTCCAATGAAAAAACATAACATTTTAAAATATCCCAATATTGTGTTCATGAAATTTAATAGGAACTTTGCCATTATTCTGTTGTTGGATTTGGAATGCTGTAACTAGGAAATTATGGTTGGCTCGGCTCGTTAAAATTAAGTACAGTAATTAATTGTACTTTAATTTTTCTGTTTCATTTATAACAATATAATTCTACCAGGTAATAAGAGTTTTTACCATGGCTCATGTTAAAAATTTTCTAACAGTATATATGTTTAGGGTATTTGTAGGTGGTAAAACCATTTTAATTAGTATTGTAGTTAGTTACACAATGTTTCCCAATTTTAGTAACTGTTCCCATCATTATTTACCATCCTAAGTATTCTGTTAACTTGGACAGTGGAATTACAGAAAATTACCTCGCAAAATGCATCAAACGTCCAATTTTTGAGAACTGTTAAAAATAACAGTCGTAATCCAAATATTTTATGAAATCGATAAGTTTTAGAGTTTTTATGTAGATCTCAAAAATAATATACAAAACTGAAAGTTTTAAAATAGTACGTCAAATGGTGTCTAATATTTAATTTTAAAAAATCCTATGAAGAAGTAAAGAAAATATTCCATTTATAAAGTTTTTTATTAAGTAAATAACTGAAAAAAATTCTAATGGGGTGACTGAAATATTATCACGCAAAACACATATACTGTATCACACTGTATAGCACAAAAAGACATCATCTGTAAATAATATAATATTTTTGTTTTCTAAGGGTCAAGACGTAATGTGAAAATTTGAATCATAGAGAATATTTTGTGGATATCTTCTCTGAATTCCACATAAACTGTTCAGGAATATTTCCTGTAGTTAAAGTCTGTCGAAGCTCCGTCAGTAAAAGTCTCTCTCTCTCTCTCTCTCTCTTATATATTAAATATGTTACATTCATTTTATATAACTGAAATGATTTTTCACTACATCGACATGGTTAAATTAATACTCCTTGATACTTGTTACTTTCCCGCCAATTCTTTGTGTTATGCCGGTTTTGGCGGTATTCAGTATTGCTTCTTACAAGTTATACAGTAAATACTATTTATTACCTGTTAATCAAATTAATAATACTGGTTTGTTACTTAAATAAATTTGTTATAGTAATCTTAATATTTTATAAACGATGGCAAAGAAAAGTGGTGGAAAAGATTATGATGCTGAAAAAGGTAGTATATTTATTACTTTACACTATTAGCCTGATAGAAAAGTCAAATTCATTTAGGTTATCTGCCTGTTGTTACATATTATTATTTTACTTGCTTATACAAATTTAGTTTTAGACAAATGAGAAAATACATAATGGGTTGGGCTATATTTATGGGTATTAAATTTTTGTTAAAAGAAAAATTAACATTTTTAAGTGCAATTTATATTGGAGGATAGATGTATGTTCATCATAAAAATCAAGTTATATTATTAATTTTGCATTAAAATTTAATAGTGTAACTTCAATTTACATTAAATTCACTTGCTAGATTAATATATAACTGTGGGTACACATAGTACATTATGCTGTAATAGTTGATGACAGTGATACCAAAAAATCCTGTCTGAATTTTTCTATTGAGTGTAATTTATGTTTTACTTAATTTAAAATTAACAGTGGTGAAAATTGTTAATTATAACATTTTTTCAGTTTGACAAAATAAAAGATTTGTAAACTATCGGACGCCCTCTTGGCATCTTGCATGTCAGGTTAGGTCGGCCAATGTTATTTTATAATCAGTAGGCGTTAAAAAGTAAAACATTCAAGTTATATATTTTAAATAGGCCACTACTATCTTTCAAAGTAAGCCTAACAAAAAAACACTGGATGCCTAATGACGTGGATTTTATAATATTGTAAATAACCTTATATTGTTTTCCTATTGAAAAAAATCTATGCTGCCAATTATTTTTGTCCCGTGTAAGTTTGGAAAATAGTAGGCTAAGTTACATGCTTAAATTAAAGTAAAAAATTGTCAAATTACCATTTTTTGTTATAATATATACAGTGATTGCTGGTTACACTGTGTCTGGATATACTGCAGTATCTCGGATGTAATGTGGGCCCATCATGATGTCCCTTCTTAACGTGCGATGATTGAAGCGAGTTTAAGTAAATAACATCAAAGTATAATTTTGTGTGTTAATTGTTTGTAGAGAAAGCAATGACTGGATATTTGAAAATATTATTTCCAAAGTAATTTTACTAACAAATAATAATATCTTGTTATTGTATTAACTCTGTTATAAATATTAGTCTCTGACCCATTCTTGTAATATAAACACACAGACTAATAAATCATGGTTATCTAGTATGTAAACATACTAGGTTGCATCTACTGTCTTATGAATAGTACAAGAATTATTTACTGTTTATTCTTTATTAATACTTGAGTATTGATAAATGAATATACTGTAGTAAATGTGATGCTAATATGTTTTGGTTGAGCCTGTGTAACGCCTCAAGCTTATCTATAGATTCATTTTCTACATTGAATGTACTGCAATTAGCGTTATAATGTAGGTCTGCTTTGTCTGCAAAATTGTGCGTTATGACCTTGGATAAAATAGGCCAATTTTTAAAACATGAGGATTACTTGTCACACTGTCATTAACTATTATCAGTTGCACTTAGCATTTCAAGAAATCAGCTTGCAATAATCTTAATGATTAATCTGTGTGAAACTATATTTTCTGACAAATTAATAATATTTAAATTAATGTTATAAGTAAAACAAATTGCTTACACTGAACAAATATAAATTTACTTGAGTAATTATTTCACTAATACTTAGACTTATCCATGGAAGAAATAATAAGATTTATATATTTAATAATATTAACATTACTTCAATTTTCAGAAAAACTAAAAGAGTTCCTATTGGAATTTTGTTCTGTTGATGAAGAGGGACGCAAGAATTTTAAATATGCTTCACAGCTTACAAATCTGGCACATAGAGAGCAAGTAAGTTGTAATGTAGGCCTAGTTTAAGTTTAAATAAATAATGTGATGTTTTAATAAATAAAATTTATTCAGTATAGGCTTACTGCGACTAAACGAAATTTTGTCATTATCTGCACTGCCTAAATTTTTTTAACAGGTCTTTCATTTAAGAAATTTTATACAGGGTATGTTTCTTCATTTAATTCCTAGCCACAAGTGTTTCAAAAGAATTACAAATGGGCCTAGTTAATAATAAAGTTTGAATTTATATTTTATAATGTGAGTCATATTCATACAAACACTAAAGAAAAAGACAGTAACATCTTACCGAACTCTGTCTGATTTATCGGACACTTTTATATAAACTCATTGTTCTTAAGTTATGACAATTTTTTCACAAATGTACATTTAAAAAAATATCAAGTAGGGAACGATAAAACGTTAAACAGAATCAAACATTATTGTGATTTCATTGTCACGGATGGGACAGTTGCACTGTTTTTGAACAATAACAGGATGATATATCAAACATTTCAAATAAAATCAATGTAAGTTGGTTTTGTTCAGAGGAATCATTGCTTTTTAAACCTGAACATCATAAGTTTAAAAACTTAGCTGTTGTTTGCCTCCAGTAACATATTATGGGGGGGGCAGAGGCAGCTGAAGTGAGCAGCTGATGGGCTTAGCGAACCCACCATACTCTAGCTTATTCTACTCTCACTCATTTGCTCAACACACACACACACACACACACACACACACACACACAAACACATACAACCCTGCAGGGGGTGCAGACTAGCTGCACCAATTGAGAGGACCTAGATGAACCTCACGGCACCCGAGTCTAACACACACCTACACTTACGATTTAAACACTTTACACACACATTTAGGGATTTGCTGTACTTGTTCCGTTATGTCTGGGAGTGGCGATACTGCTTGGTTTCCTTTGGCGGGCCAAGTATGCGGAACCTGATGTGTGCCTAGCACTGCTGAGGACCTCTGATGGGACAAGTTCTGGGACCGAGCAGCCTATAGGCGCCTGGCAAGCACATGAGTGTTGAGTTATGGGTGTTGGAGCTCATAGCTGAGTATATCGAAACAAATGGTTGCATTCTGTGAGTACATAGAGGGTGGCTGCCAGTGGTACTTGGGTTTGGGGAACCGTAACTTTGTACTGGAACCCATTCCTGAGTATTCTGGAGTGCTGACAGACATGTATTTTGGCTCCAGGATATTGGAGGTCCCTCCCCAATTTATTGGGGATTCTCGCTTTAGTTTGAGTATTCTAGGCTACTGGTGATGTTTGGTGCACCCTGTACCATTTGTTCAAGATATCTTCATTCATGAATCGCTCGGAAAATATAATTATAACACACAAAAGAAGTCGACATGTGGAGCTGCCAGCTCCTAGATTCCTAATTTTTAAAAACGCTTTAGAAGGAGGAGATCTGTCGAAGGTGTCTCCATTTCTCATCAATAAGGCGATTGTTGGAATGGCAGGTCCTGTTGTTTCAACCAAGAAAATGCGGAACGGAATCTTACTAGTGGAAAGCAACAGCGACAAACAAAGTTTGTCGCTGCTGAAAATGGATTCATTTTTCGAAAGAGTTGAGGTGTCGGTGGAGCCACATTGAACCTTAAATTTTAGAAAAGGTGTGGTAACATGTCGGGACTTGCTGCACGTCGATCTGGAAGAAATAAAATGTGAGCTTGCATTCGAGTACGTCACAGATGTAACTCGAATAATGTGAATGGACAAAGGAGGAAAATACCAACCCCGTTATTCTCACATTTGGGAAACCAAATATTCCTGATTTCATTTATGCGGGCTATCAGCGACTTGCTGTACGTCCGTATGTTCCAAGCCTTCGTCGTTGTTTCAAATGTCAGGGTTTTGGACGTATGAGTGCAGCTTGTCCGAAAGCTGTATGTGGAAATTGTGGTGTCCAAGGTCATGATAGTAAGGACTGTAAGGATGATCCAAAGTGCCCAAATTGCGAGGGTGATCATCCTGCTCGATCTTTGAACTATCCAAAATATAAAGAAGAAAAAGCAATATTAACTATCATGACTACGGATACAATTTCCTTTTCTGGAGCCAGAAAGTTGTACAAGCTATCAAAGTCTCCGGTTGAAGGCAAATCTTTTGCCACGGTTGTCTCTACCAGCAAGAAGCCATCCTGCACCAGTTGTAGTGAGCTCACCAAGAATGTCCAGATTCTGACAGAACAGGTAGCACAACTGATGGCCCTACTTTCTAATGGTTTTACTCCTGCTTCTACATCTGAACAAGTTTCTGTACCATCAAGTACCACACCTACTCCGACTTCACTATCATCTGCTTCAAAAAAATTAACATCGTCTAATGTTAAGACACCTCTTACTCCTGACACAAACGATGTAAGCCAGACTACAAATTTTTGTTTTTAGTTTTTTTTTTTGTTAAATGTCCGACTTTTGTGCACACTTGGACTAATGCAGACGATGGGTTGATTTATAGCGTCTGTTGACAAGAAGATCTCTCCTGGCCTGGAATATTTTTTGAAGAAGAAATCGAATACTGCTCCTCCGTCAGTTAGTTTAAAAAAATAAAAAATCTAACATTGCAGGAAACAAACCTGTTAAAAAAATAGAAAAAAGTCTTAAAGGTAAACCTCCACAAATTAAATTTAAAAAAATCATCTGACTCGGACATCAGTCACAGGATAAACCTGATGTATATATAACTGACGAATCTAAAGTAAATCCTATCGTATACTAGTTATTATATTTCAATGTCTACTAATCCAATCAGTCATAACGTGATACAATGGAATATCAATGGGATAAGAAGCCATACTGAGGATTTGAAAGTTCTTGTGAGAGATGCGTCACCTTTGATAATATGTCTTCAAGAAACGCACCTCCATGAATCCCACACTTTCAGTTTTAGGGGTTATTCCATTACTAGATCCGATTTCATCATAGAGGAAAGAGCAAAAAGGTGGTGTCGCCATTTTTGCTCATAACTCTATCGAGTCGGTTTTTGTTAATGTAGTAACACCTCTACAAGCCGTTGCCGTTCAAATCACCGTACAATTCAAACTTACAATCTGCAGACTATATTTGCCGCCTAATTACAATTTCCGAAACCATGAAGTACGTGACTTAATATGCCAGTTGCCACCGCCGATATTATTATTAGGCGATTTTATCGCACATCATACTGCATGGGGTTCATCAACCTGTAACTCTAGAGGAATACGCATTGAAAGGATAAGGTCCAAATTGGATTTATGTCTTCTTAATAACGGTTCCCATACGCATTTAGCAGCATCTACTGGCAATTGGACCATTGTTGACTTGTCATTCTGCAGTCCAATTCTGACAACGAAGTTTGAATGGTCGGTATTACCTGATCTTTACGGCAGTGATCATACTCCCATTAATAATTCATTTCGCAATTTCCCTCGTCCGGATCAGCACCTGTCGCGTTGGATTCTGAAAAAAGCAAATTTGGAGGAATTTATGAAGTAGTATGTATCTCCAGACATTGAATATAATGACTGTATAAACACAATAGTGTCAAAATTTACTCAAAACATTTTACAAGCAGCAGAGAAAACTATTCCAAAAACTTCAGTACGCCCTTCACGTCCACCTATCCCTTGGTGGAACGAGCAGTGTAGGAAGGCGTTACGTTTACGTAGAAAAGCTCTGAGGAGATTCAACAGAAACCCGACAAGTGAAAACCTTGAACAATATAAAGTTCTTCGTGCAAAAGTTCGTAGAATATTCAGGCAAAGCAGAAAGGATTCTTGGACCCAATACATCGGAACAATATGTAGAACAACAGCTACATCTATTGTGTGGAAGAAATTACGTTCCATTTCTGGTCCGCCTCCATCTGTAGGATTGATGGGTCTTCCATAGACGAACGGATCATTGGTTTCTGACAGTTCCGATATTGTAAACCTTTTAGAGTCATCCTTTGGAAGTTTTTCCTCTTCTGCAGCCTATAACACTGCCTTTTGTAAATACAAAAGCGCATTAGAAAAATTGCCTTTCACTGTCGGTACTTCTGATGATTCTCCTCTGAACAGTCTGTTTACTCTACGTGAGCTAGAATCTGCATTGCTATCCACCAAGGATAGCTCCAGGTCCTGACAACCTTGTTTACTCCATGATTAAAAATCTTCCACCGTCAGGTAAGCTATTTCTTCTCGAAATATACAATCGTATATACGAGGAGCGTACATTCCTTGGCAATTGGTTGGAAGCTACAGTAATTCCCGTTCTTAAACCAGGCAAAGAGAAAACTGATCCAAGTAGCTATCGTCCTATTTCTCTCACCAGCATGCTATGCAAGCTGGTAGAAAAAATAATAAATCGTCGCCTTGTTTGTTATTTAGAAACTAATAAATTACTATCCAAAGAACGATGCGGTTTTCGACAAGTTCGATCTTCATTGGATCAGTTGGTTCTGTTAGAATCTGCAGTTCAAAATGCCTTCCTCTTGCGTCAAACACTTGTTGCAGTATTTTTTGACTTAGAGAAGGCATACGACATGACCTGGAGAAGAGGAATACTGAACATTTTAAAATCATGGGTTATGTAAGGCAGATTTCTTGCTTTTATTACAAATTTCCTGTCTAATAGGTACTTTAGGATACGTCTTGGAGCAACAGTTTCAGATCGATTCCACTTAGAGAATGGTGTTCTACAGGGGAGTGTACTTAGTGTTACCTTGTTTGCTATCGCAATCAATGGAATTACCGCTAATGTGCCCCCTTGTTCGATGTTCGCTCTTCGTGGACGATTTTGCTATTTTGTAAGCATCAGAAACATGGCAACAGCTGAAAGAACTCTTCTGCTGGTAATAAATAGGTTGCAGACATAGACGAGATCTACTGGCTTTAAATTCTCTTCTGCTAAAACTCATTGCATTGCCTTCAGTCGCCATCGACAGATCCAGGCTCCTACGTTATTTCTAGATAGTATACAGCTCCGGACCTCTTCTTCTGTTCGATTCTTGGGTCTAACATTCGACAAAAGGCTAACCTGGAATTCTCACGTGCGTGATCTAAAGTTACGATGCACCAAAATCCTCGATATGTTGAGGGTTCTTAATAGTTCTCGTTGGGGTGCTGATAGGACCAGTATGCTGATGTTTTACCGTTCTGTAATTCGTTCACAAATTGATTATGGCAGTATTGTATATTCATCTGCTCGATCATCCACGTTAAAGAAACTAGATCCTGTCCATCACTCTGCAGTCCGTCTTGTTTCTGGTGCTTTCCGCTCAAGTCCCGTCGTGAGTATTCTCGCCGATGCTGGCAAACCATCACTCTCTCGTCGGAGACAACAGTTACAACTGAGTTACGTATGTAATTTATTATGTAAACCGTGGCACCCTGCTTATAATGCAATTTTCCATAATCAGTTGCTCCAACAATATGAATCCCGACCGCATGCTACTGCGCCTGTTGGCATTAGAACATCCCGATTTTTTGAAGTATTGAACTACACCCAGTGTTTGAAAGGTCCATTTGTCTTGTCCCTCCATGGAAAATCAATATGCCGACCTTTGATTTCTCCTTGTGTGCATTTGATTTCTCCTAACATTGTGTATCAACGTGAGTTTTCTCGACTGACTAGTTCATGTCCAACTGCAAAATTTATTTTCACAGATGGTTCTAAGATGAATAACAATGTTGGGTGTGCATTTTACTCACTGGCCGAAACGTATAAGTATGGATTACCCTCAACTTTTAGTGTCTTTACAGTCGAACTCTATACCATCTTAAAGGCTCTGAATACTATTGAATTCGATAGTTTGCATTTCGTAGTTTGTTCCGATTCAAAAAGTGCACTCCAGGCAATCCGGGATATATATTCGGTAAACCCTCTGGTTCAAGATATTCTGTGCTCTGTCCACAGACTTGAACTACGAGGTGCAAGAATATCATTTATCTGGATTCCTGGTCACTATGGAATATTTGGAAACACTGTAGCGGATAATGCGGCAAAGGAAGCAACTTTTCTGCCGCCATTGCACTCAACTTGTAATCTTGTCTGACTTTCTTTGTCACTTAAAACATTTAATTCTTCTACAGTGCGAAAATGAATGTCCTGCTAAAAGCAGTAACAAATTGAGGGTAATTAAAAATACTGTTCGTCCTTGGGGGTCGTCAATATGTGCAAGTCGTAGAGAAGAGGTTGTTGTTACCTGCCTTCGCATTGGCCACTCCATGTTAACACATTTCTGATGGAACGTGGGGAGCCGCCTCTGTGCGGTTTTTGTAGAGAAACCATTACAGTAAGTCATATATTTCTAGACTGTGATGGTTTCCAAAATATACGGCGTGTATGTGGTCTGGAGAATAGTATGCAGAGGACGTTGGGAGATAGTGTCTCGGCCATTGACCGGACACTGAAATTCTTTGATCGTCTGAATTTGTTAAATGAAATTTAACTTAAAATAATATTGCAGGGACTCTTTACAGCCCTGCAACAAGTTGTATATTTGTGGCTATTTATTTATCTGAATTTATTATTGTTTGCTTTGTTTTCCTTGTTGTTTAGTTTTATTTATTTATTTGTTATATTTTATTGTAAACTAGTTTTAGGAATAGTATTTATAGCTGTTATTTTATATTATTTTATTTTATTTGTTATTTTGTGATATTCCTAAATTTTATTTTATTAACATCGTGCCTCGGCGATGATAATCTTAACGGTTTTTCGCCGGAAAAAAAAATATAATGGGTGGGACAGTGAATGGACTCAACTTTGAACATGCATCACTGTTTTTAACTGTTAAAAACTCTGGGAATCATTCATTGTTATTGTTTCAAACAAAATTTTATTTATTACTGCATTACAGCAAATTTATTGCTGTAATAATATTATATAATATGATGACTAAAGACATACCAAATTGATCTTATTTGTTATTAAAATTTATAATCAAAGGTTGTCATGGGTGGGACAGGAAAACATATTGGGTTTGACACACGTAAATAAGCAGTTTTATGACAGGAAAAGATTGTCTTAAACATTTAATAGTCAGCATGTTATCTTGAGTAAATATCCCTTTTAATGTGTAGAGGCATAATTAATTGTTAAAAGTAAGGTTTTATATATATATATATACCATTGACCGGACACTGAAATTCTTTGATCGTCTGAATTTGTTAAATGAAATTTAACTTAAAATAATATTGCAGGGACTCTTTACAGCCCTGCAACAAGTTGTATATTTGTGGCTATTTATTTATCTGAATTTATTATTGTTTGCTTTGTTTTCCTTGTTGTTTAGTTTTATTTATTTATTTGTTATATTTTATTGTAAACTAGTTTTAGGAATAGTATTTATAGCTGTTATTGTATATTGTTTTAAATTAGTGTTATTTGTTATTTTGTGATATTCCTAAATTTTATTTTATTAACATCGTGCCTCGGCGATGATAATCTTAACGGTTTTTCGCCGGAAAAAAAAATATTATGGGTGGGACAGTGAATGGACTCAACTTTGAACATGCATCACTGTTTTTAACTGTTAAAAACTCTGGGAATCATTCATTGTTATTGTTTCAAACAAAATTTTATTTATTACTGCATTACAGCAAATTTATTGCTGTAATAATATTATATAATATGATGACTAAAGACATACCAAATTGATCTTATTTGTTATTAAAATTTATAATCAAAGGTTGTCATGGGTGGGACAGGAAAACATATTGGGTTTGACACACGTAAATAAGCAGTTTTATGACAGGAAAAGATTGTCTTAAACATTTAATAGTCAGCATGTTATCTTGAGTAAATATCCCCTTTTAATGTGTAGAGGCATAATTAATTGTTAAAAGTAAGGTTTTATATATATATATATCACTATTATATCTACTGGTTCTTTTTAATCTTGAAGGCTGCTGATTGTTACCATTGAACAAAGATGCGCTCTTTGAATTTTTTTGATAACACTGAAGAAAAATAAAAAATTTGATTGATAGTCCAATAAGCTACAATCAATTTAGGGCAATATTCGTCTTTTGTCCATTGTTTCCAATACATTTTTTCAGTTGGATCAATCTCTTTTCCATTAATTAGAGTGTGAAAATTCTTACTCAACAGATGAAACTTAACATATCAATATGGGTAGATAGGAAACTACTTAATTTTTAATGAATAGTGTGAATAGGAAAGTTGAAATTTGCATAGAGTGAAGGTGTTTGCACAACCCTAGTTTGGAAACACAGGACTCAAGTTCTGCTGATTTGTTCAGAGCAGATTTTAATTTAGGCTGATATTTTCTTTTTCTTTCAGCATCTTTTCTGGTCAGTTAAAGATTTTTGAAATGAGGATAACTGGACTTTTTGCCTGGCTTCTGTCACTTTCTCTCTTTCTTTCTCTCTCTCTCTCTCTCTCTCTCTCTCTCTCCCTCTCTCCCTCTCTCCCTCCCTTCCTCCCTCCCTCCCTTCCTTCCTCCCTCTCTCTCTCTCTCTCTCTCTCTCTCTTTTTTTCTCTCTCTCTTTTTTTGTTATATGTTTCATTCTTTATTGCATCTTGTCAAATTTCTTGATGTTACCTCAGTGCTCTGTTGACATAGTTTCCCCATTGTCTGAAAAAACCAACATTATGATTTCTTTTAGAATAGTTTTTTTCAAATATAAATACTAATAATTTTTAGTCACTATTATTTTTTATTTGTTAGGGAATACTATGTACTGGTGTCCAGCTGAAAATATTATTATTAAATATGTTCTAATTTAATTCTTTTTGTTTAAAATATGTCCCCAAAAAAATGTTATATAAGTCCATGTAAAATTAGTTCTTGGGGCACAATGGGAAACTGAACACTATATTTAACTGGAAACATTTATTTATTATTAACACTATGCAAATGGGTGGATTTCTCATGCCTCTTTTGTAAAATGTTATAGTTATAGCATATATTTATACAAATTTAAGCCTATATTTTAATGTAGGCATCTTCATGCTTTAAGAAATTTTATAAACATGTAAATACACCATTATGTAATTAATTTATTTAGAAGTGTTTCTTATTTCACTTTTTGACAGAAGAAAATTGGTACTAAGAACAGCCAGGTCTCAGATCTTTCTTGGTAAAAATTTCTAGTGTCCTACAAGAAAATAAGAGTAAGCTTTGTGCCCTCTACCAATCGTTTCTCTCTCTCTCTCTCTCTCTCTCTCTCTCTCTCTCTCTCTCTCTCTCTCTCTCTCTCTCTCTCTCTCTCTCTCTCTCTCTCTCTCTCTCTCTCTCTCTCTCTCTCTCTCTCTCTCTCTCTCTCTCTCTCTCTCTCTCTCTCTCTCTCTCTCTCTCTCTCTCTCTCTCTCTCTCTCTCTCTCTCTCTCTCTCTCTCTCTCTCTCTCTCTCTCTCTCTCTCTCTCTCTCTCTCTCTCTCTCTCTCTCTCTCTCTCTCTCTCTCTCTCTCTCTCTCTCTCTCTCTCTCTCTCTCTCTCTCTCTCTCTCTCTCTCTCTCTCTCTCTCTCTCTCTCTCTCTCTCTCTCTCTCTCTCTCTCTCTCTCTCTCTCTCTCTCTCTCTCTCTCTCTCTCTCTCTCTCTCTCTCTCTCTCTCTCTCTCTCTCTCTCTCTCTCTCTCTCTCTCTCTCTCTCTCTCTCTCTCTCTCTCTCTCTCTCTCTCTCTCTCTCTCTCTCTCTCTCTCTCTCTCTCTCTCTCTCTCTCTCTCTCTCTCTCTCTCTCTCTCTCTCTCTCTCTCTCTCTCTCTCTCTCTCTCTCTCTCTCTCTCTCTCTCTCTCTCTCTCTCTCTCTCTCTCTCTCTCTCTCTCTCTCTCTCTCTCTCTCTCTCTCTCTCTCTCTCTCTCTCTCTCTCTCTCTCTCTCTCTCTCTCTCTCTCTCTCTCTCTCTCTCTCTCTCTCTCTCTCTCTCTCTCTCTCTCTCTCTCTCTCTCTCTCTCTCTCTCTCTCTCTCTCTCTCTCTCTCTCTCTCTCTCTCTCTCTCTCTCTCTCTCTCTATCTCTCTCTCTCTCTCTCTCTCTCTCTCTCTCTCTCTCTCTCTCTCTCTCTCTCTCTCTCTCTCTCTCTCTCTCTCTCTCTCTCTCTCTCTCTCTCTCTCTCTCTCTCTCTCTCTCTCTCTCTCTCTCTCTCTCTCTCTCTCTCTCTCTCTCTCTCTCTCTCTCTCTCTCTCTCTCTCTCTCTCTCTCTATATATATATATATATATATATATATATATATATATATATATATATATATATATATATATATATATATATATATATATATATATATATATACAGAAGAAAAACCAATCATTTCTCTTTCTCTCTCTACAAAAGAAAAAAATATATAAATTGTGTTAAAGATGTTAATTCTACATAGAGAATATAGAATGGCTAATGAACAGGTATCTAGTGGCATTAGTGAAATAGTGAAAAGATTTATAATGGGCTGTCTGTTAATCTCAAAGGATGAAAATATGTTTGTGTTATTCTGCTGATTCTGGATATCAAAAAGGTATTGGTAAGGAACATGGTGTGGAGCAGTCTGCAGTGTCAAAAGTATTTAAAGATGTTATTACAAGTATTAACGAATAAGCGACCAGTTGGATTACTTTTTTTATTACACAAAGTGTGGTATTAAAGACATTTCAATTCTTGTGCAACGAAATGCATTTCACTGTTAGCGATATGCGAGTCATTTTCTTCACCACTTTCATAAGAGATAACTTTCCTACAGTAAATACTCATATAAAATACAAATATAATTAACCAACAGACAACCAGTAAGGCTTATTTAGAAAAAAAGCTAACTTCAAACAGCAAACTTAGGTACTATAAAAATTGATAATATTTTATTTTAACCATTTCTGACTGTAGGTCTACCATTTCATATATGTAGGTCTACATGAAAGTTTTTTTGGTTGATCTATAGATTTATAATGAAGTACATCTAACTGAAAGATTTGCTCATAAGCAAATTGTAATCATTATTTATATGGAATGAAAAAAATGTTTTTGCTTCTAAATTTTATTTCAAACTACACTCCTAGCTTTTCCTTCAAACATGTCCTTCAGTTTATTCATATGCCTCAATGTGATGTTTCTACAGTACCATAAAAATAATATTTAATTTTTGTGCATTCAGAATTTATTATATCCAACTTAAATGAATGTGATACTTTATGAAATAATAAGGGCAGTTGAGTTCAGAGACCTGGTTTATTGTTAATTGTCAGTATGTGTAATTATCTACAATGAATGTTAATACCTTTAATAAACTTTTTGATTCCTACTTATATTGAACTTTTGTTATACAAAACATAAATGTTTAACCATGTATATAAAGTAAGTTCATTTTGTTTATACAAATTATGTTTGTTTCATTTAGGTGGCGTTGTACATTGATCTGGATGATGTTGATACATTTGATTCTGCTTTGGCTGAGTCAATTATAAACAATACTCGTCGTTACACAATGATTCTTTCAAATCTTGTTTATGAATTGTTACCGGATTATAAGGAGAAGGAGGTTAGAGTGATAAATGTTTTTATTTTTAATACTGGGTAAATGTAAGGAAAAGAAAATTTTTGGATATTATTTATAAAATAATTTATTTTTGAAATAATTATGGTAAGGTCCATTGTCATATCCATTGAAATTTGCATACAAAAAAATATGTTTTAAGTTAGGCACTTTTTGTTTATTCTTACCATAACACACAAATGGGACCTTTTTTAGTAAGCGGGAACCACCAAAATGTTTATATATATATATAGTGTGAGTTGGGTTATTAAACTTATATATGTATATATATTTTACGAAAACTGGTTTTTCTTCAATAATCATTGTTTTATTATATTTTTTACATTGTTTACGTACATAATTTAAATTCATATAATATTAATGTATGATTTATAAAATTTGTAAAAAACAAATTTAATTTCTACTATTATTATTACAAATAATAATAAATAAAAAAAACTACAAATGATAAACAAAGATTAAAATTTAATAAACTAATTCAAATTAACAAAATTTATTATTATCATTTCCAGTAGCTGAAATAGCAACATACTTCAATATTGTTATTTATTGCTTTTGAATCAATGATATTATGACAATGATTCTTATATCGAAATGAAACAAAACAATAACATAATATATTATGAAATTAATATATTTGAAACTTAATGAAATTAATATATTAATAAATCAAACTTAACATTTGAATCTATTACGCCTATCACAATAATTAATCAGTTCTTAAAATTGTCTATTTAATTATTAAAAAAAAAAAAATTCGGGGGGATTAATGAGCTGGTCTCATTTAAGATTGTTCCAAAATGGAAATGGTTGTATAATACAAATTAAATTGTTTATTTCAAGTGTTTATACGTTATTATTGTGATATGATATGATTGTATTAATATTCCTTCAACATTATTTAAATGGCAAACAAATTATCAGTAGAAACCGATAAAATAAAATGGTTAAATTTCACCCATATTTAAAAAAAAAAAAATTTTTTTCTTGATTCACTTACTATATTAATATATATATATATATATATATATATATATTTCACTGCTAGTATTTATTTCTATTGATCACTAACTTCACTATTTATCACTATTGCAATGTGATCTTGACAAACCGCTATGGTTGTCAGATCCGTCTCTCTCCAACTCACACCGAACACTGTCTATTTATACTTCTGAGATGACGCTATCTTGGGTTTTACACATTTCTCGTCGAACTCAAGTTACTCTGATGTTCAAGTTCGTAAATTTTAGTGAAAGGTCATTGTTACTGTAAACTTTGCACATAAATTCGTTGAGACTAGTATCTTTAACGGCATGATAGTCTTAACTAATTTATTTCGTATTTATTTATTTAATTTGAAATTTGTCAAGTTTTTTTCATAACCTCTCTTTTTCACATAGCACTAGATTAACTTACACTCTTTGGTTGTGATGAATGAACTGTCTTCTAGCTACAGTTATGGTGTCTCAATATGTCTGCCTTGTCGATTGAATTGTAGCTGGAGATTGTGATGTTTTTGATTTATACATCTTCTTCCATTGAAAATATGGTTTTTACTTCCTAGAATGCTGGTTTAGTGACATATTCGATAATTTAGTGATCCTCATTGAATAAGTAATGATTTGATAAAATGAAATATGTTTGAATGCTATGAAATAGGCTTGATGCTATGACATTACTGCGACTGTTGTTTACATTTCGTAGCTTGGCTTGGGGTTCGTGCAGTGTTTACATGTGAGTGTTTATAATCTATTTTGTGGTTTGAATTATGAATTGTTAAAAATTTTCAGTCATATTTCAAATTCTTTATATACGTAGAAAATGTTTTTTTTTCAATTAACAATACAGCCTATTAGAAATAGTTGTACATATTTTTTTAAAATTATACATTGTAAAATTAAAAAATATGTAATAATAATATGTGATTGATTGTTTATTATTCTAACTAATTACAAAATAAAACTAACAAAACAATAACACAATAACATATGATAAACATTAAACAGATTAAAATTTCATGAACTAACACAAATTAATAAAATTGATTATTATTATTTTCAGTAGCTGAATTAAAATATCTTCAATAACAAAAGAAAACAATAACATGACAAGTTACGATATCAATTAATTATTTCTATATAAAAAATAAACATTTGATTATTTAATTTGATATTAACTTATAGTACATAATCATTTGATATAGCGAGGATATCTTTTAATTTTCCACTCTACCATTTATTTAGAGGTCTAAACTAACTTAGTAGTATTGATCGATCAATGTTTATTGGAGTTAATTTGAAAATAAATTGTAATACATGGAATGAACTAGTTGCAAAAGAAATTACCACAATCCCTTTTGCTACTGAAAGGAAATTAAAAAAAAAACAAACAATTATATTAAATTATTCTTATAACTAAATAGTATACAAAATGTCACAAGTCATTTAAAGTCACACAATTTGTTTTTAAATGAATATTACAAGTCTTTACGATGTCTCCTAAAATATTCTAATGTTGAAAAATTTCAAGTCTGTTACACATGTCACAATAAATAATCTGATTTTAAATTGTCTACTTTATTGTTTAAATTCTAGGGGGGGATTATCGAGCTGGCCTCATTCAAGTTTTCAAAATGGAAACAAGTCTATAATAAATATTGTGAATTAAAGTGTGTATTTCAAATGTTGACATGTAATTATTTTATTATTATTATATTGATATTTACTTAAAATTCTTGAAAGAGCAAAATAGATTAACGTTAGAAAGCGGTATAAAAAAAAAAAAAAAAAAAAAAAAAAAAAAAAAAATGGTTAGATCTCGCCCATATTTTCCACAAAATTTTAATATTTATCTTGATGCACTATCACTATTACTTTCTATGTATATCACACTGCTAATATTTATTTCTAGTAACACTCTTCCCTACTGATCACTATTTTGCACTGTGATCTTGACGAACTGTTGTGGTTGTCAGATCTGTCTCTCTCCTACCCACGCTCATTATTCTATTTGTACCTTCTGTTACGACTTTTCGTCTATCTGAAGTCTGAAAAACTCGAGTTACTCTGATGTTCAAGTTCGTAAATTTTAGCGGAATGTCATTATTACATAAACCATGCATATAAATTCGTCACAACTGATTTCTTTAATAGACTAATAGATTTTGACTAGTTTATCTTCCATTTATTTTGAAATTTTGTTGAAATGCGTTACTTAACCTCACTTTTTCTTACCGCTAAATTTACTCACGCCATTCCGCTTGACGTTTGAACGTTCCTTCTAGCTACAGTGATGGTGTTCCAATATGGCTTTCTTGTTGATTAAGTTGTAGGCTGTTTCAGTGATATTTTTGATTTGGACATTTACTGCCGATGAAGGTATGGTATTTTCTTAAAATGCTGTTTTAGTAACATAATTTAGTAATCTTCGTTGAATAAGTGATGATTTACTAAAATGAAATATATTTGAACTAGGCTTGATGCTATGATGTCACCGCGGCTGTTTCTTTACGTTTCTTAACTTGGTTTGGGTTAGTGTGGTGTTTGCATTCGAGTGTTGGTAACCTATCTTGTGATTTGGATTATGAATTGTTACAATATAAATGAATACAAAATTTATTCTGTATCGCCATTAACATATGAATGTAAATTAAATTCAGAAATATTATTTAACATTTCCTCCAACAAACCATTATATTTATTGTTTTCTCGGTCCAAAAATTCACATATGAATCCAATAACTTGCATCTAATGCCATGTTTCTTCTTATGAATTTTAGCTTGCCACTACAAACATTCAGTGCTTTGAGTCAACTAAGTTTTTGGTATGATTTACAGTTTTATATTTGTAATTCATTCATCCTGATTGTAAACAATCATGTGCTCTTTACATAAATGTGATATGATTTTAGTGCCTGGTTGAATGCATGCTACAATTGTAAAAGTTAATGTCACTTTTGTCCTATGGGGCCAGCATATATAAAACATTTTTTGACAAATTTTTCCAAGAAGCTGTAGTGATAATATGTTCCCATTATTTTTCTCTATAAGGAACAGATTCATTAATTTATGCAATTGTTTCAGGACCATCTAGTCTATTTTTGTCTTATTTTATAATAATGTAAATGCACATATTTCTCATAAATAATTTTTCCAATTTGTAATAGCTTCAGTCTGCGTAATTATTTCTTTTTTACAAAATGCTATAGTTCTATAACCTTTGACTGTACATATATCTGTCAAGATATTTGTTTTGTATGAGGTTCAATTATTAAATTACTTTATTATTTCTTGTATAAATATTTCAAATTTGATTTTATGTAGATTCACTTTAATTGCAGGATTTTATTTGAAGAATGTAATTATTGAAAGTATAAGTCATAAGTGTATTATGTTTTAAAATATTTTTTATAATTATATAAATAAACAAAATAATTGTTTCAAAATATAATTTAGTGTTTTCCAGCCTTGTGCCTTTTGTAAGAGACACTTTTTCTCTACATGTACGTTTTTTGCAGCAACGTCGTGTTTGTCCATTGTTTCTGCAAAAATCAATGGCTTTGTCTATAGTACCAATGGACTTAATGTTAAATTTTCCATATTTAAAATAAATTTTGACTGTCCTATAAATCTTTTTATGTTCTGCAATACATGTATTAAATCATTTATTTAAAAATATTTTAGGGTAACTTTGGTTTATTGTGTTCGCTGGGCACACCTAGGTGTATCACATAACTGGGCGCGCCGCAGCAATTTGGCTGCAATGCCTAATTCCGCTTTTGTACCCATGTAAACTAATTTTAAGTGGACGCATTGCATTATTTTTTGTTGTAGTTTGTTTCTAATTGATTTATTTTAATTTTAAGTTTTTTAATAGTTACATTTATTTAAAAAAGATTTAATATTTGAAACATAGACAATAGTTAATGAATACAAACATTTGTCTGAAAAAGAATTGAATTTTGTACAAGAAACATGATAAATATTACGGGATTCTTACTGGTCACACTTATCAAAAATACATTTTTATAAACAAAAATTTTAAAATTAATATTTACAAATTTAATCTCAGTCAACATCCGTTGCTTCAGCTTCGTGCAAACAGCTGTCATCTGGCTGTGATTCTTACAAACATTCTTGTTACATTCTTTGCAGACAATTTTGGTTCTGTTATTTTTGTGTGGTCCGGAAATATGACAAATAGGTCTACGTGTTGGTACTTGAGCCTGTTGATTTTACAATAACTTATATTTGCCTAAAAAAAACATGAAGTTATTTTGGAAGAGTTAGAATTGTCGTTCTAGCTTTCATGTGTCCACTCATCAAACTGTGTGCTAGTTTTTTCGAAAAATTGCATCTTTGCTCAGTGTAATCCAGATGGTTGAATTTGTAAATTATATTTGCATTTATTCGGGCAATGACTAAATGCCGATAAAAAACTGGCATATTTCGTAGTGTTATAATCAAAATTTAAAATAGACTTTTTGGAATCTTTGTCAATAGAATAGAATCACGGTAAAAAAAAAAAACAATATAAACTATAACCTAAACATAAAACTACCGGAAGGGTAAAAGTGACTATGCATGCAAAAATATAGTGAGAATAACACTACGAGATCGGTTGCATGGTTAGGCACGCCACAGCAACTGGGCCGCAGATGTAACTACCTCGCCTTCATTCCTTATTTCCAGATGGACTGAAGATAAGGCGGTATTCTTTTTATACAGTTCGTGTTCCTCATGGTGGTCTTGACAAATACTCAAAACCCTGAAAACATTTCACCATCGATACCTACCGTAAGATGCGAAAATAAAAGATTGTGGCCAATTTGCTGCTGGCGCGCCCACATAAGGGTTAAACAATGGCAATAAATATAACTTCAATTGAAATAGTATTAACAAAGGAAGCACAGTAGTATGTTGTGAAATCAGCTGTTTAGTTGATCCTCTGTCCCTATGTCACTGTAATGTTAGGTTACAATTTTCCCATTGCATATGACACCTTATGTTTTATAAAGTAAATTTAAAAATGTTTTCGTAATTTTCAGTCTGTTGCAAAAGATGCTCTGGACATATATATACAACATCGTATCCTGATAGAGCAACGTAATAGACAACCAGGAGAACAAAGAGATCCAAATAACAAATATCCACCTGAACTGATGCGAAGATTGTAAGTAATGGTTTCGTAGTTTCTAGAAGACAGGTGTATTTCTATCATGAATATCATTTAATTATTAAATTTTAATATGTTATTAATTGTAATTATGTAACCTAAACCAAAATTTGTTTGCTGCATGAGTGTTGTATATTAGTTTATCTCTACTCTCCTTAAATAATAATATGGAATGAATAGTAGAAGCACTGTTCATGAGGCAATAGATACAATTTGTAATGTTTACATACTGCGTTAGATAACAGGAACTTATTAGACTGTGTGTGGGACAATGAGAAATGGAAAGAGAGGCATCATTTGTTATCAGCAGTAATATTGCTTTGGAAGTAATATTTTCCAAAGAATTGGTCATCACTTTGTCCGAAAAAGGTTATACATTGACATGCAAGTTATTTATATCAATGAGTTACCACAAGTTAAGAAGGGTAGTTGGTTTTACATCCAATACCATAGCGCAGTATAACCGGCGGTCACTTTACTGCCATTCACCTTTAACACTTCCATTTTTGATTCCATTTAATATTTATTTTTTCAGTGAGATTTACTTTAACGACTTGGGTACAAGAAAACCAGTTCCGATCCGTGAAGTGAAAGCTGAATATGTGGGAAAGCTGGTGACTGTGAGAGGAGTTGTAACACGCTGCACCGAGGTGAAGCCTATGATGGTGGTTGCCACTTACACATGTGACAACTGCGGCGCTGAAACATATCAGCCAGTGAGCACTTCATTTTTGTATATCTAAACATTTCTGAACTTGGTTATAATGGTGTCAGTTGAAAAGTTCTGGCCAAACGACTATCTTTAATATAAAATAAGAACTCCGGTTTCAGCAACACTGAATATTGTACTACTAAATTATAGTGTCAAAAGCGTGTGTGTGCATGCATGCATGTGTGTGTATGCATGCATGCATGTGTGTGTGTGTCCTCTATAGATCCAAACATGTTTTGTAAAAAATTAAAGGTTTTTTTTTTACTTGCATAATAAACTTAATTTTACTTACAAAATAATTCACAATTTCAAAATAATGAAATTTATGTAGTTTATTATTAGATATCCACTTTGAGGGATTATTTTTCCATCAAATGGTAAAAATCTAGATATAATAGAGTAGTTCGTTTTTTTACTTAAGTTTATGTAAAATTCTGTTTTTCGTCAGTTTGATTGCTAGTGGCGCACTTATTACTACTTATACTGCTAGGCTAATGGGTTGAACACATAAATATAGTAATAAAAATTATGTATCAATGAAATAGTAAACTTTTATACTTTTTATTTTGTAGTAATCTTTAAAATTGAGGTTTTTATAACGTTTTTCATAAATATTAATTTTTTTTATCCCTTAAGTGACATTATAACCAAGTTCCATTGTAGTTTTATTTTTTATGTAGAATGCATACTGTATAAAGATACAGGAAACCCTCGGTTAACCTTATGCAATCGAAGCACGATCTAATTTGCAAAAACACCTTTTTTTAATACTTCGAAAAATATTACAAAAGGGAACTTTTTAATAAATTGTACTGTTTTACAATAACAAATTGGCCTATGTAAGGTACAGTACTTGTTTCCTCTAATTTATTTATCAAAGTTGATATTCATTGTTTATACTGAAGTTATTTATGACATACTGTAGTTTATTGATAAACACCTCTTTGTCAGCATAATCTGTCAACCACTCGTAACTGTGCATTTGTTATAAAGTTCTAGATAGATAAGCAGAGCCTGACTTAAAACCTAAACATTCAACAGCCTAATTGTCTAGGTTTATGTTTTTTTCTTTTTAACATAGGCCTACACACTTAGCCAACATTTTTTTCACATAGGCCTTCACAGGCTTATGTTTTTGTTACATGTTTAGATTTTAGGGTACTGTAGATAGACTTGAGACCGAGAGTTAATCCATAGGCCTACCCTCAGAATATCATGTTTTGTCTTAATTGACTATTAAGTTTTCAAGATTTGTTTTGTTTCCTAAATTATTGTCTGCATTAGCCCAAGTGTGCACAACAGTCGGACGTTAAACACCAAAAAAAACGAAAAAAATCCTAGATGAAATTTTTATTTTTAGTACAATATAGCCTTCTTTATATTAGTTTAAAGAACAAATTTAGAATAGAAAATTTAAAGTGGTAAATATTTGTTATATTTAAAATAAAACTTTTTGCTAGTAAAATGTGATTGAACAAAGAAGATTACAGAAGTTTTTTTTTAATTTATGAATTTTCACATTGTAATTCAGCTTGCATCAAACTACATTGGGTGTTGAACTGATTGGCCGAGCACTTGCAGCATTTACGGCTTAGTCATCGAGAGCATGCGGTAGAAAAATAAGGTTAATAACCACAGCAAGCACACTGTCGATTAAATAACAGTTCAAAAACTTCATAAGCATAAACATTGACGAACGTCAGATTAGCGCGAGTCTACCATATAGAGTTCTCTGTATTTACACACTAATCATTCAATTGAGTGCTTGTGGCATTTATGACCTAGTCATTGGGAGCATGTGGTTGAAAAATAGGGTTTGTAACTACCATAAGCGCAATGCCGATTAAATAACAGTTCGACAACTTTGTGAGTGTAAACATTGGTGTGATGAGTCATACATTTAAGGTGATGTCTTATTAATGTTTTCTGAACTTCATGCTTTATTTAGGGTATTTAAATAAATACTCTCGAATAACTGAACTTTTTGGTAACCAAACCAGTCTTCCCCCCAATTAGTTCAGATAACTGAGGGTTTACTATACATGGATAAAATTACTGTTATCATATAATCATAGGTCCTTATGTTGTTATATTTTGAACTATTCACATTAAAATTGGTTTCTTCATTGTGTTAAGTTTATATCTTTTTTCTGCATTAATTTAGAGTTATAAGCAATAAACGTGTTCGATAATATGGGTAGATCATATAGTTTTTTGTTTTGCTTAATGTTCATACTCTTAGGGGTTCGGGGCCTCTACTACTCGGGTTCTCTTATGAATTAACTATCGGTGGTTCATGAAAAAAAACCTTTAATATATTGAAATGTATTACATTACATTTATCTTGTAACAGCTACAACTACGGTAAATGACAACTCCAAGAATGAACTCTACTATCACATTCTTCAAAATGTTCCCCCGGAATATATCCTAATGTATTCAAACCAAAAGTAAAAAGGGGAAGAAGTGTACGCAAATTTTTGTCTACTTAATTTTACCGCCGATTCGCCACTTCTCAGCACTGCCTGGCTGGAATGCTTTTCCGTAGTGTGTCCCGACATACAGCTCTTCGTATCGCCACAGAATCGACTTTCCTTCAGAATATACCGACGTTCCGGTCTCCTTGGAATCGACTGTTCTCGCCCTACCTCTTCCCCAAGCTTTTATTTCAACTGCTGTTCTACATACCTTATTGCTTATTGCAACAGGCAGTATGTCAGCAGTTTCTTAATTTGCCTATGTCTTTGTCAATAATGTTCATTCTTTGGCTGTGATCTCATTCTAATATTTAAAACTAGTAACTAAAAATTAACATTTTTTAAAAATCCTAACAATACATTTTGCAAGTTGCACTAATGATGATGAGGGATTGGTGTTAATGAAAATGGTAAAGTCATCAATAAGTTATTATAATAAGAAAATGGTAAGTCATCAATGGTGTTATTGAAAGTCATCAATAACTGCACTTTCAGTTTCAGAGATGCAGCAAACTGACTGATGTATTGGCGACATCGACCCCCCGAGCCCTAAGTCACATTGTTTGACCAGTGCTATTTTGTATATTTACAAGATTTATTTTATGATACATCTGATTTTACACTATCACTCATTTTAGATTTGTAGTGTATACTACATATTGGTAGGACACTGGCAGTCTGTTTTGCGGACTTATATCTTTGTGTCATTTGTATTTTGTATTACTTATTTTAACATTTAGCCATTTATGTTCTTTTGTTTTTTCATGTTTACACTGTACGTGAAAATCCAAAAACAATAAAAACAACTTGAATCTTTTTAGCTCAAAATGTTTTTTAAGCTAACATGGGCAACAACATTCTTTATAATCAGTGAAAATATGTTTTTTTTAACAATTTTAAGCATATTAAGGATGGGGTGGATAGTTTTATAACATTTTTTTTTGTATTAAGTGTAATCAAACATTTTTAATTCAATTTTTTGTGGGTAATAATGCCTTGGTAATCAGACCATTTCACCAAACAAGTAGTTGGATAAACAACAGATGATATTTTCTTCTTTATGACATCTTTTATGTGTATTATTTTGCAGAAAAAAAAATTAAAAAATAAGAATTTTGATTTTGTTCCATATGTATAGAATTGTAACTACTGCTTTGTTATTAACATTAGGTTGGGTCATTAACATTTATGCCGATCGTGATGTGTCCAAGTGAAGATTGCCGAGTAAACAAATCTGGCGGTCGTCTTTATCTTCAGTCCAGAGGTTCGAAATTTATCAAGTTTCAAGAAATTAAAATTCAAGAACAAGTAAGTTAACACTATTTACTACTTATGTAAGTTGTATAGGCGTAATACTTTGGTTTTTAAAAATATTAAACTATAATTTATATATAAAAATGAAATTCAGTACCACTGACTGTTTAATGTAAAAAGTAGATTAATTTTTAATTAATTGTTAAATGTAAAGATCCAGCACTGGTGGACCAATAGTCTAGTCAACGATGGTATTTCACTCAAAAATCTTTAGGACTAAATGGATTGATGTGAAAGTTTGACAGAAGGTGCAAGAAACAAAAGTTATATATTGCCATTGTACGCTTCAACCCCAGGGAGTGGTGCCACCCTTCTCGGGGGTGAAAATTATAATATGCAAAATGACTATAGAAAGTGATAGCGGAACAAATTCTAAGCAAAAAATGTTTTATGAGCTTTTTTTTGATAAGTCAAAACTTTTCGAGTTAATAGCAATCAAAATTGCTCGTTTTTTGTCAAATAATGCTTGATTTTAATCGAATTTTGATAAATAACTCGAAAACCGTACATTTTATCGGAAAAAAGGTAATGTACAAAATGAAGAGATTAATGTTCTTGAAATTTTTATATGTGCATTAGAAATTTAGTTATTGCTAGTTCAAGAAAATTAAAAAAAAGTGCAATTGAATTGTTTAACCACAAATAATAAGAAAACGAAGCATTTTTTGGGAAAAACAATGAAACGTTTTTGAAGAACTTAAAAAAAATCCTTTAAAATGAGCGGTTGTAAAAGGTTTTTGGATGAATATTTACAGAGTTATGGTCAAAATAATGTTGACTGTTTACTTCATCAGCGAAAAAATCAGCATTAAGACCTGTACCATTTCGACCGGGATTGAAAGTAAATGTATTCCATGAACCAATTTATCAATTTGAGTCTTAACAATATGTTCCTAATGTTTCATGGGTTTAGGATTTGTAGTTTAAAAAAAACACTCAATTTTAATAAACAAAAAAAAATTTAATATTTCTAAACAATTTTCTTATTTTCAAAATAACTGGAAAACTGAAGTAGAATGTGCTAGAGTATAAAAATATAGCTTCTTTTTCAAAAAAATTTTTATTTATCTGTATAGGGTGGGAATTAACACTGTTTAAAGGAATTATGACTGTTTAAAACTCATATTTTAGTAATTGGGATTATGACCTATTCTTCTCATCAGTGGTCCATCTACTCACCTCGTAGATAGATATCTACTCACCACTGATGGGTAGAATGTGGTCCGGTGGCTATGTTGCAATAACTCATATTTAGTTCGAGAATAACCTTGTCTAAGCCCTTTGACCTTGAAAATTTCAAAAACTAAAGTCTAAATGAGTTCAACTTTTTTTAACACATAGCCCTAACAAGTACCTATTAAATCATTTTTGGCTCTTTTTAATATCTCAAAAATTAAGGAAGTTATCGGCGAAAAACCAAATGCACTGATTTACTGAATTTTTAGAAGCACACGCATTCTTTCATTTTCAATCATTTTGGAGCATTTCGAATATATTAGAATTCATATGTTGGGCTAAAAATTTAAAAATACACACACACACACACACACACACACACACACATATATATATATATATATATATATATATATATATATAACTCCCAACAACGAGACTTGCCAACAGAATCCTTAAGTATATACAAATTGTCAAATCAACAACATCGTGGATCGCACAAGTCAGAATAGACCTACATGACGCAGGAATAGACTCAACAGATGTTGAAGACAGGCACGCATACAGGAGAAAGATGCTCGGTTGGAGGGTCCCAGAGAATGAAATGCCAAAGAGAGCAGGGTTAAAATGGACGGAGGAGCGGAAGAGGATCCATGGGGACAGGATGAGGGAGGTGTGGAGGATTAGAAGGAACAAGACATGAGTCGGAGTGCTTTGTGTGATCCAACAGGGTCTATGCGCAAATAATAATAATAATAATATATATATATAGCCAGAACATAGGTATAACGTGTCATAGAATGGTAAGGACCTTCTAGCTTCATCGAGCATACTTCGAATTTGAACATATGAATTGAATTAAATTGAATTTATAATTTATTAAATACACCTGTAAAAAATTCTAAACACATCAAACTTAATATTTCGTCAATTCTACCATTAGGGGTGATTTTTAAGAGTAAAAATGGTGCTATAAATTATAAATTTTATACGATTTGAGGTTACGAATTAATAAATTCAATTGCGACATTATAAATCAATTATAATTAATTTGTTTGCAATTTTTTTAAAGGGGTTGTTTTTAGAGGTGCAAGGTACCATAATAAGCCATGATTCGTATCACATATCACTTTTCTCCTGTATATTTAAACGAATTCAACTTTCAAATATTTAAGTCAAAAGTTTTCATAATTTTTTTAAATGGTGGTATTAAGGGATGATGTTCAGGCTGAAAATAAAAAAAAGAATCATTATTTTTTAAAATTAATTATTTTGCTTAATAATTTTTAATTTATTGTAGGTAAACCCGTAAATGATTTGATGCAGTTGATACCTAATTTTTTGTCGATAAGGGGTGGTTTTTAAGGGTTAAAATAATGAAATTCATTACAAGTAGTATTTAAAGTCTTAGTTAAAATGTAATTACTAGAAAGGAATTTTATTACATGTGACAGAGTCACTTATAACCTAACTTTCTATTTTTTGTTTACAGGGGTGGTTTTTAAGAAATGCAAGATTAAATTACATAATAAGTCATGCTTTGCATCATGTATTACTTTTCTTCGGTATATCTAAACAATTTCAACTTTCAAAATATTTAAATCAAAATTTTTCATGATTCTTTCAAAAGGGTGATAGTAAAGGATGTTAATGGTTGATAATAAATATCAAAACAAACATTATTTTAAAAAACACTAATTATTTTACTTAACAATTTCTAATTTATTAGCAGTTGATATCTAATTTTTTGTCCACAAGCGGCTTTTTTAAGGGTAAAAATGGTGAAATGCATTACAAATAATATTTAAAGTCTTAGTTAAAATGTAATTGCTAGAAAGAAATGTTATTACAGTGTTAAAAGCCACTAATAATCTCATTTTCACCATTTTCTGTTAAAAAGGGTAGTTTTTAAAGGTTGTAACTTTGTTTATAATATTACAACATCTTTGTTTATAATATCACAACATACATGCATTTTGATAAAAATCATATAACAGTACTTCTTACAAATATTTAATCAAAATTAAACTATTATAAAAGCTTTTGTTTACAAATTTTTAATTTTGTATCATAAGGGTTGGATTTCACCCCCAAAAAATAAAAAAGCGTACAACCCCAATATATAACTTTTGTTCTGGAGGGTAAGATGAGCTTTTATTCAGATTTTCATGTAGATCGGTGTAGTCCTAAGGATTTGGAGGTAATGCCTCATTTTTACCATCATTGACTGGACTACAAATGTTTATTATAAGAGGATTGTTTATGTCTGTAAAACAAAGGGTTATTTCAACTAAAAACGAAAGGTTATTTAATTATTCTTTACTTTAGACTGAATTTTAAAGTTTATTGAAAAATCAGAGGGCAGTTAATGAAAGTTTATAATAGTTTAAAAAATACAGTCAGAGTCTTACAGATAAGCGACCATACCTTTTGAGTCTGTGTATCCAGGGTGTAAAATAACTACACAATAATGATAACAAATGATAAACAAAAAACAAAATATTAAAATTTAATTAAATAATAAAATTAACAAAACTTACTAATTTTAGCTGAACTAAAACACCATTCATTATTGTTATTCTTATTTGATTCAATTAAATTCAATTCAAATGTTACATAAAAATAATTTTATTCTGTTATTTAAATTTTCCCATAAAAGAAATAGTATCACACCAAAATAAAGGTTAATTAATTATTTCCATTAAATAAAACATTCAATTAATTAGTGTCACAATATTGGGATAATCTTAATATTGATCTTTGATTCTATTCTATCCAAATTATATTAACATCTAACCTATGGTTATTAAATGTAGCATTGATAATATTTGATTTCTCTCTCTGCCATTTAACCAGGGACCTAAAATAATTCGGTAGTATTGATTGATTAATATTCGTTAAAAGTTAATTTTGAAAATGAATTGCAATAAATGAAACAAATTAATTTTTAAAGGAATCCCTCTTGTTACTGAGGGAAAATCTAGAAATGATTCACTAACAACTAAACTTAAAAACTATTCCTAAACTAACTAGGTAATTATTTTTGTTAACTAAATAAAAATTCAAATTTTCCACAGGTTTTTTTTTTGAGTATCACACAATTATCACAATAAAATAATACGAGTCTTTAAAATGTCTACTTTAAAATTTCTATTCTCGGGGGGAAATAATTAACATTTGAGTCTATCACATAGGTATCACAATAAAATAATCTGAGTCTTTAAAATGTCTGCTTAAAATATTTATAATCTCGAGGAGGGGGAATTAATGTGCTGGTCTCATTCAAGTTTAAAAAAATTCTCAAGGAGTAAAAAAATTCTATCACAAATGTTTCAAATTAAAAATGTTCATTACAAATGTTGCTATGCAAATCTTTTGTTATTAAATATAGATATTCATATCACAATCGTATCAATAAGAGATAAGATTGACTTTGCTTTAAGCCCATTAAAACATAACAAAACCAATTAAAAGGAAAACCAACATACACAAAAAAAAATTAGTCAGATCTCACCCATATTTTCCACAAAATTACTAATAATTATCTTGATTCAGTATTTCTTTAAATATATATATATATATATATATATATATATATATATATATATATATATATATATATTATTGTTACTAATATCACTGAACTGCACAAATAATCACACTTTCACACTAGGGTTTCGACGATGAACTGTTTTTGTCTCATCTTTCCTCTTCTAACCCACGCTAGCTGCTTATATATTATTTACTAAACGTTATAACTCGTAGAAGTAGCATCTTCCTTCTCTTTCATTGATTTAGAAGGTTCTACTGAAATCCATCATGTCTTACCCGGATATCCGTATTCATATTTTAGTGGAAATAAAGTTGTAACGTAAAATTTTGCATTTAATTTCATTGAGACTGATTCCTTTAATTACATAATGATTTTTGAAGAATTGATTTTTCCTTTATTTTGCCTAATTTAAACTTTCATTGAAATGTGTTCCCTAACCTTATTCTCTGATTTTGCACCAAAAGTTGATTAATGCAGTTCTGCGTAACGCTTAAGTCTTCTTCAGGTGACAATCATGGCGTCCCAATATGTCTTCCTTGTCCATTGAGTTATAGCCTATTTCTATCTTATTTGGATTTGGACATTCTCTGTCTATGGAAATATGGTTTTTTTTCTTAAAATTTTGGTTTAGTGATATAATTTTGCAATCCTCGTCGAATAAGTGATTATTTAATAAAATGAAATATGTTTGGATTAGGCTTGACATTATGATGTGCTTGGGTTAGTGCAGTGTTTATATTCAAGTGTTTATAACCTATCTTATTGTTTGAATTATGAATTGTTACAAGGGCCATGCAGATCTGGTGTATAGTTAACAACATCTGATATGTTGCATCTAGCATACAGATAATGTAACACATTACACAAAATTTATGTTCACAAATGATATAGACGTATTCACTTATTTCGATTTTAATTGTTTAAACACATGGATTCATTTGTATTCACGGATTCATTTGTAATTCGCTGTATGTCCAAAGTTCATGATTTAGTTGATTTTCACATTTAATCTTGCAGTTCATTTGTCTAGATTTAGACTGTTTAGAAGCACTTATAATTGTCTCTTTGACTGAGATAGAAATACAGATGTGGTTCTGTTGCCTATCTTACATATGACAAGCAGTTTAGAAAATATGTTTGGTTAATACACTGGGAATATCAAAAAAGTCCACTGTGGGGAGCATGTGACTCTTGAACTAGTAAATGGAATGGAGTTCACCATACACAACTTGAGAAAAAAGAGATTTAGGATATTGTGATCTAACATCTCTCATGTGGAGAGTGTTAAGAGAAAAAATATGAAGATTTTTGAGTATGCACAACTGTTAGCAGGATCGATACTGCACAAGTTTGTTACTGGGAGCACGTCTGTTAAATGAGTGAATACGATGGGCCTGCTTATGGACATGTCAGGGTGTGACCTTTAATGGTTTCTGGTTAACCAACCCTTTTAGCTTCAGTTTTTCTAAATTTTGTTGGAACTGGCTCCAATTTTTTGGATGTGAATGACCTTCACCGATCTGCTCATACTGGTTGTAGCAGTTGGCAGTAAAAACCCTTGAAGATTTAAAAGTTATTAAAATAAGGTGAAGTATTTTACTGAATTGATTTGTATCTCCAAAACTATTAACGCCTTCTGCTCTGTTAGTGAATTGTAAAGGAGCTAAGTTACAGGTTATAATATTAGCTTTAGATTCAATTTTTCTTTAGGAATGAGCTGTTGTTTGTCTTTTATAAATGGCAATTGTTGTTTATAGTGTATATTGTAAATGTTTTGTTTATGGCCATTTGTGTAGTACTTTTTAAAAAAAATGGTTATTTGGAAATATTTTTTGGTGTAATGTTGTGTGTATATTTTGTTTCATAAAATGGTCAGTTATTGTTTTATAGATTATTAGCTTTTATAAAAAAGCTGTAGACATTGCATTATAAAAATGCAAAGTTATGTTACATACGAAAATTTTAAAAAAATGATGAATATTAAGTAATTACTTTTCAGACTATTTAACTTAAAGGTATGGTTTGTTGCATTTGTAAATATTCAGGACAAAGAAAATTGGTGCATATGACTTAAGAACGTAATGCAGACTGTTGGTCAGTTATATTTATTCAGCTGTGGTAGACTTTCAACTTACAAAATATGAAATGTTATCAGAAAGTTCCTGGACTGGGTTTTGAATAAATTTTGTTTTGTTTTTGCCTATCTAGGCTATTAATGGTTTACAGTTCCTTTAGTATAGTTCCGCTGTGAATCAGTACAGTGTATGCGTATATTTTTTCCTTGCCTGGAAAGTGTCACAAATTCCTTTTTCTTTAGAGAGCCAAGCAACTTTTGCAATTTTTTTTTGTTATTGTCTTCTACAGTGTCAAAACAGTGACTTCTTTTGAAAGTTCCCTTTTGGGAAATAGAGCAAAGTATTGGGAGTTAATCTGGTTAATATAGACTGTGTGGGATGGTGGCCATATTGTTTTTGGTCAAAAACTTTTTTTCAGTGTACAGTGAACCCTCACCACTTCGCTGTTCACAATTCACGACTTCAATGTTTTTTTTTCATTATATTATATAAGAAAATATATTTAGGATTTTCGGGAAATTTCAAATATAATCACAATTTATTAAAACCCAAAATATTTTGTTAATTCCACAAAATATTTTGTTAATTCCAATAAAACATTAGTAAAAAATAATATTTCCTAGTCTACGAACAACAAAACAAGTGTAAAATCGCATAAAACATGTACCTTATATTTGAATTTGTTACTAACGTGACAAAAAAAAAGAACCATACAGTATGTATAGTACCCGTGTATGTACCCTACATTTTTGTTTATGTACACTTTAACATTTGTGCCTGTGTACTGTATGTACATTTAGTAGATATCTGTACATTACTGTAAAGGGTGATTTGTTAACAGAACGTAAAGGAAGGGGTTTTAAAGTCTGAATACATGATAAATAAATACTGCAAATATGGTGTCCCTACTTTGCAGATTTTCAGCTATTGTGGCTGGTCTCGGAACCTATCCAATGCAATTAACAAAGGTTCACTGTAGTAAGAGCAGGTGACATTTGTTGTGGTGCAACAGGCAGTTTTGATCTTTACGAAATTCAGGGTGTTCCAATACAAATTTCAGTACACTGCAACTCAACCAGCTGTCACGAATTATCAATGGATTTTTGATGTAGAAAAAAATGATAAGCATGTTTTTTGTTGCACTTTTGACCTGCTCTGCTTTTATTGTGGTCTCTCTGTGATGACTTGTTTTGTTTTTGATTCATTGTCATAAAACCAGTTTTCTTTCTCTGTGTTTCTCCACGATTCTTTGTGTTCACTGTATGTATAAAAATGCTGCGGTTTCTGATTTAGAGACAAAAGCAGGACAAACACTGCAGCAACTGGATATGGGTTTAAATTTTCAATTAAATAGCTTATGCCAACAATTCTAAATAAATCATTAATTGTTTAATTGTGGTCTTCATGAATTAGTTTTTGAATTTTTTCTTCATTTTCATTGGTTTTGGTTGTGGTAGGATGTCTTGAACAATCATGGTTTTCAAAAGGAAATTCTGCCGGCCTTAAAATAAGCATACCACTCAGAATTCTGTGTTCTGAACAAACTATGGGAATGTTCTTGAAGAGTTTCTTGGAAGTATGTAAAGTTTCGATTTGGTGATTTACCAAGTTTAAAATAAAACTAGATGCAGTCTTATTACTTGAATTTAACTGCCATCAAAATATTTCCAATTGAGTTCTAACACAGGATTATAAAACACAACGTTCGACCAAACAGAACCTGATAATAAATAAAACTCAATGTACAGACTCACTTGGTATTATGTTTTCAGACATTGGCCCACCTACTTGTAACAGTAGCACCTTATATTGTATTAAATAACCTTGATTAGTGTAAACAAAGGCGAGTTTATCATCCTAACTGTTTATTATAGTGTAAACATAACTCTTATTATAGTGTTTATTTTAGTGTAAACACCCGCAGAGGAGTGCAGACTAGCTGCACCTATTGAGAGGATTTAGATGTCCCTCGCTGTACCTGAGTCTAACACACATTTATACTTACAACACTACACTTACAACTTTAACACTTTGCACTCACACTTACATTTAGGGAGGTGATAATAGCCTCAATGTGCTTTTCACCTTAAAATAATAATAAAAAAAATATAGTGTAAACAATCATGTTGTGATTTTTGAATATAACATCTTGTATTGAAAAAAAAGACAGATTATATTTTATTGAGTGTAGAGGTTGAGAAATTCCACTTGTCAAAATCAAGAGTGTTTTACTTAACCCTTTGTCAAATGCTTTAATAAATGTAAAATAATTTTTTATAATGTTTTTGAACCTTTTTTTAACTGTAACAGTACAAAATATTCAGGCATTTAAAGATGTAGAATATTTTTAAAATACACAAAATTCATTTTCATTTCAAGAAGAAAATAAAATATAAATAGTATTAAATCTAGCAACAAAATACTGTTATTCTAGAGTGATCAAGTTCCCGTTGGCAATATTCCTCGGCCGTTGACTATATTCTGCCGAGGAGAAACGACTCGTCAGTGTCTGCCAGGTGACCATGTATCTATAACGGGAGTATTTCTGCCACTGCTTCGCTCTGGATTCAGGCAAATTGCACAGGGCTTGCTGTCAGAAACCTACTTAGAAGCACATGTAAGTAACTTTTGCATTTACATTAAATTTTGAAAATTTGCTTCCGTCATGTCTGGAAACTGATGTATGTTACGATAATAAGTTTTACTACATACAATCTTATTTCATTATGTGCAATAAGCAATTAAAAAGACCAAGAAAGTGCAATGTTGGTTTTTTGTTTTAAAAACAGAAAGTGCAATGTTTGAGTAAAGTGGATGACACCATAGCAGCTGGTGAAATGACTGAAGCTGAAATTCATCAGCTGGTTGGAGATGATTTCTATTCTAAACTTGCAGCGAGTCTTGCTCCGGAAATTTTCGGTCATGAAGATGTCAAAAAGGCTTTGCTTTTGTTGCTTGTTGGTGGTGTCGATCGAATTCCTGATGGGATGAAGATAAGAGGTAAACAATTGAAAAAAATATATATTTAATTTGTAAGTAGTATTGATATGTGTAGTTCTAGGAAGAAACCATATCTAAAAAGAAGATTTAATTTGTAAGTAGTATTCAGATATGTGGTTCTTGGAAAAAAATATCTAATATGAAAATTTAATTTCTAAGTAGTATTAAGACATGTGGTTCTAGGAAAACCCATTTAAAATGGAGATTCAGTTTAACAACTACAGTATTGTTGTAAAATAACTACAAAATGATAAACAATAAAATAAATCTTTAAATTTAATGAAATAAAATAATTTCACTCTGTTATTAAAATTATCACATAGAAGAAACAGTAACACAACAACATACAAGATTAATTAATTACTTCCCTTAAATGAAACATTCAATTAATTAGTTTCCCTTATAAGGATAATCTTAATATTGATCCTTTTATTTGATTCTATTGCAAATTATACTAACATCGTAACACATAATTATTCAATATAGTAATGATAACATTTGATTTCTCCCCCTACCATTTAACCAGGGACTGAAAATAATTCGATAGTATTGATCGATCAATCGATAGTAAAATCGATTAATTTTGAAAATAAATTACAATAAATGGAAACAACTAATCGTAAAAGAAAACAACACAATCCCTTTTGATACTGAGGGAAAATCCAGAAATGATACACTAACAACTAAAGTTATTCTTGATCTAACAATATGAAATTATTCTTATATAACTAAATCAAAATTCAAATTGTCCACAGGTCTTTTGAGTCTATCACACAGGTATCACAATAAAATAATTTGAGTTTTGGAAATGTCTACTTAAAATTTTTATATCTCAGGGGAAAGGATTAACATTTGAGTCTATCATACATGTATCACAATAAAATAATATGAGTCTTTGAAATGGCTACTTAAAATATTTATAATCTAAGGGGAGGGGGAAGGATTAACATGCTGGTTTCATTCAAGTTTGTTCAAAATGAAATAAAATATTCTATCATATATATTTCGAATTTTAAAAAATGTTCATTATAATAGTTATACAGATATTCTGTTATTTAAATGTTGATATTCTTATCACAATCGTATCAATAAGAGCTATTATATTGACTTTGCTTTAAGCTCATTAAAAAAAAAAGTCAAACTTAAAACTGACAACACATTGAAAAAAAAACTAGTTAGATCTCACCTATATTTTCCACAAAATGTTTTGATATTTATCTTTATTCACTCTCGCTATTACTTTAAATATATATTTCTTTGCTAATATTGACTTATATTATCACTGAACTTCACAAATTGTCATAACTTTTGCACTATGGTTTCAACGAATGAGCTGTATTCATCTAACCCTTCCGTCACCAACCAATGCTCATGACTGACTACATATACTGCCTACCAAGCGTCATGATGCTCTCCTTCCTGCTCTTTTTGTTCTAGAAGCTTCTATGGAAACCACATCATGGCTTACCCGGATGTTCATGTTTGCATTTTTGTGGAAATGTTGTTTCGTAAAATTTTCATTTAATTTCGTCAAAGCTGGTTTCTTTAATTACATAATGATTTTTGATTTTCCATTTATTTTGCGTAATTTAAATTTTCATCGAAATGTATTCCCTAACCTTATTTCTCTCATATTGCACCAAAAGTTGATTAACGTGTTCCGCATAATGCTTGAGTTTTTTTAGCTTTGTTGTTAGCGTTGAAAATGTCTTCCTTGTATATTGAGTTATAGCTTATTTCTATCTTATCTTTGATTTGAACATTCACTGCCTATGGAAATATTGGTTCTTAAAGTTTTTGTTCTTAAAGTTTTGGTTTAGTAATATAATTTAGTGATCCTAGTGGGATAAGTGATTACTTAATAAAATTAAATATGGTCAGACTAGGGGCCTGACTCTATGAGGTCATAGGCACTGTTTGTTTAAATTTCTTAGCTTGGGTTAGTGCAGTGTTTATGTTATATTGTTTATAACCTATGTTATTGTTTGAATTATGAATTGTTACATTGTTTACATTACCTAAAATATATAAATATATAGTATATGGGAGATCTGCTACTACAGCCCAAAACTGGAGGCATAACTAGAATCTTAGCACCCTTGGAAAACATATAACTTGGTGCCCTTCTTTTATTTTACAAAAAAAGAGAAAAATTCATGATTTTTTAAAATGCATGAATGTTTGTCAAAAATAATAAGAATATAATGAATGTGGAGGGAAACAAATTAAGAGCATCAAGATTTTTATTTTCTTGAATATAATCTTGAATAATAATAATAATAATAATAATAATATTGAATCTTGAAATATCAAGAAATAAGCATCAAGATTTTTATTATAAATTATTATTGTTATAAAAAAAAAAACAAAACAATATTATTAATAAATTAGTTGTTTATACAAACAAGAATCACAAGAACCATGAATAAGATTAACAACTTTTAATTAAATTCCTTTCTTTGGCTAAGTGTTACCTTTTTCCATATAATATCAAAATCTATTGTTCTTATTAAATCTCACTCAATTGAAAGAAGTGTTAGCAATGATGTACGATCTTGTCCTGATGTAGTTTTTATATAATTTTTGATTATTTTTAATTTGCTAAAGCTTTTTCTATATTCGGGTATGATTCTTGTAATTCCCTTTATATAATGTATTTAATAGTTCAAGTGGTATATCTCCTTGACATTTTGCTGTTTTAATAAAGGAGCAATTTGATGCTTAAAGCATTTAACTTTAATTTTTAAATGATTCTCATTTATATCAGAATTTCTTACATAATAATTCAGCTTGTTTTTCTAATTGTTCTTTGGTCATATCTTGAAATACTTCTGCTGTTAAAAATATTAAAATATTCTGAAATAATCTTCAAACTTTCAAATCATTCATTTAGGTGCATTATCATAGAATTGAGTATGAAGACATGAAATTTTGATGGTATCTAAGTTTCCGGTTTCATCTTCAGCAAACTTGCAATGTATTTTTTCTTTTTCTCTTTTCTATTAATTCAGTGTTCATTTTTTCACATATTTGTTAAATTTTGCAGAAAACTTTAATAATTTTGTCACTTTTAAAATGTTTAAAATAATCTATAAGTCCTTCTATTACTATAATGATGATCTGTAAATGTCCTGATTCTTTTTTGGTAGAGATAAAGTTTTGGTTCCAGAATCAAATGTCATATATTTAAAAATGCAACAAACTTTTGTGAATTTAAAGATTTATATAGAGATTTAGAAAGACATAATGCATCTCCAAAAGAATGATCATGTTGCATTTCATTTAAAATTGAAATAGTAGACACCAAATTTTCTTTAACTGCACTAATTGCGTTAAATTCGAACACCACCTCATGTCAGTAGCCATTTTGAGACTATTCTACTAATACTATTAATTTTATTCCACCGACTGGTAGAAGATGATAGAAATTATATAGTGACTGAATAGTTCCAAAAAATGATACAACATTGGAATTTATGCTGGCGGCATGCACTCCAAACTGAATTTAGGCTACGTGCTAAAGGATTTTTTTAAAAATATCGTCTGTACATCTTTATATTTCCTTGCCATATTGCTTCCTTTATCATACCTTTGACCACAGGTGTTTTCAATTAATAAACCATCTTCAATTTGTTTTTGTTTAATTTCGCTAGCAATTCCTTCTGTTTTTCAGTGGTAGTTATGAAACTAATAAATCTTTCTTCAATAGAATACTTATTTTCTGTAAGTTTCACGTACCTTATTTTTTCAGTTAATTGATCCTTATGTGAAATATCCGGAGTGCTGTCAAATATTATAGAGAAATATCTAGCTTCCTGAATTTCTTGTATTAATATTTGTTGTGTCTCTGCGGCTAACAATTCAATAAATTCATTTTGAACTTCTTAGGTGACAAATAGTTAACACAATATTTTATATGTGAATCAAAGACATTTTTTATCCCACCATCATACTGGCTTACAAATTTAATCAGATTTTAAAAAATTCCACAACCCTGTTTGTTAATATCACTTCAATATCTGCGTAAACTCAAATTATTTTCTACAAAAAGTGTTATACATTTTAATACAGTTTTAAAAATATGTTTCATTCCACTTACATACTTGATTTCTTAAAGCTATTTGACCAGAATCATCAATTAAACCACCTTTCCTAAGACCCTTCTCAAAAAATTTTCCATTTGGTGAAATACTGTACTTGTTAAGAAAATTTTTTATGGAATGGTATCAATCGATTTAAATGCTTCCAATCTTAAAACCATCAGATTTGCAGGAGGAACCTGAAGTGTTAACAGAAAAAATACCAAATAATATACAAGGAAAACAATATATAGCGTCCTTGTTTTGGAATAAAATAAACCATGTTCATTCCATTTTTTTGAGGATTTTTTGTTTAATTTCCCAAAAGTTATTAAAACAACGTCAATTGGTAATTCAATATTTACTCAATACTGCATGTTCAGGACACGGTTGTATAATTAAAGATTTGTTTTCCAAAATTTTTAGATTCCAAATGGTGGGGTTATTAAAGTCTATAACTGCTTCTTCAGTTGGAAATAGTATTTGCGTCTGGCTTTACTGGTTTATTTACATCATCACCAGTTTCCTTTACAACATCGTTCATTGTCATTCTGTCATTCACATCATTTGGTTGAGAAGGATCTGTCTTTGAAGCAGTTAGCCAAATGTAATAATTTAAATCCTTTTTGCTCTTCTTCCTTTTTATGTCATTCTATAAGGAAATGATGTTCACTCTTCTTTTTTGGTGAAATATTCATCCCTATTATTGAAAGATTTTTTTATTAATTAACCCATTGGTAACGAAAGACGTATATTGCCCATCCTTCTCTCTCAATGGCTTAAGTACTAAAGACGGGCAATGTCCGTCCTCTACTTCCCTGATCTCTTTGCCATATGTTTCTAGCCTAAAAGTCGAATATAGAAATATAAATCTATTTTCAATCTATGAGATATTTTTTCTTTGTTTATTTCCGTTGTTACTCGTTAATTTCTGCCAATTTCTTTGTGAAGTTGTGTACGAATTTGACAGTTGTAGAAACATGGCTTCTCGTGACGAATTGTTTATTTCTTCGAGTGCATTTAGTGAGTTTGTTGGGGATATTTTAAATGAAAGTAGTTGTGAGATTAGTGATAAAGAAGAGCAAGAAGGTATTGTTGAAAATGACAGTAGTGATAGTGATAACAGTGATGATGAGATCTGTGAAAATAGGCCTAACTTACAGACAAATACTACACATAACCTACAAGTAAATGATTGGCAGTGGACTTCTAATCCAAATATAACTAAAATTCTGGTGACATTTTATGGGGAAAATCCCCCCAACAAGCAAAGCAAGGCCATCTAGAAAGTGTAGAGTATGTACTGCAAAAGGAAAAAGGTCTGAAACAATTTACCAGTGTAAAAAATGTAGTGTTCCTTTGCATTTGGAAAATTGTTTTGAAATTTATCAGTCGGACAAATTTTTGAAAAGGAAACAAAATGTACATAGTGTAAATATATAAACATAAAAAAATGTTAATGTAGTGTTAAAAGTGTTGGCTAAATATGTGTTAACAATTACAACAACATTATGGAGGATAAAACTGGTAGGTTACTTGCTTTTATTAATGCACATAATCTTAGTGTAAACTACTGAAAAAATTCAGTACTGGAGGCCAATAGCATGTTAGTAAAATCCAGTTTCCAATGGGTTAACACTGTTTATTTTTATTTACACTCAAACGTACTTTTAAGAGGATAATAGAGACCTCACAAAAATGCATAAAAAATGTTATGAAACTTTATAAAGTAACCATAACCATACATGTTTTATGCAGATTTGAAAAAAAAATTATGCAGTAAGAACAGCACAAAAATGAAAATTAGGAAATAGCATCCATACACGTATGTTACATTTTCTACAATGGAATAATCACTTTTAAATAGTCTGCATATTTATTTAAAAAAAAGAAGTTAGTAGACTGTGTATAAAGTCTTGAACTGGCGGTCCCCTTTCTACTTACAAATAAATTAAAAAAGCACCAGTTTGCCTTAAAATTCTACTAAAAAAAAAAAAAATCGTTCGAAACAAACACTGTGAAGCACTTGAATAAATACCATGTATTGCTAGTACAGTAATATTAGATATGTCAAATGTTTTATAAATTTCTAAAGATAATCAGCTCAGAGAACCTCATATCTTTCTTGTGCTTGTGTGTATGTTACTAGAACACACAAGAACAAAATAAACAAAACTACTGACTGGGCTTTGTGTTCTTCTGCAATGAATTGTTATTAGACCTACTATTAATGAAACCTTGATAAAATATTTGTTTAAAATAAACAACAAAACAAATTTTTATAATTTCTTTAGTTTTATTTCTTATGTATTTTTTAAATCAACTGATATTTTTAATTTTTTACATAGTTTCGTATGTTAACATGCGAATTTACAATATACTTTAAGAGATTTTGGCACCCTTGACAGCTGCCCAAATGCCAATGCCTAGTTATGCCTCTGACCAAAACATGACTTTCCCAACCTCTCTCCTTGCCTTCCTCTACCCTTGCTTCTGATTCGTCACTGGGTGTCACATGATTTCCCCTTCCCTTCCCTCAACCCTGCATAGGATCCTCCTCCAGCCTACTCATGATGATTGGTCACCATATCTATTGTGTACGTGTTTGTGTGTGTGTGTTTGTAGAAAGGAAGTGGTGAGTCTTGGAGGAGGGGTCGGGATAATAGGTACAGTGGCAAGCCAGTGGAGCATGACTTCCTCTTCCACCCTGCTGTCACCATTTTGTTGAATCCATGAATACATCTGTCTGAATCACGGGTGGTCGGCTGACTGCGTGACTCTTTGCCATAAGGTCACCATTATGATGCTGCCATCTTTGTATGTATTCTCCCTTGCCTCTGTCGCCGCGGCTGTGTCACCATCTTTGTTGTTGGTGCTGGTGGTATCAGTGGTACCACGCCCCTTTTCGGTCATCATCTTTGTCGACACCATCATTTTAATAATGGTGCTCTACACACTGTGCATACACACACACACACACACGTGCGCACACACTATATTTCACTATTTCTTCTGTATTTAATCTATCTGTTTCTTTTTGAGTAAAAATAGTAATTAATAAAGTACAGATGTTAAAATCGTTGAAGATATGTCTGTTCATTAAGTGTCTAGAGCAGAAACGTACATGAAGAAATTATTATTGTACAAAACAAAAGTGACTCAAATTTAATATGCCTCCTGACGGTGTGGACAAAATTTGATGGGTAAAACAAGTTCTGACTGAAATAGTAGATACAACAACTAATGGGGCTTCTGGCCAAGACTGTCTGGGGTTCACGCTGATGAGTTAAAATTTTAGAAATTGCGACCCTGGATATGTAGCTTTCAGACTGACATTGGAAGTAACATGAAATTCTCTGGAGTATTTTCTGAGGAATAATTCAGAGTATTGCCGATACTTTTACCACTAGCAACATTTTCAGAGCAGTCTGCACCAAAGGTAAAGTTCCAGTCAGTTGCAGATGTGTAAGATGTAGACTTTACGATAGAAAGGGAATTGTGTTCATTAAGAACACAGACTCCTTGTTTTTATTGTGCTCTATCATAGTAGACAAAGCTCATGTCGACAAAGACCTTTGTTTTCATATCAAATGAGTGGGGTTTTTCAATATCCCACACCACCACTACTACCACAACCCAGACATCACATGATTATGTTCTGACGATTGCGTAAGCATTGTCCTCGTAGGTTATTCACATCTGTGCATTTGAATTTTCTTTCAACTGTCTATCGCACATCGGGTTGGAAGTCAGTTAGTTTAGACATGGACAGAGTAACAGCTCACATCTGTTGATTTGGAAGACAAGAGCTTGTTCTTGGTGCAGATAAGGGACTGTCTCAACAAAGACATAGTGAAAATAGCGAAGTAAGTTTTAACATTAGTCTTGTGTGTGTGTTTGTATGTGTATGTGCATGCACGCCAAAGACGACTGAAAGGGCGGGGCACTGCCAACAACAACAAGTTGAGGGAGAATATTTACAAAGATGGCGGTGGCGGTAGGAAACAATATGACGAGAGTCATGGCTTGAATAACAGGGTGGGCTTGCCACTATACCTATAATACTCCACCACTCCCCTAAGACCAACCAATTTCCCCTTTTAGGTGTAATTTTGTTAAATTAAATTTTTGAGTATCTCTTCCTTATATAATATGAATATTTCAAAAATTATCTGTGAAATGTTTTGACAGAATAGAAAATAGGCTCATGTCTCTTCTCCATATTTGATGTATATTACTAAAAAATCTTGTTTGCAGGAAATATTAATATATGCTTAATGGGAGATCCTGGTGTAGCGAAATCACAGCTGTTGTCCTTCATAGAACGTCTTGCTCGTAGAAGCCAGTACACTACAGGACGTGGTTCTTCTGGTGTTGGCCTGACAGCTGCTATCATGAAAGATCCTCTCACTGGAGAAATGATTCTAGAAGGCGGTGCATTAGTGTTAGCTGATCAAGGGATTTGTTGCATTGATGAATTTGACAAAATGTCAGATTATGATCGTACCGCTATTCACGAAGTAATGGAACAACAAACCATCAGTATTGCTAAGGTACTTGACACTTCATACATTGTGTCCTGTATATTAACACTGGTAATTTGTCTTGTCATAAGACTGCCAATTCAATTCGTCCTTGCTTAAAACACCATTATATTATAAAGGGCTAGATCTGATTATAAATTTGAATAATTCAATTAGTGTGGTATATTCTTCTGCTTAAATATTGAACGAGTGATGAAGGGACGACTATAACAACACTGTCTTGATTCCATACTGGAGGTTTATAAGTACAGTTATCGTCGGATGTAATTTTGGTCTTTTTGTGTCCTCTCTTTTCAATTTGTGATATCTATCAATTACATTTCCTTAGTCAGTAATCCTTGAATCAGTTAAAAAAATGTGATACTCAGTTGGATTTGTCTTTAAAGTGTACATTTTTGTTACACTTTTTTGTAAAATTTTTAGTTTTTTTAGGTATTTAACTTCGAAACTTTTGACTCACCACCATCTAAAATGGATAACTACAGCAAAACTAAATTTGGACATTTATATAAACGAGTGTGACATATATTTAAGCCAAGTTTTATGAATTTATTTTTAACCATACATGAGATAAATGTTTTCAAAAACAAACATAATTCTTATCAAAAAAATAAGTACAGACGACAGCTTCTAAACGAAGCAATGTTGCATATATTTGCTAGCTTTTACTTTAAGAACAACATAGTAAATTTCAGTTTAATAGTTGTGAGACACTCGTGTGCATGTGTACCTGCACTGGTGTGTGTGTGTGTGTGTGTGTGTGTGTGTGTGTGCACACACACACACACACACACACACACAAACACAAACATCAAAGTTCTTTAGAGTGCCAAGAAATTTTTTTCACCGAAACATATATTTTTAACAAAAAAAATATGATTTTGTTCTTGGTCTGTCTGTTTTACGCTATTACGAAATAGAAATTTTATTTTGTAAAATTATTAAAAAAATAAACAAAAAAATATTGAAATTTAATGAAATAATTAAAATTAACAAAACATTATTATTATTATTATTATTAGCTCAACCAAAATACAACTCATTGTTATTCTTATTCAATCAATTCACTAAGTCAAATTTTGAATACAAATAAATTTACTTTGTTATTAAAATTCACAAATAAAAGAAACAGTAACTCATCAAAATGCAAGATTAATTAATTACTTTAATTCAATAAACCATTACATCAATTGGTTTCAAATACAATGGAAATCTTAGTATTGATTTTCTTATTTGATTTTATTTGAATGATACTAACATATAACATATAATGGTTCAATACATAATGCTAACATTCAATTTCTTTTTCTAAAATTTTAACCAGGGACTTAAAATGATTTGGTAGTATTGATCGATCAGTATTTGTTTAAAATAATTTGAAAAATAAAGTAAAATAATGGAAACAAACTAACTGAAAAAAATCCCTTTCTGTTATTGAGGGAAAATCTATAACTACTACACTAACAACTAATATAGTAAAAATATTCCTAATCTAACAAAATGTAATTATTCTTATGTAAGTAGATCAAAATTTAAATTGTCCACAGGTGCTTTGAGTCTGTCACACATGTATCACAATAGAGAAATTTTAGTCTTTGAAATGTCTAATTAAAATATTAATAATCTCAGGGAGGGATTAACGTGCTGGTCTCATTCAAGTTTGTTCAAATTGAAGTAAAATTCTATCATGGATATTTTCAAATTGAAAACAAATTGTTTATTACAAGTGGTGTTATACAAATCTTTTGTTATTTAAATATATATATTCATCTCACAATCATATCAATAGAAGTTATTATATTAGCTTTGCTTTAAGCTGATTAAAAAAACAAAACAAATTCAAGTTAAAACCAGACATACACATTGAAAATAATTAAGTCAGATCTCACCCATTTTTTCCCAAAATTATTGATATTTGTCTTGAATCACTTTCACTATCACTTTAAATATATATTTTCGTTGATAATGTTGATTTATATTATCACTGAACTTCACAAATCATCACAACTTTCACACTATTGTTTTGACGAACGGACTGCATTTGTCTTGATCTTTCCATCTAACCCTCGCTAACAACTGACCTGTTTATACTGCTCCTAAGCATTGAGGCGCTCTCCCGCAACTTCCTTTCCTCCTCTTTTGTTCTACAAAGTTCTAATTAAACTTTCCATGTCTTTTTACAAAAATCATGTCATGGCTTACCCGGATGTCCATGTTCATATTTTAGTGGAATTAATTTTGGGTAAATTGAGTATATTTAGTTACATAATGATTTTTTTGAGGAATTGATTTTTCACTTTTGCCTAATTTAAATTTTCATTGAAATGCGTTCTCTAACCCTATTTCTCTCGATTTGCGCCCAAAGTTGATTAACATAGTTCTGTGTAATGCTTGAATTTTCTCCTGGCATTAATCATGGCGTCCAAGATGTATTCCATCGTCTCTTGAGTTATAGCATATTTCTGTCTTAGCTTTGACTTGGACATTCAGTGGCCGGCGGAGGCAGCTTTAGTGAACAGCTGATGGGTTTAGCGAACCCACCATACCTCTAGCTCATTATACTCTTTCTCATTTACTCCACATACACACCCACAGGGGGGTGCAGACTAGCTGCACCTAGTGAGAGGACCTAGACGAACCTCGCAGCACCCGAATCTATTACACACTTACAGCACTACACATACGATTTAAACACCTTACACACATACACACACACGTACATTTAGGGATTTGCTGTACTTGTTTCGTTATGTCTGGGAGTGGCGATACTGCTTGGTTTCGTTTGGCGGGGTCAAGTATGTGGAACCTGATGTGTGCCTAGCACTGCCGAGGACCTCTGATGGGGATAAGTTCTGGGACCGAGAAGCCTATAGGCGCCTGGCAAGCACATGAATGTTGAGTTATGGGTGTCGGAGCCCATAGCTGAGTCTATCGAAACAAGTGGTTGCATTCTGTGAGTTCATAGAGGGTGGCTGCCAGTAGTACTTGGGTTTGGGGAACCGTAACCGTGTACCGGAACCCATTCCTAAAATATTCTGGAGTGCTAACAGACCATGGCTCCAGGATATATGGAGGTCCCCTCCCAATTTATTGGGGATTCTCGCTTTAGTTCGAGTATCCTGGGCTGCTGGTGGTCGTCTGGGTGCACCCTGTGCCAGTTGTTCGTAACATCTTCGTTCATGAATCGCTCGGTAAAACAAACTATGGAAATCATAAACAAAATCGCCAAAGTTCCGTTAAAGAGGCCTCGTTCGACTTTGTCAAAAGGGTCTGTTGGTTTAGTGGAGAAGGATGAAAATGTGGGAGGCAAGGAGATGAGTACTGAAGCACTTCAGTTACCATCTCCTAGATATTTAATTTTTAAGAACTCGTTGGAAGGGGCGGACTTATCTAAAGTATCACCCTTTTTGATTAATAAGGCAATTGTTGGAAGAGCAGGTCCCGTAGCTTCAATTAAAAAGCTGCAGAACGGGACCTTACTGGTTCAGACTAACAGCGATAAGTGGAGCTGTTAAATATGACATCCTTTTTTGATAGCGTCAAGGTTTCTGTGGAACCCCACAAAACATTAAATTCTGCTAAGGGAGTGGTGACTTGCAGAGATCTCCTCCATGTTGACCTAGAAGAGATTAAACAAGAGTTGGCAAAGCAATCAGTTGTAGACGTGTGCCGTATTTTTCGTAACGAGAAGGGGCAAAAACTAGCTACTGCCTCTTTGATTTTGACTTTTGATAAACCTACCGTACCAGACCACATCTATGCCGGATACCAGCGCCTTTCGGTAAGGCCATACGTTCCAAACCCGAGACGGTGTTTTAAATGCCAGGGTTTTGGACAGGTTAGCTCCACATGCCAGAAGGATCTGGTATGCGGTAATTGTAGTGGTAATGGTCATGATAGTGAGCAATGTAAAGATGATCCAAAGTGTTGCAATTGTGGTGGAAACCATCCCGCTCATTTCTTCGACTGCCCTAAGTTTAAGGATGAGAAAGCGATTCTCACTATCATGGCCAAGGATAAGATATCTTTTTCGGAAACAAGGAAGGTGTTCAAAAGCTCAAAGTCAATAATTGAAGGCAAATCGTTTGCTGCTGCCACATCGAGTAATAAAACATCGTGTGCTAATTGCGAAGAGCTAACTAAAATGATTATCGGAACAGGTAGCTCTATTGCTAACTCTGATTTCTGCGGGTTCCATTCCCGATTCGCTGTCTAAATCGTCTGAAATGTCTTCCTCTCAAGTGTCTTCAAAAGGAAAGGATACTCACCTTTCGAAAGTCGCTAGTAAAACCCTTGTGACAAAGAATCCAAGGCCTGTAATTCCAGAAGCAAATCCATCTTCTTCCAATCTAGGCGTAAGAACTAAGTCGCAAGTGTTAAAGTCTTCGTCTAAAAACGTTCCTTCTGGACTAGCCCATTTTCTTAAAAAATCAAATACATACCCACCAGTGGTTGTGTCAAAAAAAGAAAAAATACAAACAAAGAAGGAAAAAAAATCAAAGGAAGGAGTTGCTTCCAAGGTGCCTCCTTCCAAAACTACTATTTCTACAGAGTCGGACATCAATCACAGTAGTGATTCGATGTCCATTGATTCTGATAAATCAATGAATCAAAAGTGTCAATCCGAAAAGAATCCAGTTGTATATTAAACCTAAGAATTCAATGTCTGCATGTTCCAAAAATAATATGATACAATGGAATGTTAATGGGATAAGAAGCCATATTGAAGATCTGAAGGTTCTTGTACGAGATATGTCGCCTTTAATACTGTGCCTTCAGGAGACTCACTTGTGTGAATCTCACATTTTCAGTATCAGGGGTTATTCTGTTTTCAGAGCAGATTTCATCGCTGAGGAAAGAGCCAGAGGTGGTGTAGCCATTCTGGTTCACAACTCAGTCGAGTCGGTTTTTGTGAATATAGTAACTCCTTTACAAGCTGTTGCCGTCCAAATAACCGTACCATTCAAACTTACAATCTGCAGCCTATACTTACCGCCTAATTACAATTTCCAAAACCATGAAGTACGTAACTTAATATGCCAAATGCCATCGCCAATATTATTATTAGGCGATTTTAACGCTCATCATACTGCATGGGGTTCATCAACCTGTAACTCTAGAGGAATACGCATTGAGAGGATAAGGTCCGAATTGAATTTATGTCTTCTTAATAACGGTTCCCATACGCATTTAGAGGCATCTACTGGCAATTGGACCGTTGTTGACTTGTCATTCTGCAGTCCAATTCTGACAACGAAGTTTGAATGGTCGGTATTACCTGATCTTTACGGCAGTGATCATACTCCCATTAATATTTCATTTCGTAATTTCCCTCGTCCGGATCAGCGCCTGCCGCGCTGGATTCTGAAAAAAGCAAATTGGGAGGAATTTATGATGAAATTTGTATCACCAGACATTGAATCACCAGACTGTATAAACACTGTAGTGTCCAAATTTACTCAGAATATTTTACAAACAGCAGATAAAACTATTCCAAAAACTTCAGTATGCCCTTCACGTTCACCTGTCCCTTGGTGGAACGAGGAGTGTAGGAAGGCGTTACGTCTACGTAGAAAAGCTCTGAGGAGATTCAACAGAAACCCGACAAGTGAAAACCTTGAACAATATAAAGTTCTTCGTGCAAAAGCTCGTAGAATATTCAGGCAAAGCAGAAAGGATTCTTGGACCCAATACATCGGATCGATATCTAGAAGAACACCTACATCTGTTGTGTGGAAGAAATTGCGTTCCATTTGTGGTCCGCCTCCATCTGAAGGACTGATGGGACTTCAACAGGCGGAACGGATTATTGGTTTCAGACGGTTCCAACATTGTAAGCCTTTTAGGGTCATCCTTTGCCAGTTTTTCCTCTTCTGCAGCCTATAACACTGCCTTTTGTAAATACAAAAGCGCATTAGAAAAATTGCCTTTCACTGTCGGTACTTCTGATGATTCTCCTCTGAACAGTCTGTTTACTCTACGGGAGCTAGAATCTGCATTGCTATCCACCAAGGATTCAGCTCCAGGTCCTGACAACCTTGTTTACTCCATGATTAAAAATCGTCCACCGTCAGGTAAGCTATTTCTTCTTGAAATATACAATCGTATGTACGAGGAGCATACATTCCCTAGCGATTGGTTGGAAGCAACAGTAATTCCCATTATTCAACCAGGCAAAGAGAAAACTGATCCAAGTAGCTATTGTCCTATTTCTCTCACCAGCGTGCTATGCAAGCTGGTAGAAAAAATGGTAAATCGTCGCCTTGTTTGTTATTTAGAAACTAATAAATTACTATCCAAAGAACAGTGCGGTTTCAGACAAGGACGATCTTCGATGGATCAGTTGGTTTTGTTAGAATCTGCAATTCAAAATGCCTTCGTCTTGCGTCAGACACTTGTTGCAGTATTCTTTGATCTAGAGAAGGCATACGACATGGCCTGGAGAAGAGGAATACTGAACATTTTAAAATCATGGGGTATACAAGGCAGTATTCTAGCTTTTATTACAAATTTCCTGTCTAATAGGTACTTTAAGATACGTCTTGGAGCTACAGTTTCAGATCGATTCTACTTAGAGAATGGTGTTCCACAGGGGAGTGTACTTAGTGTTACCTTGTTTGCTTTCGCAATCAATGGAATTACCGCTAATGTGCAGTCCTCTGTCCGATGTTCGCTCGTTGTGGACGATTTTGCTATTTATGTAAGCACCAGAAATATGGCAACAGTTGAAAGAACTCTTCAGCTGGTAATGAATAGGTTTCAGACATGGACGAGAGATCTACTGGATTTAAATTCTCTGCTGCTAAACTCAGTGCATTGCCTTCAGTCGTTGTCGACAGATCCAGGCTCCTACGTTATTTCTAGATAGTATACAGCTCCGGACCTCTCCTTTTGTTCGATTCTTGGGTCTAACATTCGACAAAAGGCTAACCTGGAATTCTCACGTGCGTTATCTATTGTCAATTTTGGTAATTTTTGCACTAAAACGTGTAATTATAATGTTAGTATATTATAATATTGGACGCTTCATTCCAATATTAGTAATCCAAAATATAAAAGTATGGAACCAAATATATAAAGTATACACAATAAAAAGTACAAAAGTAAAAAAAAGTAAAAATAAAAGTGGTAAACTTAACCTCATAATAACTGCCATGCAAAAGCGACAAACATGTTTTTAATGACGAAAATGATAAATTTAATATGTGTTATTAATAATGAATGAATATAATTTATTTATTTTTTAAAAAAAGAAACAGTCAAGGTTAGTTATAACCTAACTTGACTTGGCTGTTCATGTTTAATGAAATGCATGTTATTAATAATGAAAAGAATATATATATATATATATATATATATATATATATATATATATATATATATATATATATATATATATATATATATAAATATATACTATATATATTTAAATTCCTTAACCTGGTAAAATATATACTATATATATTTAAATTCCTTAACCTGGTTCGACTCAGCTGTTGGGTGTTTAACTCAGTTGATACTTGTATAACTAGTATTCCTTAAAAATGACTACCTCTTGACGTGGCTGTTGCATGTTTAACCTAACTCGACTTGGCTGTTTCATGTTTTAATGAGATACGTGTTATTAATAATGGAAGGAATATTTCAAATTGTTCCTTATATAGCTAGTATTCCTTAAAATGTAGTTACCTGTGTTATTTTGGCGGACAAATAACGGCAAGCATTTTTTCAATGATGTTTTCATTACAAAAACTATCACGATAACAAATTATTTATAAACTGTGTATTAATTTAATGAAGTAAATTTATCATACAAAGTAAACATACAAGTAAATCCATGTAAAGTAAACATGCAAGTACATTCATGTAAAGTAAATGTCAATGACAAAAAAAGTTTTTTTTTTGTGTTTAATGTCCGACTATTGTGCACACTTGGGCTAATGCAGACAATGACAAAAAAAAGGTTAGATATACCAGTTAGTAATAAAAATTATAATTTATCGTAATACATTTTATATTCTGCATCTCTCAAGGAAATGATATAATACATAATATAAACAAAAAAATCTTTTTAAAACCATGACTTTGCGAAATTTCCTAAAAGTTAGAAACACTTAAAATGATTTTTAATTATTGTAAACAGGCAGGAATAATGACTCGTTTGAATGCAAGAGTAAGCATTCTGGCTGCAGCTAACCCGGCATATGGACGCTATGATCCCAAGAGATCTGTGGAACAGAATATCCAATTACCTGCTGCACTCTTGTCCAGGTTTGACTTGTTGTGGTTAATTCAAGACAGACCCGACAGAGATACTGATCTTAGGTTAGTAGCAAAAATAAGTAAGAAAACAAAAAATACTAAATAAAATATTTATAAAGATCTTGGTTTCAATTTTCTCTTTTGTAATAAAAGCTTATTTATAATACAGATTTTTATTATTAGCAGTCTCATGTTTTATCCATGGTAACGTTATACAGGGTCCACCAATGAAACGCGATGATTGTAGGTGACCTTGAGACAAAGTTGGCAGATAATGGAGGATGGTAACTGGCTGCGTCACCACCTGTACAATCTACCATTTAGTTGCAATGGATCGTTGGACGGGTGAGTAACGCGGTTACACGGTGAAAGCATAATATCAAAAATGGCGAAAATTTTTTGCATACTGAACATGCTTTCTGGTATCATTTTAACATACCGCGTAACCAACCTGTTCTGTCAGATAATGCAATTCGAACATGGATAAACAACCTCGAGCAAACAGGATCAATGTCTTAAAAAAGAGACAGGAGTGTAAAAACTGTTCAGACACCTGAAAACATCGCAGCTGTTCAACAGACTATGGTTAGAAGTCCTTGCTGATCAGCCAAACAACATGCCCTTCGCATTGGAATAAGTGACACATCGCGGGGAGTATACCTGTTTTTGTTTTTTTATGGGGATACCTAACACCCACAACCATTCAAGCCCTCAAACAACGAATTGTAGACAAGGTTGCAGCAATACCTTAACATGCTATGAGAGGTCATACAAAACTTCCAAACTAGGCTCCAGGAATGTCTTAACTGAAATTGAGGATATTTGGTAGAATGTTCAGAAAATAATATTTTTTCGTATTGTATCTATAATGGCTATTCTTGTACTTTTAATTATTTACTAAACAAATATTAAAAAAGTTTTTTTTCAATAATCAATTACTTTATTCAATCATCCTGTTTCACTGGCGGTCCCTATATTTTGATTATAATTAGTTGAGTAATTTTATTATAACTTTATAGAAAATGTACAAAGACCATAATAATTTTTTTCTGATATCCCCAAGCTAACTGCTATGACCTGTTCAACTTGGAAAGCATTTAAAATGTTAAAAAAACTTGACCATTTCTTAAAAACGCTTGTTACAGAAATTGACATTGCAAAGATTAGCCATTAAATATCTGCTTGTAGTTAAAGATATAAACAGTATATTTTTGTATAGCAAATTAGTTTAACATCTGGCAGGAATACAAAACTTATGATTTTGAAATTTTATGAAAAAGTATATTTTGATAAACTATCAAAATATTTTTGATAACTGACTCGCGCTACATTATGTATCTTTACAAAATTAACTTAAAATCAGTTAAGTACAAAATGAAATTTTTCCACAGTCTTTGACATTCATCTTTAAAAATAGAATAAAGTTTTCTTGAACTCTTTTTTATTAGTTTTAAGTGTTTGTAGTTAGGTGTAGAATATTGTATAACAAATTAAATTATTGTATTAAAACAGTGTTGTCAACATTCTCCAACTAATTAACAACACTACTATAAATCAGCTGATACTTTATTGTAAAAAAAATAAAGTTTCTGTTTTTGTCTCCTTCTTTGTTGAAAATAAAAATGTTTTGAAGCTAGAACGCAATCATGAGGGAAAACTTAGCACTCCGTGATTTAAAATATCATGTGGTTTATCTTCAAATGTTCTGTATATTTCATATTCTTTTATAGCATTCATTAATATCCCTTTTGCAAATGTGCGTAGAGGCTTCTACTTTTGAATCAAAGTCACTATATTATGATTGTTGGTAACATGTAAAGTTCGATTTTGCATTATTAGAATTATTTTTGGGAAGATGTTGTCCCTGTCTAGCCTATATATTTATTGCAATTGCCGCATTTGATTTTAAACTCTCGACTTTTTATCAAAAAGAGTTTACACTTTGTGTTCAAGTGTTTTATATAATTTGTTTGTGTTGTGAAAGGAAATTGTGCATTGTCTTGAATGTGTTTTTAGAACATTGGATAGTAGGTTCGTATATTATGCAGAGATGTGCGAGTAATTACTGGTGTTGTCATATACTGTATTTTACGGACTGAAAGACACTTTTTTCTTTGAAAAATTGCCTCCAAAATTCAGATGCGTTGTATACTCGAAATTAATATAAAAATGACCATATGTTCAAAGCTGTTTCTATCTGGCAAAATTGGATTTAACTGGCAGCAGCAGTGCACTAATGTGACAAACGTGAGTTGCGGGGATTCAAAAGCTTGCTAACACTGTCTCCCTCCTGCCCATCCATAACAAATCCAGAACACTGATTAGCCTATGATGTGTTATTGCAGTCTACGGTGCTAATGAACTTGAATTGAAAGTGATTTGTGTTATAGGTAATAGTACAATATTTTTGTTAGTAGCTGCTTTAGTAATGGAAAAAATAAAAGTAAACTAAGAATTTAGTGTGGCTTTGCAATCTAATAATAAAAATGATAAGAAAGTTATTTTTAAAAAAAATTGCTTACAAATTAGTGTCTTATAGTCTGTAAAATACGGTATCTGTTTTGTCCTCTTTTTCTTAGTTTTTTGATTAATAACCAATTTGGCATTCATTGTTTTCTTATATCCTTTGGATTAGGCTGTATGCTTTTATTTTCCTTATTTAATAGGGTTGTGAGAAGTCCATACATTAGGCTCTTTATATACTACAAGTTTCTGACTGCGTGGATAAAATGATGTAACATGAATAATGATGTCTATTGTGTTCGGTTTACGATATGTGTTATGTTTGAATTTGTCTGTTGTCTTTTTTTATGGTTATATTGAGTAAGTTAGATCGATTTTGGTTTCTTTTTTTTTTAAGGCAAAAAGCACGTTGAGGCTGTTATCGCCTCCCTAAATGTAAGTGTGAGTATAAATGTGTTAAAGGCGTAATAGTGGTAATGTTAATAGTCGTAGTGTTGTAAGTGTAAGTGTGTGTTAGACTCGGGTACCACGAGGGACGTCTAAATCCTCTCAATAGGTTGCAGTTAGTCTTGGTTTGTGTATTTTAGTTGTGGATTTTTGTTTCTGTGTATAGTGTGAACTGTATTTTAGGGTTAATGTTGGTCATGTAATTTTTGAGAATATCAGCTTGGTGGTTGTTCCCAATGAAAATAATGAATATGTCATCAACATTGTGTCCATAATAGAAAATGTTCTGTTCGATTTTGCAAAAAAGGATTCCGATTTCAAATTCGAAACTTCAGGCTACATATCCCCCATGGCTAGACTATCTTCTTGTAAGTAAAATTTATTTTTGAATGATAAATAATTTTGTTCCAACTCACTCTTCTGCAATAAACTCAATGATAGTTTTGTTTTTTTAGTTTGTTTCATGAGATTTCCTTGGATGATATTTAATTCTAATATTGGACCATTTGTGTATAAGTTGACAATGTCAATAATATCTATGGAATATACTGGTCTTGATGATGGAGTTATAGCTCTAAACTTGTCAAATTTTGACTGAGAAGGCGCTTGATGGACCAAATAAGGAAATAGAAACATTAAATATTTTAATCATGACTTGTATACCTAAAAACTGTATTTATTCTCTGTTTCAGATTGGCTCAACATATTACGTACGTTCACAAACATTGTCGCCAACCTCCTCAGGAATTCCAGTCACTAGACATGGGTTTGATTCGCCGTTACATCGACCTTTGCAAACGTAAGAATCCTACCGTACCACAAGAGCTTACAGATTATATTGTAGACGCATATGTTAGTATGCGCAAAGAAGCAAGAAATACTAGAGATATGACATTCACATCAGCACGAAATCTGTTAGCTATTTTACGTTTGTCATCGGCGTTGGCTAGGTTGCGGCTCTCTGATGCTGTGGAACGTGAAGACGTGGGTGAAGCTATGAGGTTATTAGAGATGTCAAAGATATCTCTTTCTCAAATTGAAGATAGGACTGGCCGGTAAGCTAGTCAAAGTATTTTATCTTTTAACCTCAATCTATATCTATAGTCTGTTTGTATATAATAAGGATTTTTATGTTTTCAAGCCAGCACCTGTTTACAGTTTAAACTAGTAATTTTCAACCCATGGCTAGTCACAGTGATTTATTTGGCTTGATATTGGATTAAACATTTGTGTTTGTTTACTTAAATTTTATCTTTTTTTTCAACCACTGACAAAATTCCGTCATGACTAAAATTAATGTTTAGTAGAAAATTAATGTTTCAAAAGAAAAACTAGTAAAGCAGTACAGAATATTATTATACAGACCTACTGTATATTCCAACAATTCTGTTACTGTATCAATTTAACCAAAATCCAGAATGAGGTTAGAATATATCACAAAATGGTACAATTTTGTGTGACAGAGAAACCTTGTAACAAGTTATACGTGTAATAAAAAAAAAAAAAAAAACAAAAATGATGAAGTTTTTAAATAAGAAAAAGTTTTTCAAAGACCACATGAAAACTTCTAGTGAGAAAGCTGTAGATTAGTTAAATTTTTTTATTTCAAATTATTTTATGCAGGATGTAAAAGATATCAAGAAAATATATTTAATATATTTTCCAAAATATATACAACATAATATATTACAGTGTTGTATTTACTTGGTAATATGTAACATAAAACATTGTTGGTATCAGATTAAGACTGTGGCCACAAAATACAGAACGAACTATGCATTCAAAACCAAATAAATGTTTTTAATGTTAATGGAGCTTAGCAGCTGAGCTCCACTTCGCTTTCATTGATAGCACTTGTATTAAAAATGATAGGTTCAGTTTTGAATGCATAGTTCACTCCACTTTGCTCAGGGCAACTCCGCTTGCATTTGGTGGCTAGTCGGGCTAAACAGGAAGTACTGCTGATTACAACTGAGTATTATACATTTAGCATGGAAAAAGAATATAGTTTGCAATGAAGTTTGCCCCCTTTGATTGGGATAATTACCATTTCTTGGAAGTTGTTAAAAATGTACCAAACGAGTAACAATTGTCAAATGATTTTATGAACAGAGTTGAAATTTGTCGCTCCCCTCTCTAGATACAGGCGACATGAAACATGTACAACATACTGGGATCTTGCATTTGATCTAGATAATTTTTGAGCTTGATACTTTAACAAATCTTGCAGATGATATAGTTAAACAACACAAAGATACTGCAAAGAGAATTTTTTTTTTTTTTTTGGTGTTTAACGTCCGACTATTGTGCACACTTGGGCTAATACAGACGATGGGAAGCCCTGGCTGGGAATCAAAACCGGGGTGAAAGCCCATTACGCTATCAACTAGGCCACCGAGGCGGCTTAATGCGAAGAAATAGCAAATATCAATCAAATTAGTAAATGTCAAAAAAAAAAGAAAGCTAAGGCAATGTCAATTAAGGCAAGACAAAACATCTTTAGTCGCTTGATAGTTAATGCATATCACTTAGTTGTGACTTGGTGGTCGATGTGGATAAAGCACCAGTCAGTCTGCTGCATCTCTTAAAGGTTCTTAGTTCTAGCTGCAATTACTCCCATTTGCTTTTCCCATGCTATTAACGCTGATCCCTTGTCCTCATTAGTCTAACTGGTATAAAGTAAGAACGCTAAGAAAACAAAATGGTTATGAACAAAATGTCAGACATTTTGTCTTGCACTTACAATTTGCAAGAGGGTATGGGAGTGGAAAACACATACTTCCTTCTATAAGTTTTCTACCATATTCTGGTTATGGTCATCTCAGTTTCAGATTGTTAAGTATTTCTTTATCTTGCACCAGCAAAACCAACTCATCTGTTCATCATTCATCATACTACAATGTTTTATGGTGGTGACTGATAAGAATAGTGCATGCTCTGACCTGTCATATACAAATTATAGGCACTTTTAGACATGTCTAATTATAATGATTAATCATTGTGTTGCATCCTAGTCATCAACATAAACAACTGTGACTAAACTTGTCTTACCTTGCCTTGAGTAACTAGTGTGCTTTCAGCCTAAAGAATAAGATCTGTCAACTTGACAAAATACAAACAAATTCTCTAATCAACACAAACTTTCTACTGTAAACAGCTCTGGTGTTATAATATTCCGGCCTCCAGAGATTCCAGAATAAAGTATTGAGGATTACTGTATATTAAAAACTGCAACTTTCAGACTGACATTGTGGATTAGACAGGCCATCAGATTTGCAAGACTATCAAAGACTCCGTCAGTATGTGAATATTAAGGTTATACAATAATTTGATAAGAAGACTTGAAATAGTGAAGCCTTTAGATTTAGTGATGGTGTTAAAAATAATCAGAGTATTGTTAGTGGAGGAGATAAAATTATTTGAATGTATAAATATGATAGTATCTAATAAATTCTAGTATAGTAGAAACTTAGTCTAAGATTGATCATATTGTAAGGACTTGGAGCTTGAACATAGAAAATTCCATTTAAAAAATTGTCAAAGTAAAACAATTCAAAACAGATGTAGAAGTAGAAGTCAAAGTAGAAGTGGAGAACAATAACAGAACATTAAGTTTTTGTCTACAGTTTGACATTATTACTGTATCATCTGATTTTTTCAATTAAGAATGATGAATGTACATTACATGAGTTTTAAGTAATGTGGGTGATTTTTTTCTGTTTTCAGAGCTCAGAGCGCAATCGATAAAATCTTTAGTGTGATTCGAGAACTAGCTGGTAGCAACAAGACTGTGAAGCTGTCCAACATCAAGGAGCATTGTACAAGTAAAGGTTACGATCCTAGTCAGGTGGAAGAGTGTATAGAGCAATACGAAGAGTTAAATGTGTGGCAGGTGAACCAGGCCAGAACAACTATTACGTTTGTTTGATTGCTCAAGACGGAAATGTATTTATATTTTCTGTTAGATTTAACTGTTTCAGTACCAGGAATTTTTCTGCATGCACTACCTATAAGTGCTAGGTATTTTTTCACATAGTGTACCCAAAAGTGATGATATATTTTTCAGGATTTCGTAAGGATTTCGTAAAAAGACTGTATTTTTCTTCTTTGATAAGGTATCACCATGATTTTTTTTTCTAATAAACCTATCTGTAATAGGGGGAAGTGGGGGATACGTGCGCACTTAAGCGAAAGTTTTTTTGTAAATTTTTGCAAAGGGTAAACTGAAGACTAACCTATACAAAAATTTATAGCTATAATTCTATTGTCTATATAACGTAACAGTAATCCAAAATATTTAATAACAGCCTCAGTATAAGCCAAATTCTAAGACATTACCAAAGCACACATTTTGCCGAACGTCGGGTAAACATGCGCAAAGGGTAGGGTAATTGTGAATGTGCTTGGGATAATAGTACGCATTGCTATCTGGAAAGAAATAAGTTAAGAACATTTTTTTCATAAAGATTATATTTGATATAAAAAGATTATATTTATATGATTTGCTCTTGGCTACGTTATAACATACATTTTGTGAACTAAAATATTGAACATAGTGTAAGTTGTAACATGTTACATAGCCTAACTCCATCCTTGCAGAGGTCACAGATGTAATCTTTTGCGGTATCACTCACGGTGCAAGCTGTGTGGTACCACTTTCCACACAGTGTTCATCTATACCACAGTTCTTTTTCTCTCATGGATTCAGTTCACTAAATCTCATGGGTTCAATGTTTAGTTTGTTCATAACACTCCTGAGGTTTTCAAAAAAAAAATTTACTTTTTCCACGTCAAAACCACTGATTCTATTCAAACTAGTGTTTTCTGGTTGCCGTAATTTAATTGTTGGATGGCGCCTAAGAAAATTATACATCCAATCTTTCCCTGCTAAGCAAACTTCTTTGTTGAAATTATGGTTGATTCCATTATCTTCCACATAATTATAAGTCAACCTGTGCAACTCTTTGGGTGTTAATCCATAGAACATGTTGGACAGTAGGATGATAAATTCAACCATTTCCTGTTCAACATTATCTGGTATGACAGATTTACACCCCAAACGTGGTTGTTTTACCTCCACTATAGGCTTGGCGAAATATTTTCTCAATGTTGCTTCAGGATCATTGAATTGCCTACCGACTTCTATTATTTTTCTCCCATCTGTTCTGATAACATTTAATGTTCTTTAAGGGTTTCTAAAGTATGACTAATGGTTCGTTTTCTGAACGTACTTTCTCGGCATCTCAGAACAAAAATGAAAAACGTACAATAGTGGCCTGATCATATTTAACTCTATGTAGAGAGGGGTAAACATGTGCATCGTTGCGCACCATTACCCCACAGCGTCTTGAAAATTCATTTTGGCCACAACTTTCTTGAAATAAACATGAGTTATGTTAAACTATTAGTCATAACATATACTTTAACTATATCACAAGAATATTTAATCAAAGTAATAAATAGAGACTCACTGTCTTAGATTCTGAGCACTGAAAATAACAACACGTGTAATTTCACTGTTTACAATCTCACTAGAAATGAAACCATCATGGCGGCTGAGTGACCATTCTCAGGTAGTTCACTTGTCTGCTGCTAGATGCAGCAGTGATCAGACAGCTCAAAAGAACTTCTTAAATATTATAAACAATAGTGTGTAAGTTTACCCACTGTGAACGTATCCCCCACTCTCCCCTATACAAAAAAGTACATACCTAAAATTCTGAAGAAATCAAACAAAGAAAAATATATAACCTGAAATCTACCTTGCACATCACTTGAGGGGTTCACTACTACATGTGACAAACATTTTAGATCAGAGTTCTAATAAAGGAAAATATTATACTATTTTTTACACAAAATTGAATTACTCTGAAACAGCTAACTCGTTTGATGTTAGCACTCAAGTATTGATCTGTGCATTGATTTTACATACTATAGCATATGTGAAATGAAAAGAACTACTCTTCCTTATCCTATTGATATTAAAAATCAGCAATAATATTACTTTTTCCATTTTTTGTGATTTTTTCCATAACGTCTGGTGAAATCGGATGTTGGCATTTCTCGCATTTTTTCAAACGTCCGGTCTAACCACACATTGGCACTGAAAGAGTCACAGTACTAAGTTCATATTTTTCATTGTATTTGTGTTAGTTGTAGTGAATAATTCATCTACTTTATATTTCATATACACTTCTCTGTATTTACTTATGTTATGGACAATAATATTTGTAATTCAAATTCTGTTCACTTCTTCATAACTATGTTAATTACCAGTATATTGTTTCATAGTTGGAGTACATGTATTTGTGTTATATTTTTGTAATAAATACATGGTTTTAGCATAAATAACATTTTTTATTAAACTTATAAGTTTGTTTTATTATCAGTTATCCAGTTGTGCTTCTCATCTATAATCTGATTTGGACAGGTTTCCAAATAGTTTGGTAAAACGAGGTCAGTAGTTATCTCTAGATGGGTATTAAACACTCAAATCGTTACTGGAAATGTTCTATGGTTTTCCTTATAATTTGTAAATTTTTATAATTGTGTATGAAATAAATTTTTGTAAATATATAATAGCTTTCAGGTTCCTGAGTTAAAAAAAAAATTCAGACACAATCTGCTAGTCATGAATGTTGTCATATTGAGACATTGATTTGTATAAGGAAACAAATTTTGTTTACTTTATGTACTTTTAGAATCACACAGTTTTGGGTATATTGATTCTAAGACTCATTTAAAGCACATTTCATACAGCTTTTTTTTTATTTACTCGAAAATCCAAATTTGTTTTTAACTATTTTTGATTGAGTTTTTTTCATTTTGATGTGCTTTTACTTTTACAGTTAAAAGAGTTCTCTATAAAAAAACATCAAATTATTGTTTTGTACTGCAACAGTAATCAGTCTTCTTTAGGCCTGGATCCCGCAGAGGGGGGTTCAGACTTTGATGTCCCTTGCGGTACCCAAATCTAACAAAACACACACAACTTGGACACTTTACACTTACATCACCCCACAGGGGAGTGTAGACTGGCTGCATCTATTGAGAGGGGTTTGACGGCCGTTGCTGTACCCAAGTCTAATAAAACACACACTTACAATTTGGACACTTTACACTTACATCACCCCACAGGGGAGTGTAGACTGGCTGCATCTACTGAGAGGGGTTTGAAGGCCCTCATGGTACCCAAGTCTAACAAAACATACACTTACAACTTGGACACTTTACACTTACATCACCCCACAAAGGAATGTAGACTGGCTGCACCTATTGAGAGGGGTATGACGTCCCTCGTGATACCCGAGTCTAATAAAACACACACAACTTGGACACTTTACACTCACATCTATAGTTACGGCTTTGTTGTACTTTTGAAATGTCTGGGAGTGGTGATGCTGTTTGGTTATCTTTGCTGGAGGTGAGTATGTGGAACCTAATGTGTGCTTAGCACCGTCCAGGACCTCTGATTGAGAAAATTTTTAAACTGAAGATTGATGGCACAAAACAAGCACATAGATGTCAGAGGCTGTAATGGATTTATCAAGATATGGTACAATTTGTGAGTACATAGTACATATTTGGTTATTACATTGTACACTTATTTTTTGTTTTGAGTTTCATGAATCACTCATGATGCTGAGTATACCATGTCTATCTATCGCTGGGCAATCCAAATTATTGATAATTCAAAATGTCAGCCAAAAGTTGCTGTGCAGCTTTGGACATGTCTGAATCTAAAGTGAGATATGGAATGTTAAGTTACCAAATGATATATTGTCCATCATCAGTTTCTACATATTATTGTTAAGAAGAAGCAGTGTAACTTGTCTGTGAATTGGTTATTCCAGGCACAAAGATATCTGATGAAACAGGGATAGCCACTTCAATGTCTACTGGACTGTGATGTATTTAAATATCTGATGACCTTGAAGATTCATTAAAGTTCATGTTAGAAGTCGATTCTTTGGCTCCTAACTGAGTTTTGACCTTACATGGACTGAGACAAAATTTGTTATTTTCTTGCTGGGCCTTCCCACAGGTCTGCTATACATTGTTGTATTGTTGCGGTCAATATTTTAATTTTAGTTTCTATATGTTATGTTTTTAGCATGACTGTGTGGGAGTTCTTTTGCCATTAAAATAAATTTTGTCAATTCTTTGTAATTTTTTACCCTATTTAATTTTATATTAAAAAATGTTTGTAACTGCTGTGTTTTCCTTAGGTTTATAACCTTGGTCACTTAATAACCAAGTTTAACAATTGTCCAGTTAAGCATTATGTGTTTATTATTTCTTTATGCAAATTAGACTTATGAGGATAAGTTATATGTGATAAGAGCTAGGGGAAATCTTACGGCTGTAACTCTAACCTATATAGCCTTGAGTGCGCAAGTTTGAAGACTGGTGCTTAACACCTCGAATATGCTGGCCCCTAAACCATTTATTGTTTAATAGGCAAATTTTAAAACCTAGGTTTTTGAATAACGACATGATTGAGTTGCAAGCAAAGGCCTTACTCACTTTTGTTTGAAAATGTGATGGAACACTATGCGTTGAATATATAAGGTATGATGATGTGATTTTGGTGGTTCTGTGTTAGTAAATTTCTCAGATAAATATCTTTATTGTGAGTGCGTCTTGCTATTAGTTCTAGCATCTCTTCACCAAGTTTTGTCAATGATGACGAAGTAAAAAAGCAGGCGAATGACTGGTTTATTTGGTAGATTAGTACAGAACTAGAATTAAGGTTAAGGTCAGGAATAAGATATGTTTGAAAAAGTATGTAGAAAAATAAATACTTTTTAAAAAAAAAAATTGTAGTTTTTATTACTTACTCATTGGATATTGTAACCTAATTCCAATTCAGGTCCTCTTTTTAAGTCCAAAAACAAGGGAATAGGATTTAAATATATATACACATTGCTAAGACTAAAATTATTCAAAATGCGGTTATATGGATAAAAATAAAGTTCTATAAACCTATGGCTGGAAACACTCAGTAGTATGGTCATATGATAGAGCCTATCAGTCACCAATACGTACGTATTAATGGATGCTGTTGGTCATTCCTTGCTACGCATGGCTTTCTAATGGGAGGCATGGACCCAACATGAATGCAAGTTCTGTAGGGAAATCCTCACAATAAAACATATATTGCTTGATTGTGGTGGTTTCAAAAATGTGCATGTTATGTGTGGTCTGTATAAATTGTTTGCAGACGATGTTGGGAGATAGTGCCTTGGCCCTTGACTTTTTAAAAAAATTAAATTTATATATTTTTTATTGTCTTTTTGTCCTTATTGTTGTGGTCCCTGAAACAGTTTATGGTATTTATTTATTTTTACTTTGTTAATTAGTATTAGGTACGTTTATGTTTTGTTTCTCTTATTTATCTTATTATTGTAGGAGCAATTTATAACCTTATTTGATAATGTTGTTTTTAAGATATATATTATTGTGAACTAGTTTTAGGCATACATTTATAACTGGTATTATATTTTGTTTTGTTTCATTTATTTTATTATTATAAAATATTGTTTTCAATTTAGAGGGACGGCGACGATGACCATATTGGTTTTTTGCCGGAAAAAATTAATTATGTTTGCAGTTAATCTTTATTTGATAGGGACAAGGAGCTACAAAAATTTACTTCTGACGTTTCTTTTACTGTATCAAAATTGGTTATCAGATTTTGACTGATATTTTGGAGAGAATCAAAAAACTTAAACTCCAATCGTCGATTAGTTTGTTTTTGCTTTAATGTAGCTTAAACATTTTGTATACTAAATTATACCTTGCAGTCTTCACATGTGGCCAAAAATTTTAGCAAAATAAAATGAACCGGTTTCATGATATTTGTTATAGATTTCGAAAAGGGAATTTTTTGGGGAAAATAATTGCTAGAAAGTTTTTGAATATCCCTAGTACACAATAAACTAATCTGCCATAAAAAAGCTCACGTTCGTAATTTTAGTCCGATTTGATTCGAACTGCACAAAAATCGATTTTGATAACAGTTTTGAGTACGTTCGTTAACCAGAAAAATTAATACAACATTTTCAAAATGGCGACCATTTCAAATTTTTTAAAATTCAACTTTTTTGACAAACATTTTTGAAAACCTGACTCACGATAGTAATCAGCATTAAAAACTGCAAAAGTTAGCAATTGCATTTTCAAAGTTCCGTTCATATAAAGAAATTTAATTTGTCGGCGGTCAGGGTTCATTTCAGTGCAATTTTCCATTGATATTTGCAAATTTTAGTGTTACGAGAGAGAAATCAGAGTTTCAAAACGAAGGTAAAGAATATCGTGAGAGTGCTGCGTGCCGCGAGCAAATACAGATAACGTCCGGTCATGCAGGAGCTGCACGAAATTGTCAGATCTTGTAACACAACCGGAGAAAAACTATTTTTTTTATTATATCAAAAAACACAACTTTAACATCTATGTTTTCCTCTTTTTCGCTTGTCTGTTATTCATGCCAGTTAGACTAATGACGTAGGATCAGAGTTAATAGCAATGGAAAAGCTTACGGTAGTACCATCAGTCTAGAATAGGGATGCACAGACCGCGGGCCGCATGCGGCCCGCCGGTGAAATTCTGGTGGCCCGCCGTCACCAAAATAATACTCTCGTACATTCGAAAAATATTGAATTCTGTATCAGAATAAAACCAAAAAAAAATTTGTTCAAAAGTAAAGACGTCCATAAAACTTATGAAAATTATTCAAATACCGCGCCAGTTCATGAATGAAACGACGCCGTCGAATTAGTCCGAATAGTCCCGAATAGTGTCAACAGAAAGAAGCAGTTTAATAGTGTAGGAGAGGACCTAGGAGCTGTGCCTAGCCCAGAGGAGTGGGAGGTGCAAGGTGGAGGGGCAAAGGGCAGCCCTTCAGTCCTGCAGTCCTGACCGAGACGTGGCAGACTTCTCGAAGTAGTGTTCTGTGTTTTGTCTGATCTTCTGTACCGCCGTAACTGTTTGTTTCTGTGTTGTTGTTTGTTAACCCTTTTTTATTTTGAAGTCTTATTAAAGTTTTTTTTTTTATCATTCTTGCATATAGTTTAATCCAAATTCAACGTAGATCTACTGTTGCAGTGTTAACCCGTCAAGTGTATAATTGTGTTGTGAAATCGTAAGTAAAACTCTGTTATCAATAAATGTTTCCCTACCTATTTATTCAATTATTCTTGGTAATTTAAAAAAAGGATGGGTAATTTAAGTAGGTACTGTAATTGTTTTTAGGTGCAGTGTTAACCCTAGACAGGATTATAACGCAACATGGACAAGCCAGGACCTAGTAAAAACGTAAGGCTAAAGATGAAAATCGGCAGTTTCAAGAAATATGGACTGAGAAATATTTTTTTGTATGGTTGCATAACAAAGTCGTTTGTTTAATTTGTAAGAATTCTGTTGCGATTGCAAAGGAATATAATGTAAAAGGCACTATGAAACGCAGCATTCTTCTTTTACCAAATTTACAGGCGAATTAAGAAAGCAAAAGTGTTGTCTTTGAAACGGGAGCTTATTGGTCAGCAAACTGTGTTCACAAAACTCATTGAAGATTCAGAAACGGCTACAGAAGTTAGTTTTGAAATTTCTCGAATGATAGCAAAGCGAAGTCGCCCCTTCAATGATGGAGATTTTGTAAAAGAATGCATTGAAATCGCCGCTAAGAAAATGTGTCCAGAAGCAGCAAAAAAGTTTGAGAAAATTCAACTGAATCGTATGACAATCCAAAGACGAATTATGTCTTTGTCAGCTAATATTGCGGAACAATTAACTGAAAAGACTAAGATAATTGAATTTTTTTCATTGGCACTCGACGAATCAACTGATATTAGTTCCACAGCTCAACTACTCATATTCATACGAGGTGTTACTCAAGATTTTGAAGTCGTAGAAGAGTTATTAGGAATGTGTTCATTGAAAGGTCAAACTAAAGGAGTTGATATACTCAATGTACTTTTGGATGAGTGTTCAAAAACTGGTTTTGACTTATCAAAATTATCGGGAATTGTGACTGACGGTGCTCCTTCTATGATTGGTGTCAATTCCGGGCTAGTTACTTTGCTAAAAAGTATCTGCAAGAAAAAACATAAACGCTGAAGATCTCATGCAGTTTCATTGCATCATACACCAAGAAGCCCTTTGTTCTAAAAAAATTGAATTTCAAAATGTCATGAAGGTGGTAGTTTCGACTGTAAATTTCATCAAATCACGAGGACTCAATCACAGGCAATTCAAACAATTCCTTGATGACATCGAAAGCGAATATGGAGATTTGCTGTTTTATACAGAAGTAAGGTGGCTAAGTCGTGGATTGACACTTGAACGATTTCTAAATTTAATAGAAGAAATTGGAATATTTCTGGTGGAGAAGCAAAGGATGTCCCGGAACTTAAAAATCCTGATTGGTTGTGTGATTTGGCTTTTTTAGTTGACATTACAAATCATTTGAATGTCTTGAACACACGGATTCAAGGCAAAAATCAACTGATATCCCAGCTCTACGCTCATGTATCATCCTTTCAATGCAAGCTGACTCTTTTCAGATCGCAACTGACTTCTGGAAATTACAATCATTTTCCGAATTATAAGAAAATGGCCGAAAAATTCAACAAAACTGCGATTAATTTCAGTTATGTAGAAAAGCTGGATATTCTGATTCACTCTTTTCAAGACAGATTTTCGGACTTCAAAAAAGTGAAACCTCTGTTGGACATATTCAGCAATCCTTTCTCGATTTCAGTTGAAAATGCGCCAGAGTCAATGCAGTTAGAAATTATCGATTTGCAAAACGACCAAGATTTGCGCAACAAATTCAACGAGGGAGACTTGTTGAAATTTTACCACTGCATTGACAAAAATATGTACAAAGCGTTGCGCATAAACGCTCTGAAATGTGCCAGCTTATTTGGTTCTACCTATATATGTGAACAAACTTTTTCAATACTGAATAATAATAAAACAAAAATCGAAACCGCCTTGCAAATGAAAGTTTGGAAGCAGTTTTACGTGTTGCTACAAGTAAATTTGACCCTATCAAAATATAAAAGATTGTAAGCACTATGCAGTGCCACGCTTCAAATTAATAAATTATTTTTCAATTTTAATACATTATATGCATTTTTTATTGTCTTTAATTACCTATACTTCTGGCGGCCCGCCATCAGTTCATGATTTGCCCGAGTGGCCCCTAGTTTTAATAAGTCTGTGCATCCCTGGTCTAGAAGCTTCAAACTTGAGGTACACAAGTCGAAGCCAACAGACTGACCGGAGTTTTAACCACCTTGGACACGACACATTCTGGGCAGACGAAAGGGAAAATTTGTAGTTTGCGAGTGACAGCCAGCAGTATTCAAAACCAGTGCTGTATATGACTTTATTACACCTGGAATTTCCTGCCATTCTTCACTACATCCGGGGAAGTGCGTGGAGGTTAAACATATTTCCCAGTTTCAGACAAACCGGTATTACGTTAGGCAATATCCAGAGGCCATTTAATTCTCAAGTCTTCTTTGGTCAAGAAACCGTTTGGAAATTATTAAAAATAGGAATTTCCTATCTTACGACTTTGACAAAATGTAGTTTTTTCTTGAAACAAACTGTGGAAGGTACCTCCCTCGAAATTCATTAAGAGATCGACGAGAAATTAATTTGACTTCTCGAAATCAGTTCATCAAATACGTGAGGCATATAGACTTTCATAACCTAAAAACTAATTTTTGACAGTAAATCGAAAATAGAGCAGAGTTGTATCGTTGACGTGATATACACGAATTTAACTTTTTTCTTTATCAATATTTAAAATCTTCATATAGGCCTACTAGCATTTTAAATTACAACGAAAAATACAGAAATGAACCCTGATTGCCGTCAAATTAAATTTCACAATTTTAACGGATTTTGAAAACGATAGTGCTATAATTATGCAGTTTTTAACGACGGTGCAAAAATTTAGGACCTCAAAAAGGGTTTGAAATGGTTGCAATTTCGAAACTGTTAAACGAATTTTAATGGTTATCGAGTTGTCCAAGCTATAACAAAATCGATTTTTATATTAAGTTTGTATCAAATCGTGCTAACACACACACACACGTTTTAACGACCCTTCAAAAAGTGATCTAGTTGTGAAGATCGTTGCTCGTTTCCAGATTCCGGGTTTGAGTCTTACTACGATGACCGTTCCAATGGAAATTCCATATCGGGGTTTTAATTTTGTATTCCTGAACTTGCGAGACGATTTTAGCCCGCATTAAAACTTTTTTATAAATTTAAATCACGATTCAAAACGTACTCAGGCAAAGCATTCTCCGTTGGAGGCATAGGCTACTCCAAATTAGCGGACCATAGAGAAGCTAGAAAACAAAATTCGAGTGGTGCTCAATGAACACGCTCCCAGGACGAGGGAGGGGGATGGTGTCTGAGAACATACCGATAGAATTTCAGCAACACAAGGCCGACGGTAAAGAGCTATTTTATTTTGTTGAAATTAAATGCGGTTTCAACATCGCCGAACAACGCAGCACTACAGAACAAGAGTAAATATCGATTGAACCCCGCCCTGTTCCCTTGTACCCCTCGCCTCCTATCTAGCCTAGGCATCCACGTGCATTCCTTACAAATACTGTATTATTCCGACCGCCACGCAAACACCCTAACGAAAAATAGTTTTACTTTCTCCGTAGTTTTTGATAGCTAAATCCAAAACTGTTTTCTGCGTCAACAGTGGGTTTTATCGGGAAGTCTGTTTAAACATATCGGTATACAGTAAGCTAAATCAGACTTATTTCGATCAAATTTTGCCACGATCAAATATATCAGGTTGTATTTTACATAAAAAAATAATACAAAAATGGACCCTGACCGTCGTTCATTTTCAGATCCCTTTCTGTGTCAAAACAGTGGGTTTTATAGAGATGTATGTTTAAATACACCGCAGTAGACTAAATCACACTTATTTCGATAAAATTTTGCCATGTATTTGAAAAATTGTGGTTGTATTTTACAAGGTTTTCATTAATTGTAGGCTATAGTATTAAAACAAAAGTGTGGGTTAGTATACGCGTCCTGGGTACCGAAAACCGAAATATTTCAAGCACCCTAAAAACAAACGGGTAAAGTAGTGAAAATATAATTTTTTTCTTGGTTATCAAATTTTGCATATCTGAATTATGACAAATTAACTTTCTTGCTATACGATACGTAGTGTAGAGAAAGTATGGTAATCTTGAGATAGATTCAGGTCTTTTGAACCCCCAAAAGTTTTCTATTTGTGAATGGTTTGTGCACATTTCTGGAAACTAAATTAATTTACCAATTTTGATAAAAGGTATCATTATAATTTTCCCCGAATTTATTTTCTTTTTTTGTTAAAAAGTATGATTTTTCTTGAAATTGTTCTTAACGGTTTTGATCACATTGTACTTTGACGTGTTCGGTAAGCACCACACAAAATTATGGGTCGTTATGTTCCTCCAAAATCCGTTTCAAAACTATTGAAAAAAAACTTAGAATTAGGCATAATTTCTCAAAATCGGATCTACAGATTTTAGATAATTTTAGATTTTACCTCATATGTGAATATAAACGGAAGTCAGTGTAGCAAATTTTAAATATATGATATTTATTGTATAAATAATTAAAGAAATTAATTTCGAACGCCATAGTTCTACCTAAGAACTGTTTTAAATTTCTTAAACTCTTTTTTTAGTCAAAATACAAAAATTTCACAAGTTATTTCTAACGATTTTGATAGTTTTAGTCAAATGTAGATGCCTCATATACACTTTCGATCTATCGGAGAAGAAATTAAAATTTTACCTATTTCCCAGAATCGGCTTATTAGATTTTGCCGAAATTTGAGACATGTACGAAGATAACCTAAGCCAGTTTTCTAAACTGTGGTACAGAAACAGGGAAATTGAAAAATCTACACATATTTTTTACCGGATCACACAGTAAGCAAATTAATATTCTTAGAACATTCTATGAACATGAAAACGGAATATCATAAACGTTTCTGGTACATTCTATGCCCTACCTATGTCTATCTTCTGCAATATTCACATAATGTTCTGTCAATATGCATAGAATATTCTTAAGATATTCTCTGAATATTTATGGAATAAATCTGAAATGTTCCTAACTGTAGTTTCAGAAAGGGAATCTGAAAATATTCTCAGAATATTCAGTTCAATATATCCAGAACGATCTGAATATTTCTAGAACGTCTGTGAAAGTTCTTAAAAGTGATTTTGGAATATTTCATGACTATTCTATTTCGTTCGAGCGAAGAATATTCTTTAATATTTCCCTGAATATACTCTTTTCGCACATGATAAAGTAAAAATATAAATGTTAACGGTCACTCAAAACCTGTCCTCCGGACCGTGGTCGGTGTTCATTTCATTGGTTTCACCGTGATACTTGCACCAACAACTTATTTTCCTGTGGAAATTCGTTAATTAAAAAAAAAAAAAAAAAACAAATCACTATTTAGGATAACTGGCCACCAAGTACAAAGCGGAACCGATGGCAGTTTTGGTAGTTCCGACTGTCAGGTTCGGTTTTGAAGCTGACTCTGCCTCCCCTAACCATCCGGTACCTCATATCCTTCTCCGGTTATTTCTATCCCATTCTGAAACATTGTTACCTATTTTACCGAGAAATTCTTTAAATTTGCCTCGGGCCATACGGAAATAGTTTTTAAATTATTAAAAATTATTTAATTTAGAACATTAAACAGTTTACGCAATTCTACAACAATATTCCCTTCTTCTGAGATACAAACTTTCGTTTGTAATTTGTGACACTGACCACACGATAGTTACATTCAGTGTCTAAATAGTCAGTTTTTTGTATAGAAACAATAACCATCTCCAGTAGTACGAAATCATTGAATATAAACGTACTAGAATGAGACGGGTTGAGCGCTTGCTGCTGGTGGTATCTTGCGGTAGAATATCTGTCCGTCTATTTTCTCAAACGTCTTGCATCTTGCAGCGCTCGTAGCGGCAAATAGTTTAACTACTTGAAATTTAGCCGCTGATATCGAGCACGTTTTTATAATCGTGGCTGTAGTTCTAATCCGTTTATATTCAATGACGAAACTGACTCCCGGTTGTCCTTCTTCAGCGTTTCTGGTGACCGGCCTAATTCGTTGTGGTTCTATAAGATCACCTGATTCGTAGAGCGGTAAATATTTAACAAAATTGAGTTCAGGAATATTGAATATAACAGAAAACGTTTTGTTTTAATGGCAATCCGGTTATTATTAGCCTTATAAGTTACCTATTTACAACGAAAATTTGTGAATTGTTTCATTTAATTTCCATTAATTTTAACTTCGCTTCTCACTAATATAAAACAAACATTTTTCTAGTAAATAGTTTCTGCATTTTGATCAGTTCCAAGGTAGTATATATATATGTATATAATCAATGGCTACTAATTTATGTCTTCATATCATTATTATTATTTTTTTCTTATATTAACAACAAATCTTTTTTGCAACAACAAATAACATGTTATTTTTTCTTCTTTCTGTTGTTATTCAATATAATAACAACAAGTAACGAAATAAAAAAAATCACCATTATCATTAAATCTAATGTTTAATTAATGTTTTTTTTCATTGGTAAAAACATACAACGAAAAACATAAAAACAATAACAATATAATATTAAACAATATAGTACAGTTTATCACTAACTTCCTATTACATTGCAGGCCTATATTTTGTTTTTATTGAAAAGTTTGCTAAAATGTTTTGTTTTTTGTGGTATTAGAATTGCAAGACTGATTTTATAAGAGTTAAATTCAAGTTGTTTTGGTTTTCAAAATGTCAAACGTGTTTTTATTGTGAAATAAATTAAAATATACAATTACTGAAAAGTTTCATTTCAATTTTTTATTTTTTTAAATTATATGGTTACGTAACCACTGACCGCATTTGTCTCTCTGACTTTTTTTTAATAAAGTAACTGCATCACAATAAATTTTATCATACATTTTATTAATCATCATAATTATGTTTTAAAATCAGCATCATTTTAAACTTTCAAATTAATTACATTGATAATTCAAAAACGAATTCTCAATAGTATTTGAAAATTCAAAACGGTAATTTATGCAGATTTTAACGCTGATTATGATGGTGAAATCAGATTTTTTTAAATTGTGACATATAAAGATTATTTTTTTAAATATGTGAAAACAGTTAACCAGTAGTTTGAATTAAACCAGAAATGTTTGATTAGATTAAGGTTGTGTTACTAAAATTAGTTAATTTTTGTAAATTTGCTGCTAATACACCAGCGAGAGAGTTGCGTGCCGCGATTATGTAAACAATCAGGTACCGACATCAAGTTGCGTGTATCTCTCAATTTATACGGTAATATTTTTCGCAAAGTTTTATATTTAATTTTTGTATTTATCTTTGTCTGAAGTCACAGTTAACAGACTTCAATTAAATCGATTTCCGTATCGATTTAGCTTTCACTACAGAAATCAAATCAACTTGAAATCAACTGTCGCTTTTCGTTATCGAGGTAACCACAAAGTCCAAAACAAAAACTAAACAACAGGAACTTAAGAACGGTAACGGATGTAAAACTACGTTTATCAACAAACAAAACGACGAAAATAGTTTTCTTTTGCATAGTATCTGGTAACATACAGTTTCAGTTGTACAGCGTACAAAAGTGGTTTTACCAAGTTTAACTTTAGAAACAATCAACACCAAATTGTACAAAATAAAATTATAACAAACAACAAACCAAGATATTTGCACTTATATGAACATTACTAAGACACGTCTAGTGTTACAATTAACTTATTTTAAAAATATACTCTACTTTGTCTAAGTCATAACGCGTTTGGATATTTAATTTTTTTTTGTTTTGGTTTTTTGAAAACACTGCAACGGAATCGTGATTCCTCAAATACACAGTTTCAGAACAGAAATTAGCTAACCTCTGGGTGTTCAGTTGAAAAGCACTACGTAAATCTCAAGTTTTTAAAGAATTTTTTCTCCAAAAATTACTAAAATTTAATAAATGTAATCATATTGCAACATGTTTCTCTTATTGAACCAAAAATAAAAAAATCATGCATCATGTTTTCTCTTCCTTTTTTAATTTTAATTACTATAATTTGTTCGAAAATACGACAAATTATCGTAGCTAGTTTTTAACAACATAACCTGAAACTTATCAGCTGTTCAATGAAATCAACTGATCGTTACCAATTAATATAAACGACAAATTAACATAATTAGTTTTTAACAACATAACCTAAAATTTATAGCTTATCAGCTGATCTGTACAAATTAATACATAACAACTGATATTTTAATATAACTATGAAAATATAGTATAGCGATTAATTTTATATACTTAAATCGGTCAAATTTCTTTGAATTTTCCATAGTGTAGTCGTTATCTCGCGAGTCTCACACTCGCTTCGACCCCCGGTTCGATCCCGGACGGAAACAGTCATTTTTAATTATAATTAATTTAATATGAGAAGTGCAGCATATACTGTTATATATCAATATAAAAATGTTCCTCGCATCACGCGTCCCGCAAAATCCAACATCAAAACCAGCCCTAAAACATGATACATGTTAAAATTATTTATATGTATAAGAATTTTACGTAAAAAGAAAAATTCAATTTAGAAAATCATTTTTCTTTCAAAGTAAAACATCGACAAGAATGTCATATTTTTTGCTTATCGTCCATAGTGCAAGCCAGTTTGGCTAATGAGGACGAGGAACCGGTTTTAACCGAAAAAGGCAAAGCTTACGGCAGTAACTGCAGACTCGATCCCTTTGATTCGCGTGATCAGAGATGCTGCAGACTCCCCGGTACTTTAACAACTTGGACACGTTGATTTACGGCCATCTGTAAATTGTAATACCGTAATAAGTTTACAAAACACACTGCTACCTCGATAATGTTTTAAATAATTCGATCGCAAAACGAGTCCATAAGCGATAAGTTGTATATGAATGCTTACATACTTCATAAACTTTATCGCATTCATCAAAAATTTATGATAGTAATTTTGAAAAGAAAATCACAGGATAATAATGTAAGTCGTGTAATGCATTACAATAATGCAAAATTAAAACAGAAAATATGGAAAAATTGTAAAAGACAGATAATCTAAGATAAAAAATGTTCTCGAGTATTAAAGAAATAATGTTCGGGACAAGATGGAGCGGAATATATATTTATTAAAATAAATTTAGTTAAGGTTTTACCAAATTTTCTTCAGATTTTTTTTTATAATAGATTTTTTCTCAAATAAAGAAGTGTTTTTTTGAACTGTAGAATTTTGTGTTAAACAATTTGTTGATAAATTACACTTTAATTAATGAAATAATAACACGTTTGTATATTTCCACAATTTTTTTGATTTGAGTCTTGCCAACCAAGGTTTCACTCGTTGTGACAGGGCCACTTAACAGACTGAGAGTGAAACCTTGATTGGCATGACTCAAATAATAAAGTTGTGGAAATACACAAAAGTATTGTTGTTTCTTAATATAATGGATTTCCACCAAGTACCAACGGTTTTAAGTATAAATAATTTAATTACAGTTTATACTAGTTAATATTCTTTTTAAAAACAATTGTCAAATCAAAATACACTAATAGATAAACATGTGTTCTTTTAAATTACAATTCAACACAGTCCACTTATTCTTTTCGAAATTAATTCAAACACAATATATTTTTACCTCTAAATTTACTATTAAAATTATAATTATTCTCAACTATTACTGTCTTGTCTAATTGTTAAAATTGACATCTTTAGGTACAAACATACTTTTTGTATAAACAAATTATAAATAATTTATAATTAACAAACGTTTATGTACACAATAATACACATTTGAAACATCTATGGACTTAATATACGGTGCCAAGTGATTGGTCTAGGTAAATGATAGTTTGAGTAAATATTTTTTAAAATTTAAGTGGGATGTTGGACGTTTGGAACGGTTCAACTAAGGTTGAAAGACAGATTGATTTTTTTTTTGTCTTTATTAAAGGGGCGAAATTAGGACCATAAGGTCCTATTTTCTGCTTAATCCCAAATGAAGAAAACGGAGGTAAAAAGGGGACGGTTGGATAACTTCAACGTTTAAATGAAATAAACTGTGCAAAAACATTACACTTTCTCGTGTTTGATTAGATAAAATAATAGCGGCACGCAGCTGTCTCGCTCAAGTGTTAGAAGCGCATTTCCGAAAGTAATTTTTCTTTCATCTTAACCTTTTTTTGAAATTTTTTATTTCACTATCGTAATCAGCATTCATATACTAGCATTTAAAACTTTTAAATTATATTGAAAATACGAAAATGAACCCTGACAGTTGTCAAATTAAATTTCTCAATTTCAAAGGATATTCGGAAAATCAAAGTACTAATTTATACATTTTTTAACTTTGATTAAGACGACGGAATTAGATTAAAAAAAAACATTCGAGACAATAAAGTCAGGAATTGTTTTGAAATAACCGCCATTTTGAAACTGTTAGACGGATTTTGATTTGTAACGAACTTGTCCAAGCTATTACCAAAACCGATTTTTTCTAATAAATTCCGACGAAAACTGTATTTCAAAAAAGTGACATAGAAGTTAGGATTGGTATTCATTTCAAAGTCCCGAGTACCATGGTTGTTGTTTCAGTAACTCTTTTCCAATTGGAAATTCGCCAAAAATAGTTTCGATAAGTAGGAAAACCGGATTAAACTTTAAATTTAATGGAAACCAGTCAGTTTGTTTATTTTATCGTTGTACTCAGACTGACAAATAACCATCATAAACTTTCTTTCGGACTAAGGGCTCTTGAAAACAGTACAAGGCCGGGCGGCCACCAATTGCAGAGTGGACCACTCATTCGAAACCTAACCTATTGTTTTTGATATAAGTGCGACCACTAAAGGCTTAACGGAACTGAGCAGAGTCAAGCGGCGTCGCTGGGCTCTGCTCCACGTAGCTTCGTTTGTGCCTAGCTCTGCTTCCCCCCACCACGCTGACCACGCCTCCAAACTTATCATTTCTCATTACCTCGGTTTAAACACAGTTTACGGTTTTTAAACACAGTAGTTTCTTAGAATCCGTTACAGTAGGTCTAAATATTTAGATTTAAAAGATACAAACGTGTTCTTTAAACTGACTGAATTCCGCTTCCGGTCGCCGTTCATCTTCATTCCGCTCCGCCCGGCCTAACGATTAAAACCACAATTGAGTTTTTTTAACCTTTTCTACCCTTTGTATGGCGACTAGGTACCATTTTGTACTTCTTGTTAGGTACAATTTTGAATTAAACAAAAAGTAACTTACAAACAGACAACCAACGCTATTTATTTTGGCATTAGGGCTTAAAGTTGTGTGGGGACTGTTATTTTCTTTACCGTCCAAAGATTGTCAATTTCAATGATCGAAAACCTTTTATGTATTGGCTGCGTGCCAAACCGCCCGAGCACAACCAACAAAGATCCCGGGATAACTTTCAACACGTAGCTTCGTTTTTAGATTTAAAACAATTTTATATTCAAAAATATCGCGGAACGCAGCTATTTCGTATACGAAAACCCTGACCGCTGTAAAATTTATGTTAAATTTGAAAAAATCTGATATAATTGTCGAAATCTGCATTAAATATCCATTAATCGACAATCTAAGATGCTAATTTACGCAGATTTTAACGCTAGTTACACTGGTGTAATTAGATATTCAAAGACGTAAAAATTAAGATTTTAAATGGTCTCCATTTTGAAACGTTCAAGTTATTACCGAAATCGATTTGTGGGCCATGTTTGATCGAAATCTGACCGAAATGTATACGTTATTTGACCAGTATGAATAAAAAAAGAAGGAAACGCTTGAAGGAAAAGGAAGAAGTAAAAAGTTTTGTTTTAAGTAAAATGTAAAAACAAAAGCATTTCCTTCATTCCATATGAATAACGATTACCTTTTGCTCGCTAGTAAATCCTTCAGTCTAGAAGCAAAAGGATCAACTGAAAAAACTGTAATTTAAATAAAATATTATTTTTTGTATTATATTGGTTTGTTGTTTTGGGTTATTTTTTCTAAACCCTGTCTGTTGGTTTCGTGTTAGTTGTATTTGTTTTTAAACGTGTATTTACTGTAGGAAGGTTGTCTTATTAAGTTGGTAAAGAGAATAACGCCTCTAACACAGCACTGGCTGTAGCAGGAAATGTAAACCAATCGGTCCTTGTTCGTTAATTAACAACACTTTTAAATGTTTCTGACACTGTAGGCTGAGCCTCACTGAACTTTTTTGATACCCAGGATCAGCTAAACGCAAACATATTTTCATCCCTGGTGATGAAAAGAGATCTCCACCTCCAGTCTTTTCATTAGTGCCTAGGTACATGTTTGTTAACCACTTCATATTCTGCTCGGTGGTCTAGTGGATAGCGTACTAGGCTTTCACCCCGAGGATCCGGGTTCGATTCCCGGCGAGGGCTTGGCATTTTCATACGCTATAAATCATCCCACCGTCTGCATTAGCCCAAGTGTGCACAATAGTCGGACGTTAAAACAAAAAAAAAAAAAAAAAAATTCTGTTCTTTGAATTTATAAAAACTCTTAAAATCTCCAGTAAGTGGACAAGAAGGTGATTTACAATGTTTGACACTTTGCACACGAAACTAATGTGCCATTACATCAAGGAATATAACAACATAACTATTTTCTTAACAGGATAATGACTGCCTAGATTCATCATTTTCAGAGGATTTGCTTCTCATTTAGAGTAAATGGTTGGTTTCATTCATAATCATTTACTAATGACAAAGCAAATGGATAAACAAAAGAAGAATATGCTTTACTCTCTTCAAGGTATGAAAGTCAAAGGTATTCATATTTTTATCCATATCAATTGAAGAATATGCTTCAGATTTTGTAAATTAAGGCTTTTGCTCCTTTTTATTCATAAAGCTCATTTAAATTAACTTTTCGTAATGTTGATTAAATTTGCTTCAAACAACGCAGGGATTGATTTTTGCAATAATTTTATCGAATTCGCAAGGCAAAATCCGTTTAACACTTTTGAAAATGGCGGCCACATCTTTACAGTTCATATGTTTAAAAAAAATTCTAGATGTCAGGACCTCTTTATGTTTTAGGTTCGGGTTATATCATTATGGCCGCTAAAATAGCACATTTTCCTACAAGTGTACATTGATGGCGGTACGCAGCTGTTTCGCTGACGTGTGAAAGCGAATTTCAAAAAAAGTAATTTTCCAATAAAATTTCCTACTTGGAAATTCGGTTCCGTTAGCTGCGTGTGGTAGAGGTTATGGTCGTCACCGATATCAATAAAGAATATTGTTTCACTCAACTTCTTCTAAACAAAGTTAATAAACATAATTACATTATATGAACAGTAAAATTTCGCCTATCAAACTATTGTTTTAAATTCAAATAATTAATTTTAACTAATAAATAATACAACAAATAGAGGTTATGATCGTTAAGTTATCAATAAAAAATATTGTTTCACTCAATTTCGTCCTAAAAAAATTTAATAAACATAATTAAATTATATGAACAGCAAAATTTCGCTTGATATTATCATCATATATCAAATTACTGTTTTAAATTCAAACAATCAATTTTTAACTAATAAATATCCGCTAGATTCGTTCTACAGTTTCAAACAATTACCTACAATTAATTAAATTTTGTACCGGTTTTTACCAAACCTGACAATTTCCAAAGCGAAACCAACGCTAGTATGAATTACCTAATGATGTCAATTGTCTTTAAAAAAATATCAATTGAAAATATTGGATTTATTGATAATGCATAACATTTGTTTAGTTACAAATTTTCATATATTTTACTCTAAGCTTCAACATTCTATAGTAGAATCTATACTTTGTGGTAGAAACTGTTTCAAATAAAGCCTTTGTTGATAGTTTCAATACGTTTTCGCCTCTTACACTGTAAAATTAGAAAATAATACATTTTTTAATTTTACAGATTTTATTACAAGTATTGTATTATAGTAAGTAATTTTAATTTTCAGTTGAAGAATGAATGAAAATAATCAACGGTCATTTTGAATCTATTCACTATAAGATTCCTGTTAATTAACTATACAAATTAATCTGATATTTCGTTAAGATAAAGTTATATCTTGCAAATGGGAATGTGGTTCCACACTTTGAAATATACTTTTATCTTAAAAAAAATATATGAATAATCTATTGTTAGTTATCATTAGTAGCAAAGAGAATAGATTCAACATAACGGACAGAATCTATAGACTTTTAATATTGAAAATACGATTAGTTATGGAAATTTGAAACGTAACTATCTCGCTGACGTGATGGAAGCATTCTCTAAAAAAAAAAAATAACCTAATAAATTAAAAGTTTCAAAAAATATAAAAATGAACCTTGAATGTGTTTTTGATTCTATTGTCGTATTGAAAACGCTATTTATGATTGATAAAAGAGATTTTCAAAAACCCGAAATAAATTCATTTATTTGATGTTGTATTCTGTAAACACTTTTCAATTACACGAGCGAGACAGTTGCGTCAACAGAGCGGGCGTTATTATTTTAAACAGTTTCAGAATTGTTCCTTTATTGTGCGTGTATCCATTATTTAACAGAAGTCTAACACATTGTCACATCTACTAACCTAAATTGTGTTCCAATCTGTTTCAAAGTAACAGTCAAACGATAGTTTATCTCGACACATTTTGGTTCAGTTTTAATGTTTTTCATTTAGATCAGGAAATTGCGGTTGTTTTTAAAAATAATTTTCATCGCTGATAACAACAAAGTAAACAACGTTTAAAGGTTAGGTTGCGAGAAATTCAATGTATTTTCCTTTGATTTAAAATTTTGACAATCGTATCACAGTTTTTGAATTTTATCAAGTGAATTTCGCTTTACTTTAGCAAGTTTTTTTTCAAATTAGCAACAGTTTCTGTCGAAGTGATTCTTAAACTTCAATAACTCAGCTAACGATTTACCTTAATCTCGTTTTAGAGTAAAAAATAAAAGTTTGTGTCAGTATTGCTTGATAATCGGACATAACGGACTGCGCATGCGCAAATATATCAAATTTTTCCCCATTAAAACACGTGTACATAGACGGGCTGATATCTCGGAGATTAATTATCATATCAAAGTGGAAAAATTGTTATAAAATAGTATTTTTATATTTATCGGCCTCTACGGAACCCAACCGTCGATCTAGTCTTTTACTCCCTTACTATTGCAATCATATATCAAAGAAAAATGTATTATTGTAAAAAAATATTTATTAAGGAAAAATTTTGTTTTCTTAGTTCTTCATTCCAATGTGGTCAGCTGTAGTGCAGCTAAACGTATGTAGCATGAGCACAGCTGATATGACGACAAATTTACACGCCTTTCCAAGTAAAAGTTTATTGTTAACATCTTTTTTTTGTAATAAGAGCTCAATCGTACAGCTTGTTAAAACACTAATAAAGATATCATGAGAACTTAAAAGTTCTCGTACATCATGATATCTTTATTAGTTATGTCATTATGGCATAAGTTCTCGAGAAAAATCAAAATTTTTAAACAACGACAATTTTTGCTCATCCATTTTCTCCGTAACTCGTTATAGTCTTGATAGAATTTTTCGAGTGGGATTAATTTCGATGTGGTTTGTTTTATTTATTAATTTTTAAATTAAATTAATTTTTTTTCGTAACGTCCATACTTTGTGCCAGTTAGACTTATGAGGACGAGGGATCAGCCTTAACGGGAAGGTAGCGCGCGGTTCCGAGACGCAACAGACTGACCGGTGCTTTACCCACAACGACAACCGATTCCCCATGTGCTTGTTTTAAGCTTTCATAAATCATGATATGTTTATTCTTTATGTCATTATATTATTACTTTTCGAGAAATATCGAAATTTGTAAACAACAACGAAAATGTTTACACATGAATTTTCTCCGCAACCCACTATAGTTAATTCATCAAATTTTTCGGAAAGAATTTCTTTCGATGTGGCTTGTTTCCTTGTGAACTAATTTTCATCTTATAATATAAGAAATGTGTACTGTATACGATTAACGTTTTTACTAAATTAACAAAGCCCGGCACACGTTTTTGAGGTTATGTTTAAGAAATTTTAGATTTTAATATTTATTATCCTGTGAATGCACAGATGTTTATTAATGTATTTCGGAATTATTTAGCGCGTTTATAGGCATGCGTTAGTTTTCCGCTGCTTAAACTGTGGCATTAAAACGTTTTTCCAAAAATATTTTAGTTTTTCACTAATTGTATAATTTTATTGAAACTGTTCATCACAGGAGAATCAATCAAATTAACACAGCCTTCCCAATCAACGTTAAATCTTCTTGAAGAAGATCGACAAGATTCAACAAAATAACTGAAAATCAACTTTAAATCAAAGGGAAATTTCCGTTGCGCGTTCGAATAAAACGAACCTCAAATGAAAAACATTCTTTGTAATTTTTATTTATCAACTGCTGTGCTTTTGTTTTTTTAATATATATTCCTTTACATTTTCTTAATTAAATTATTCAACAGTTCTCTAAAGTTTTATTTATACGCAAAACTCTAGCTAAATATCAATTATCAACTTAACAGTAAAAAAATGTTTTATAGAAACATATTTTGATAAATAAATTATTTGCATCAACAAACGTAAACTGTATTCACAATATACAAACTTATTCGAAGACACACTTTTTACCTCATCTAAGTCCAGCGGTGTCGGCTATGTGGGGGCAAAGGGGAACGGTAAACTTTCATTCTTAATTCTTTGACAATTTTAATTAATAATTATTATTTTTTGTTGTTTTATTGAAGTAGTAAAATTGTTCCACGCACTGTCACCAGCCACTATAAGTCCACCACTAAAAATTGTCAATATTCATTTTTATTATTATTTTTTTCTCGAATAAAAATGAGAAATAATTTCTACTGCAGAGAAGCTATGACAGTTTTGGGAAGTGTTCGTTATTACTTTCCGTGCGGAAAACCAAAACGCAATTAACGCATGCGCACAACACAATTGTGAAGATATTTCAAAACGTTGTTCTGTTTAACTGAATATTTTGCGTTTTTAAGATGCACTTAATTGTGATACAAACTGAACCAATGAATCTGATATGATATGTTCCAACTTTGAATTGAATAGTTTTGTAATTATAAAAACAGTATCGTATTGTGTGCGCGTATAAAGAAATAAATAACAAACAATACTTTCTCTAAACGACTTTTACATAAGTTATGTAACAAAAACAAATATTTCTGTATTTTCTCTATTCACTAAAATTTAAAAAAACATCTGAAACATAGTTCAGTCAAATGAAAATAAGACGTGTACGGGTGGCATGCCAATGTTTTGATAAAAGCTGTGTAACAGCGAGGCTTACAAAGATTTAAACACTTCTTTAGTAAATTAGAAGTCTATAACTTCCTCACTTTGTTTTACAAACAAAGAAATAAAAGGTTTCATTTTAAATTTTACTGAAAAAATACACTAGAGCATTTTCTGATCATTTAAAACATTGCCCTTCCTAAATAAATTAACAAAACATTTTGTCTATTAAGTCTACTAACAGAAAACTTCAGAATATTTCTATTTTTAAATAAAGATTTATTATACAGGTCTCAAAAATGCTAAATGAAGTATTTTTGATTTTTCTTTTTGACTAATCTTAACAAATTATTTAAAAAAACCGTTATTTTTCCCTAATAAAAAATTATACTTCTTTTCCGGCTTGAAAAACAATTTTTTTAAAAGAAAAGCTTTGTTTATGAAAATTATAGGTTATGTTTCGATTAGCTGAGAACGTTTTATTGAAAAATTTGTAAGACCCGAAAATATTCCAAAAATATTCCCGATATTCGTTACGAAACCGAAATTAATTTGTATACTCCCCACTGAATCCCATTCCTTAAAAAATTTATTACCCTTTCGAAAATCCCAATTTTCTGATCATTTGACTGGACTATTTATTCCACTTACGAAAACAAAAAGGAAAAGTTATAAAAAAACCTTTAAATTTAATAAGCCTTTTCAGCAGATGTATTCTAAATGATATTCCAATTAGTGTTAATTTTCCGAATGTTAAATTTTGGAAAATATTTCGTTATCTAGAAGCGTTCTGTTAAAATCTGTAGAAATTTTGTTTAGTAATAATCATACGCTATACATTGTACATTAGGCTATGAAAAGTAAAATTTGGACTTTTCTCGAATTGTTAACTTGTGATTAGTTGACTATAAGTACAATTTTTTATGTTTTTTTAACATTTTAAACACTGTTTTCTAACCATTCCAAACTTTGTCATTTCTGTTTTCCTAGTGCATTTCGTAACAAAACGATTGCACACAAATATCGTGGAGGTTGTATAGATATAATTGCATTACCGAAAAAGTAAAAAAAAAAAGAATAGCACCAAGTTTTTTTATTAAAAAAACGAAAACAAACCCTGACCGCCCCGGATTTATAACAGTTTTTATCGTACATTTTTACCTCGAAAATCGGATTTCCCCGTTGTAATAAGCGTTAAAATTAGCACATTCACTTTTCAAATTAAAATGAAAGCTTTTTTACGACGTTGAAATCAGATTTTCAAAAAGTATAACATGAAATATTTTCGAATTTCTTAACTTTTAAACGGATTTTGCAGCACACGCACACACGCATCAGCGCGCGCGCACACACAAAAATATGTATACAAATTTAACGACTCCTACCAAACGAGTTCTAGAGACCAGGATCGGAGCTCGTTACACGGTTTCGGGTCTAGGATTTACCTTAATGGCCGTTCTATTATTTTCCAATGAACAGTTCGTAAATAAATAATTTATTTAGTCTGAAATGCATCAGAGCAATTAGAAATGACAAAACTAACAATGTAACGTAGCCTACAGCTGTTTTAAAACCGGAACACACTTATTCAATATCACTCGGAAATACATCTACGGAAACCAGGAGCGAATTGATTTCGTTGCCGTTAAAAGTGTATCATTCAAATCCCGAACGTCAGCTCTCTGCCAGTAGAAACTATTTACAACTGATAGTAGTTCTTTTAATACTTCGTCGATCTAACAAAAGATGGCCTAGAATAATAATACCGAATAGTATCGCGTGTAGCTGTCCAGTGCTATTGGTACTAGTAACGCCACTAGTCGTGTGTGAACATGTCGACAAGGAGACTGTATTGCCGCTGGTACAATGTTCCCCTGGTGGTGCGTTGTTGTGTCTCATGTTCACACAATCTCCTGCCGATTTTATACACAAATTGTGACCGTTACAATGGTGGAAACAGCAGGAGCTGGAGTAAACGGATCGCTGTAGCTGTTCACCCGTCTCAGGAATGTTTGGATCTGAAACAGTTGTTAAAGTGAAAGGACTAACAAAAATAAACGTATTATACAAGTTAAACTGTCATTCTTACAAGTAAATCTACCAAAAAAGTCATACAAGTTAGCCTAATCTTTTAGAACATCTACCAGTTTAACCTACTGATATGCACACGATTATCGTACAGGTAACTGTTAACATGCACCTTCTCTTCTTAATTTAATCACCTTTTTCCCAGCTAGGAATTTTATAATTCTTTAGAGTACATATCACTTTCCTAGTTTCACACACTTTATATTTGTTAACGCGTTTCAGAATACTTCCATTTTTAAAACTTATTAATATACTTAATAAGTTTTGAAAATGAACGTATTCCGAAACGCTTCAACATCATTATCAGACAGGTTAATCTAACATCTTACAAAGTGGAAATTTTGTAAAAGTTCTATAACCAACCATCTTACAAAATCAACGTATTTTACAAGTTGATCTAACATCCTACAAAGAGCACATAATCTAAATATTACAGTAGTACCATGCTCCTTACAAAGTCATCTTATCGCCATAAAATTTCACCTAAGAAAGCTGATTCTAGAAGGCAAGTTGATCGAGAATCACACACTTTTAATGTATTCGATACTTACATGGTTTCGTTTGAAACATAACAAGTTATAAGGTTAAAGCACAGTGCAAGTTGATGTAGTATTGGTTATTTGCTTTATAGGCGCTTGTAGGAGAAGAGAGGAAACTGTACAGGCAGTGCCTACATTTACATCATTCGGCTAAAGCACGAAAGCATCGTTACGAAAGCACTCGTTACCGGCACCATTGCATTGAATATAAACGGATTAGAAGTACATCCACCATTATAAAAAGCATACTCTATATCACTGGCTAAAGTCCAGGTAATTGGACTACCTGCCGCTACGAACGCTACAAGGACAGAGGAAAAATGCTTGGAAAAAATAAAAAGTACTATACATTTAATTGTAACTGAACACCCTGCCGCAAGGTAACACCAGCAGCGAGAACTCACGTATCTCTCATAAGGGTCTCAAAGTCAATGTATAGTCAAGGCTTACCTGAGATATTACAAAGTCAAAGCTTCGTACAAGTAAACCTAATATATTACAAGGTCATTGTATAGTCCAGGTTTATATGAGATATTTCAAAGTTAAAGCTCCGTACAAGTAAACCTAAGATATAACAAGGTCAATGTATTGTCTAAGTTTATGTGAGATATTGCAAAGTTAAAACTCCGTACAAGTAAACCTAACATATTACAAGTTCATTGTATCGTCTAAGTTTATGTGAGATATTGCAAAGTTAAAGCTCCGTACAAGTAAACCTAACATATTACAAGGTCAATGTATCGTCCTAGTGTATATGAGATATTGCAAAGTTAACGCTCCGTACAAGTAAAGCTAACATATTACAAGGTCAATGTATCGTCCTAGTGTATATGAGATATTGCAAAGTTAACGCTCCGTACAAGTAAAGCTAACATATTACAAGGTCATTGTATCGTCTATGTTTATGTGAGATATTGCAAAGTTAAAGCTCCGTACAAGTAAACCTAACATATTACAAGGTCAATGTATCGTCCTAGTGTATATGAGATATTGCAAAGTTAACGCTCCGTACAAGTAAAGCTAACATATTACAAGGTCATTGTATCGTCTATGTTTATGTGAGATATTGCAAAGTTAAAGCTCCGTACAAGTAAACCTAACATATTACAAGGTCAATGTATCGTCAGTGTATATGAGATATTACAAAGTCAAAGCTTCATACAAGCAAACCTAACATATTACAAGGTCAATGTATCGTCCAGGTTTATGTGAGATATTACAAAGTTAAAGCTCCGTACAAGTAAACCTAACATATTACAAGGTCAATGTATCGTCCTAGTGTATATGAGATATTGCAAAGTTAAAGCTCCGTACAAGTAAACCTAACATATTACAAGGTCAATGTATCGTCCTAGTGTATATGAGATATTGCAAAGTTAAAGCTCCGTACAAGTAAACCTAACATATTACAAGGTCAATGTATCGTCCTAGTGTATATGAGATATTGCAAAGTTAACGCTCCGTACAAGTAAAGCTAACATATTAAAAGGTCAATGTATCGTCCTAGTGTATATGACATATTGCAAAGTTAAAGCTCCGTACAAGTAAACCTAACCTATTACAAGGTCAATGTATCGTCCTAGTGTATATTAGATATTGCAAAGTTAAAGCTCCGTACAAGTAAACCTAACATATTACAAGGTCATTGTATCGTCCAGGTTTATGTGAGATATTGCAAAGTTAAAGCTCCGTACAAGTAAACCTAACACATTACAAGGTCAATGTATCGTCCTAGTGTATATGAGATATTGCAAAGTTAAAGCTCCGTACAAGTAAACCTAACATATTACAAGGTCAATGTATCGTCCTAGTGTATATGAGATATTGCAAAGTTAAAGCTCCGTACAAGTAAACCTAACATATTACAAGGTCATTGTATCGTCCAGGTTTATGTGAGATATTGCAAAGTTAAAGCTCCGTACAAGTAAACCTAACATATTACAAGGTCAATGTATCGTCAAGGTTTATGTGAGATATTACAAAGTCAAAGCTTCATACAAGCAAATCTAACATATTACTAGGTCAATGTATCGTCCTAGTGTATATGAGATATTGCAAAGTTAACGCTCCGTACAAGTAAAGCTAACATATTACAAGGTCATTGTATCGTCTATGTTTATGTGAGATATTGCAAAGTTAAAGCTCCGTACAAGTAAACCTAACATATTACAAGGTCAATGTATCGTCCTAGTGTATATGAGATATTGCAAAGTTAAAGCTCCGTACAAGTAAACCTAACATATTACAAGGTCATTGTATCGTCTATGTTTATGTGATATATTGCAAAGTTAATGTTCCGAACAAGTAAACCAAACATATTACAAGGTCAATGTATCGTCCTAGTGTATATGAGATATTACAAAGTTAAAGCTCCGTACAACTAAACCTAACATATTACAAGGTCATTGTATCGTCCAGGTTTATGTGAGATATTGCAAAGTTAAAGCTCCGTACAAGTAAACCTAACATATTACAAGGTCAATGTATCGTCCTAGTGTATATGAGATATTACAAAGTTAACGCTCCGTACAAGTAAAGCTAACATATTACAAGGTCAATGTATCGTCCTAGTGTATATGAGATATTACAAAGTTAAAGCTCCGTACAAGTAAACCTAACACATTACAAGGTCAATGTATCGTCCTAGTGTATATGAGATATTGCAAAGTTAACGCTCCGTACAAGTAAAGCTAACATATTACAAGGTCAATGTATCGTCGTAGTGTATATGACATATTGCAAAGTTAAATCTCCGTACAAGTAAACCTAACCTATTACAAGGTCATTGTACCGTCCTAGTGTATATTAGATATTGCAAAGTTAAAGCTCCGTACAAGTAAACCTAACATATTACAAGGTCATTGTATCGTCCAGGTTTATGTGAGATATTGCAAAGTTAAAGCTCCGTACAAGTAAACCTAACATATTACAAGGTCAATGTATCGTCCTAGTCTATATGAGATACTGCAAAGTTAAAGCTCCGTGCAAGTAAACCTAACATATTACAAGGTCAATGTATCGTCCTAGTGTATATGAGATATTGCAAAGTTAACGCTCCGTACAAGTAAAGCTAACATATTACAAGGTCATTGTATCGTCTATGTTTATGTGAGATATTGCAAAGTTAAAGCTCCGTACAAGTAAACCTAACATATTACAAGGTCAATGTATCGTCTAAGGTTTATGAGATATATTACAAAGTTAAAGCTTCGTACAAAGCAAATCTAACATATTACAAGGTCAATGTATCGTCCTAGTGTATATGAGATATTGCAAAGTTAACGCTCCGTACAAGTAAAGCTAACATATTACAAGGTCATTGTATCGTCTAAGTTTATGTGAGATATTGCAAAGTTAAAGCTCCGTACAAGTAAACCTAACATATTACAAGGTCAATGTATCGTCCTAGTGTATATGAGATATTGCAAAGTTAAAGCTCCGTACAAGTAAACCTAACATATTACAAGGTCATTGTAACATATTACAAGATATATTCAAAGAATCGTAAACCAAACATATTACAAGGTATCGTCCTATGTATATGAGATATTACAAAGTTAAAGCTCCGTACAACTAAACCTAACATATTACAAGGTCATTGTATCGTCCAGGTTTATGTGAGATATTGCAAAGTTAAAGCTCCGTACAAGTAAACCTAACATATTACAAGGTCAATGTATCGTCTAGTGTATATGAGATATTGCAAAGTTAAGTACAAGTAAAGCTAACATATTACAAGGTCAAATCGTCCTAGTGTATATGAGATATTGCAAAGTTAAAGCTCCGTAAAAGTAAACCTAACACATTACAAGGTCAATGTATCGTCCTAGTGTATATGAGATATTGCAAAGTTAACGCTCCGTACAAGTAAAGCTAACATATTACAAGGTCAATGTATCGTCGTAGTGTATATGACATATTGCAAAGTTAAATCTCCGTACAAGTAAACCTAACCTATTACAAGGTCATTGTACCGTCCTAGTGTATATTAGATATTGCAAAGTTAAAGCTCCGTACAAGTAAACCTAACGTATTACAAGGTCATTGTATCGTCTAAGTTTATGTGAGATATTGCAAAGTTAAAGCTCCGTACAAGTAAACCTAACACATTACAAGGTCAATGTATCGTCCTAGTGTATATGAGATATTGCAAAGTTAAAGCTCCGTACAAGTAAACCTAACATATTACAAGGTCATTGTATCGTCCAGGTTTATGTGAGATATTGCAAAGTTAAAGCTCCGTACAAGTAAACCTAACATATTACAAGGTCATTTTATCGTCCAGGTTTATGTGAGATATTGCAAAGTTAAAGCTCCGTACAAGTAAACCTAACATATTACAAGGTCAATGTATCGTCCTAGTGTATATGAGATATTGCAAAGTTAACGCTCCGTACAAGTAAAGCTAACATATTACAAGGTCATTGTATCGTCTATGTTTATGTGAGATATTGCAAAGTTAAAGCTCCGTACAAGTAAACCTAACATATTACAAGGTCAATGTATCGTCCTAGTGTATATGAGATATTGCAAAGTTAACGCTCCGTACAAGTAAAGCTAACATATTACAAGGTCATTGTATCGTCTAAGTTTATGTGAGATATTGCAAAGTTAAAGCTCCGTACAAGTAAACCTAACATATTACAAGGTCAATGTATCGTCAAGGTTTATGTGAGATATTACAAAGTCAAAGCTTCATACAAGCAAACCTAACATATTACAAGGTCAATGAATCGTCCAGGTTTATGTGAGATATTGCAAAGTTAAAGCTCCGTACAAGTAAACCTAACATATTACAAGGTCAATGTATCGCCCTAGTGTATATGAGATATTACAAAGTTAAAGCTCCGTACAACTAAACCTAACATATTACAAGGTCATTGTATCGTCCAGGTTTATGTGAGATATTGCAAAGTTAAAGCTCCGTACAAGTAAACCTAACATATTACAAGGTCAATGTATCGTCCTAGTGTGTATGAGATATTGCAAAGTTAAAGCTCCGTATAAGTAAACCTAACATATTACAAGGTCATATATCGTCCTAGTGTATATGAGATATTGCAAAGTTAAAGCTCCGTACAAATAAACCTAACATATTACAAGGTCATTGTATCGTCCAGGTTTATGTGAGATATTGCAAAGTCAAAGCTCCGTACAAGTAAACCTAACATATTACAAGGTCAATGTATCGTCCTAGTGTATATGAGATATTGCAAAGTCAAAGCTCCGTACAAGTAAACCTAACCTATTACAAGGTCAATGTATCGTCCTAGTGTATATGAGATATTGCAAAGTTAAAGCTCCGTACAAGTAAACCTAACATATTACAAGGTCATTGTATCGTCTAAGTTTATGTGAGATATTGCAAAGTTAAAGCTCCGTACAAGTAAACCTAACATATTACAAGGTCATATATCGTCCTAGTGTATATGAGATATTGCAAAGTCAAAGCTCCGTACAAGTAAACCTAACGTATTACAAGGTCAATGTATCATCCAAGTTTACGTGAAATATGGCGAAGTCAAAGCTTTGTCAAATAAACCTAATACATTACAAAGTAAATGTACCGTCAGTGTATACTTGAAATATTACAAAGTCAAAGCCTCGTTTGTAAATGTAACATATTAGAAGATGAAGACGACTGCATATTGCACAACTTATCTTTGAACCGTATCGATCTAGAAGCATACTGTAATGAACACATTAAATGTAATAAACAAAGGACAATAAATCGTAATAATTAAATGTATTAATTCAATTCAAAATATAATTCAAGAAATGCTAATTCAAGAAAAAATAAACATAATTGTGATAATAAACAGAGCACATATGTTAAATTTATAAATTGATTTACCTTAAACTTTTAAATTTACTTTGAATGTACGAATTAATTTAATTTGAAAAATAGAAGATATTTGTGTATTTAAAATGTATTTATGTATGTATGTAGAAGTATAATTCAATGTATTTAAAAATGAAAATAATTATTTTTTTTGAATGTCCATACTTTATGTCAGTTAGACTAATGAGAACAAGGTTCTAGCGTTAATGGTAACGCAAATCTTATGGCAGTAGGCCTAACTGTATTCAGACTGTTGGCATGGCTACTAACCGAGGCACAGGAAAGTGGGTTCCCCTGCGTACTGCGTGGGGTACGAGGGCGCTCGGTCCCCAGGCAGGAAAAATGGGCACTTTTGTTCGACTCTTTGACAGGTTGTCCTACAAGGCTTGACTCGATGCCGGCCCCGCGTCCAGTGAGGTACCAAGGAAGCACATACCCACTGTCTGTACGCTTCCTGTAACACAAGCAATACACACGTACTGTATACAGTTTAAATAATAACAATTCTTTTAAAAACATGCTTTCTTTAATATAAATGCTTTGGAGGGAATAATACACATAACATTTTTTCTTTGTTTATTGAGTTATTAATAATTATATAAAAGTATGAAATATATCAAATTATACAGAAATATATAAATTATATATCGAAATATATCGCTGGTTATCAAATATAATAGAAATAAATTTAAATAAGAAGGTTATCAGGCCTATCGAAATATATTGAAGTATATAAGATTTACTATAATATATCCAACAATTTTTTCGTACTTCATATCGAAATATGTGGGTAACATCGAAGTGTTGTTATACTATTAAGTCATCTCATTCACACGGCAACTCTGCCGATTGAGTAACCACTGGTTAATCGTATGATCATTAATGAGACATTGAAAAGAATATAAAAAGCAAAACTGTTGTAGCCTCCGGGAGAAATAGAAGTCGGCGTTTACCAGTTCGGCCGCGAGCTGAAGAGGCACTTTTCCGGTTCGGAATGTTGATATGAAATTCAAATTCGGCATGTTTTCTTCCTGTTTCCTCCCGAGCAAGTTGTGGTGTCTTGTGCAGTTGTTCCGGGCGTTGGTAGGCTGTCTGTTGGTCATCCTCGATGTTCTGCAGAACAATGATTTTCGACCTATATTTATACTCGAAATTATGGTGGCAACTCAGAATTCCATTGTTTAAACTAATTATAACGCACCAATCAGAATGAAACTATTGTATACGGGAGAAGCGATGTGATACGCCGGCAGTAATGCCTGGACAGAAATGTATTAATCTAGTATAGTATGTATGAATATCTATCTGTAGACATATAGTAGTATGTATGAATGATAGTATGTATATCTATCTACTATAGTATAACTCCGAGATAGACGCGCATTGCGAACCAATCGGAAGTGAATATTGGTTGACGGCAGTGAATTAGGTTTCGCAGGCAGAGGCTGTTTCAAAGCCTGGAGAGAAGTACGAGTGATTTTTAGCGTGTTTGTTTAGGTGTTAGTTAGCGGAACCTAGGTTGTGTAACTCAGTTCCTGTGTTGTTTAGAAGCGATGACAAAATACCTTAACCACTTGGAGAAAACTAATCTAATCCATATTGTCTAATCTAATGTATATGTCTTATTAAAGAACGCGGCAGAAACTTTGCCTCACTCTTTAGTACATGGGAGGTGACGAATACGGGTTAACAGGTATCGGTATCAGTTACATAAAAATTAAAACTCTTGTAGAATTGCTAATGCTATTACCTTGAGAAACATGAAGAATTAGAAAACATATTTTGTGAACCAGTAGAGTCAAAGCGTAAAAACCATTTGAAAACAACACTTTTAACTATTTTTACCATCTTCAACATCGACAGAATAAACTACTGGACTGATTTTGATTATTGGAGACTCGTTTTATCCTTCCTGGTTGCAGGGTGTGCCTTTTTGCATAAGTAATGCAATAAGTATTAAGCTTACAATTGTAAAGTTGCAAATTTACAGCCTAAATTAATTAATCAATTCAATTCGTTGTGGTAGTAGTATGTGCTTCTTGCAGAAAAGGAAAAGTGTTTTAAAAATTATTTCAAAAGCCTTCAGAAATTACAAAACGTGATTACAGTTGGAAACAATTAAAGATACGATTGCCTAAACTACTGAAACAATTTTCATTAATTTTCACTCTTTTTATTCGTCTTTTATAAAAATCTGTTATGATTACAAAACTGTAATAAACTGCCAAAACAATTATCGATTTCGGTATTTTGTACCATAATTAACTGACAGTTGATCTATGAACGTTTACTTGCTGGTAAGAAGTTATAAACATTACTTTAATACGTTATGAAAAAAAAAATGTATTTTCTAAGTTGTCTACAATCCTTAAAAATTAAGCTTTCACAGTCTTAAGCTGTGAATCAAATTTAAACACTAAAATAATTTCTTTGCCTGTTCATTTTATTTTCCTCGACAACTAGATAATTCAATTTATCACGATCGTCCTCCGCAATAATTTGATGACGCTCTTACGATATTTATCCCGATCTAAAGAAAAACTCCAACTGCTAAAAAGTTTCCGCCAAATATACAGCTGTTAAATCGTCTTCGCGTTCCGCCAGTCACCTGCTTCAGTAGTTTATAATTGATTGTCGCACTTGGCGGCGGCGTGCCTTCCGTGCTTCGCTGATGATCCATGTTGTTCCGTTTGACAATGGTATCAGTGCAAATTTAAAATCAACACACAATTATTTGAACCCGAACTATATAACTGACTTCGAAACAAAAACCATATCATTTAAGCAGGCTACTTACACTGTGAAGGCGTACCTTAATCCTAGTAATTTATATAAAAATAAACTAATTAAAAACTTTACACTAAGAGTTTTTACAGTAAACAAAACGAAACATTTACGTTTTAAGTTAGGCACTTAAAAACGAAAGTTGATCTACACTCTCGTAACTTCGTGTATTGCTTTATACACACAAATGATGGCAAACGTCCGAATAAACCGAAGTAATAACATAAAAAAACAAATGTGTTATCGAACCAAAAATAAAAATCATGTATCGTGTTTTCTCTTCCTTTTTATTTTAATTACGCTTATTTTAAAAATATTTTATTTTATTTTAATTTTTATTAACAACATAACCTAAAACTTATTATAACCTACGAGCTGTTCAATGAAATCAGCTGATCGTTACGAATTAATATAAACAACAACTTAAAGTGCTCAAGTTCGGGGACGCAGCAGACTGAAATAAATATTTAAGATTAATTATACTATTTCATAAATGCTTTGTACTATTCCACAATTACTAGGTATTATTTCACAAATACTAGATACTATTTCACAAATACTACATACTATTTCTCAATTACTATGTACTATTACAAATACTAGGATTTTTTCACAGATACTAGATATTATTTCACAAATACTAAGTACTATTTCTTAAATACTGGCGTCTATGTCACAAGCGCTATGCACTATTCTTAATTATTATTTACTGTTTCACAAATACTATATACTATTTCACAAATACTATGTACTATTTCACAAATACTAGCTACTATTTCATAAATACTAGGTACTATTTCACAAATACTAGGTATTACATCACAACTAGGTACAATTTCACAAGTACTAGATACTGTTTCATCAATGAATTATTTATTCGTTGACCGGATATCCGTTATTATTTTTCATTCGCTGATCACTAACACAGTCACTGTATTATATTGGCAGTGAAAGGTTCGCGATGAACTTGCTTCTGCCCCACAGTCATATAGATTTCCGGATTATTATGTTTGCGGAGTGTGTACGTTTTTAGTGAAAATAAAGCCCTACAAAACAAGGATTTGGCGTTTGGTCACTTGCTCTGCCAAAGGAGATTTAATAGTTCGGCTTCTCCATTTTTATACTTTGATAATCAAAATAGTTGTTTAAAAAAATTATTGCACAAACTCTGTCACAAGCAATTACATTATTTAAATATTCGCGGCTCGCAGTCTTCTGACGTGATGGAAGCGAATTTCATAATACGTTAACAGTATCTTTCTTCAAATCGTATTTCAGCACAGTACCTAGCATTAAAATCTGCATTTACTAGCACTTAAAACTATACTGAATTACATTGAAAATACAAAAAAAGCCTGAATGCTTCGTCTATTTTTTTTGTTTCAATTTATTTTAAAAATATTTATAGAATTTATAATGGTTTTATACAGAATTTAATGCTGATTTTTATGTAAAATTATATTTTTAAAAAGTATAACAAACACACACACACACACATTTAAAATCTTTAAGAATTCACAATTTTTTGTCTTAAATTCTTTCCAAAAAATGAAATTAAAAAATTGAATTTGATGACGCGGCGGTCAGGGTTCATTTTCGTATTTTCAATGCAATTTGAAATTTTAAAAATCTAAAATATTCAGATTTTAATGCTTTTTAATATGGTGAAATCAGACTTTTGAAAATATAGTCATTAAAGAAAATACTTTGGAAATCCAAGGCAGCTGTGTGCAGTGAGTTTTCTACTATAAACTATTAAACTTTGGAAATTCGGATTCAGTAGAAGGCTAAAGTTTCTGACAAGTGTAAATCGTAAGTGTAAACAGCTTTACGTTGTAACATGCGTCGTAGGACCAACCCTCATTTAGTCATTCAAGGGTTTAATCATTCAAGGGTGTGCTGCAACCCCTTGCAGATATTGACATTTCGGCTTTAACTACAGCGATTCCGCCATTGTCTCCCGCTACAAGGAGACTAATTCACCCTTAACATTTATAGCTTGGCTGTCACAAAGCATACAAGCGTATAGTGCCTAGCGATATTTTATAAACTTCAACGGCGTTAATCGTCGAAAAGGATCCCTGACCGCCGTCAAATTCAATTTATTAATTTCGACGGATTTTGAAAATTAAAAAAGCTAATTTACATAATTTTTAAAGCTGATTTACTATATGGAGAAATTAAATATTCAAAAATTTCAAGACTAATTAGTTAAAGATGAAAGTGTTGAACGAATTTTGCTGGTTAACGAACTTGTCTGAAATGTTACTAAAATATATTTTTTATATCAAGTTTGAAAGAAATCGAACCGAAATTACGAATGTGAACGTGCTAAAACACACACACACACACACACACACATACATTATATATATATATATATATATATATATATATATATATATATATATATATATGTATATATATATAAAACTTTAACGACACCTCAAAAAGTGACTAGACGGTCTCGGTCTGGATCTTACCATGATGTCGCGCAAACAGCTCATCTTCCATTGGAAATTGTCTAATAAAAAGAAATTTACAGTTCGGTAGTAATATTGTGTAAAATGAAAAATAAACAGTAACTTTGTCGGGCTCCTAATTTTGTATCCCATTAATTTTTTTTCAAATTTAAAACAACTCTAGTTTTACATAATATGAGGAATATATTTTATAGAATATAGAAATCTATGTCCATAATATAAGAATATAATTAGACTTAATCAAATATGTAAAATCATTTGTAATCGTATATAAAGCAATACAAGACGTTTCCAGAGGATGGGTAAACTCTTATCTTCAAGTGCTTAACCTAAAATGTAAACATGTAACTATAACATAAGCCTAGATGCCTAGGCCTATAGTAAAATTACCTAAAAACTAAGATAAAACACTCAATGACCCCGAGTGGTCAAACTAGAAATAAAACTAAGACTTATATATGATCAGGTATCCACAAGTCACAAAGAAAGCAAAACGAAACATTTACGTTTTAAGTTAGGCACTTAAAAACGAAAGTTGATCTACACTCTCGTAACGTCGTGTATTGCTTTATACACATAAATGATGGCAAACGTCTGAATAAACCGAAGTAATAATATAAAAAAACAAATGTGTTATCAAACCAAAAATAAAAATCATGTATCGTGTTTTCTCTTCCTTTTTATTTTAATTACGTTAGTTTTTAACAACATAACCTCAAACTTATTATAGGGTACGAGCTGTTCAATGAAATCAGCTGATCGTTACGAATTAATGTAAACGACAAGTTAACACAGCTAGTTTTTAACAACATAACCTAAAGTTAATTACAACCTATCAGCTGTTCAATGAAATCAGCATATCGCTACGAATTAGTATAAAACAACTGATCCTTTAATATAACAACCAATATAAATTTGTGCACTCGCATCACGCGACGCGCAAAATCCATCACAACCAGCCCTAAAACATGATACATGTTAAAAACGGAAAGTCTATTGAACCGATTTTAAGAAATTAGACTGATTTCCCGAACGGACAGTATTGTTTGTAGAAATAATTGAATGAAAGAAAGTTTGTGTAATGTTTTTACGTCACTTTATTATTTTGAAAAGAATTATAATTGTTTGATTGTTTCGCAAATGCGTAGATTGTAGTCAAGAGATTGTAGCCAAAGTGCATTTCCCTAACTGACCCTTTCATGCAGGACACACATTTAGGCTAGACCGAATTGATCGACATTTCCGTAGATTAACACAACTTTGCTCTCCTCTGTGAACTGTGGGCTTGTATAACCTCAAACCGTTGAAACCAAAACGTGCATTTTGTTTAACTTTTAAACTTACTTAATGTTTTTTGCCTATTTGTTTCTAATTCATCTGTAACGATGAAATTGAATACTATTTTTTAGGACTTTAGGCGAAGCCAAGGATTTTTATAAATTCTAATATGTATGTATATACATATTATACCCTTTTAACCGTAGGGTAAATTCTGTTATCTGATATTTTTAAACAGTCCTCCATAGTAAATAATTTGTAAGAAACAATAAAAGTAACTCTGTAGACAAAACAAAACACAGTAACCGGACACGACATATTTAGGAATGTTTATCGAAAATAAACAGTGATAATCGAAAAGTAAATGGTCCTGTCATATAGTGGAATATAACAGAAAAACATCAAATAGTGTCAAGTAATTCCGAAAGAGTGCATAAATGTTCCTATTGAAAGATAAGCACGCGATATTTAGGATAATACTATTTAGCATATAAGTCGATCACGTAACCACGTGAGTACTCTAAGTAGCGTGCGGTGCTCTCGCATATTTTACTTAAATACTTGTCAAAAGGTTAAGTAAAGACATGTGTATGTAAAATTTGCACAATGTATAATTAGAGTTACATAAGAAATTTAAGAGTTTTCTTAACTAATTAAACTCCGTCAACACAACGGGCCAGAGAAGGACGTTTAATCGAGACTCTACTAATACACATGTGAATACTTACACAGATATTGACAAATCATTAATTTTACAGTCAGGATTTATTATCAAATTTTAAATATAAAATACTAATATGTCAGCGTAAAGGAATGTTCATCCGCCATCAAGTCAGTTCTACAGCTGCGCGCAGCATTCACACGGAATTATAATTAACATTTGCAAAACAAACTACTTGATGGCCTAGTTTAATTTAAAGTTAATAGCGCACGTTTATTTTATTGCAGTTATAATTAAAATGGCTGCCACCAGCCCCGAGGGTGGGTTTGGTTTTGACACTATTATTTCATTATTAGTCGTGGATACAGAAGGTCGTTCAAACGTGATCTAATGAGTCTGCGTTCCGTGACGTCACAAAAATATTTACACCCAGTGTCAGACAAGAATTAAATATTTATTACGTTAATTAATGTATGCTGTTGTGTGTTTATTTACAGCGATTATAAATATTCTAAAATTGCAGACCTCCTTTTTTGTTAAGTATTTTAAATATTCGATTAGTTTAGTATGCAACCTAATAGTGGGATCATGACTCCAGTACGATCCCGGTAGAGGACAGACTTGGTGAATCCTCCACGTGCGTAAGCTACTACTTATTCACTTCCATCTCCAGTCTGTTAGAAGAAATCAGAACCAATACTACCTTTCACTTCGTAATATTCCTTTCTTATCGCTGTCTCCGGCGGAGGCAGCTGATGGGCTTAGCGACCCCACCATACCTCTAGCTCATTCTACTCTCACTCATTTACTCAACATACACGCAACACACACACACAAACACCCGAAGGGGGGTGCAGACTAGCTGCACCTATTGAGAGGACCTAGACGAACCTCGCCGCACCCGAGTCTTCTAACACACACTAATACTTACAGCACTACACCTACGATTTAAACACTTTACACTCACACTTATATTTAGGGATCTGCTGTATATTTATTTATATTTAGGGATGTCTGGGAGTGGCAATACTGCTTGGTTTCCTTTGGCGGGACCAAGTATGTGGAATCTGATGTGTGCCTAGCACTGCCGAGGACCTCTGATGGGATAAGTTCTAGGACCGAGCAGCCTATAGGCGCCTGGAAAGCACATGAATGTTCAGTTATGGGTGTCGGAGCCCATAGCTGAGTCTATCGAAACAAGTGGTTGCATTCTGTGAGTTCATAGAGGGCGGCTGCCAGTGGTACTTGGGTTTGGGGAACTGTAACTGTGTACCGGAACCCATTCCTAAAATATTCTGGAGTGCTGACAGACATGTATTTCGGCTCCAGGATATTTGGAGGTCCCCCCAATTTATTGTGGATTCTCGCTATAGTTCGAGTATCCTGGGCCACTGGTGACGTCTGGGTGCACCCTGTGCCACTTGCTCGAAACATCTTCGTTCATGAATCGCTCGGTATTAAATTTATGGATCCTAATAAACAAAACGCCAAAACTTGTGTAAAGAGACATCGTTCGGTTTCACCCGACGTGTCTGAGGAATATAGAGAAGAAATTGAATGCCACGAGGGAAGTACCAAAGAAATTGTGTTATCAACTCCTAGATATCTCGTTTTTAGAAACGCGGCGGAGGGTGATAAACTTTCCAAGGTCTCTCCCTTCCTGATCAACAAGGCAATAGATGGGAATGCATGTTTGTTGCTTCCATAAAGAAGCTACAGAACGGGACTTTTTTAGTTCAAGCAAGGAGCGACAAATAAAGTAAGTCGCTGTTGAAGATGGAGTCGTTTTTGGGAAGGTTCAGGTATCTGTGGAACCCCACAGAACTCTGAACTTTGCAAAGGGTATGGTTACCTGCAGGGATCTCCTCCATGTTGACCTGGAGGAGATAAAATCCGAGCTGTCCGGTGAATGCGTTACTGATGTCACACGAATAATTCGCATGGAGAAGGGGCAGAAAATACCTACTGCTTCCCTAATTGTGACCTTCGGGAAACCTATCATCCCCGAATATATCTATGCTGGGTACGAACGCCTGTCTGTGCGACCGTATGTCCCGAGCCCAAAACGTTGATTCAAATGCCAGGGTTTTGGACATATGAGCGCAGCTTGTAAGAAGCCTGAAATATACGGACATTGTGGTGCTCAAGGTCATAATAGTACGGATTGTAAGGATGATCCAAAGTGCTCCAATTGTGGAGGCGATCATCCTGCTCAGTCAGTTAACTGCCCGAAATACAAAGAAGAGAAAGCAGTTCTAACTATTATGACCACAGAGAAAGTATCGTTTTCAGAGGCCAGGAAGATTTACAGATTTCAGAAGCCTCTCACGGAAGGCAAGTCTTTTGCTGCTGTTGTGTCTTCCAATAAAAATACATCCTGCGCAAATTGTGACGAGCTTACCAAAACCGTCAAAACCATCTCAATATTTTCTAAAACGTCTACTCTGTTTCTACTTTTGAACAGGGAGCTACAGTATCAGATACCTATCCAGACCTCGTTACCATCTGTCACAAAACCATTACAACAAACTTCAGGAAAGGCTCCTTCTGTTCCTTGACCAAGTACAGCAAATAAGCCGCAGGTGACAAAGTCACAAATTCATAAAACTAGTGATAAAAATATCACTCCAGGGCTAGAGTTTCTGAAAAAGAAGTCTAATACCTGCCCTGCTACAGTTGGATCAAAAAATAAAAGTTCCATTACAGGAAACAAACCTGTGATCGAAAAAAACAAAGAAAGGAAAATTGTCAAGGGAGGCTTACCTTCAACCAAAAAACCTCCTAAAAACATAAAATCTTCAGAGTCCGACATTAGTCACAGTCACAGTAGTGACTCGATGTCAGTGGACGACGACAAACCTAAAATAATCAATAAAGAAAGCGATACTAATCCTCTTATATTCTAGTTATATATTCAATGTTTGCAATTTCAAAACACAACAAGGTGATACAATGGAATGTTAATGGGGTTGATTTATGTCTTTTAAATGACGGTTCTCCCACTCATTTGGCGGCTTCTATTGGCGGATGGACTATTGTGGACTTGTCCTTTTGTAGTCTAGTACTGGCAACAAAGTTTAAGTGGTCGGTATTACCTGATCTTTACGGTAGCGATCATACTCCCATTAATAATTCATTTTGTCATTTCCCTCGTCTGAATCATCGTCTTCCACGTTGGATTCTGAAAAAAAGCGAGATGGGACGAATTCACAAATAAAATCGTATTGCCAGACATTGAATATAATGACTGTATAAACACAATAGTATCAAAATTTACCAAACACATTTTACAAGCAGCAGAGAAAACTATTCCAAAAACTTCAGTACGGCCTTCACGTCCACCTGTTCCTTGGTGGAACGAAGTGTGTAGGAAGGCGTTACGTCTACGTAGAAAGGCTCTGAGGAGATTCAACAGAAACCCGACAAGTGAAAACCTTGAACAATATAAAGTTCTTCGTGCAAAAGCTAGTACAATATTCAGGATTCTTGGACCCAATTCATTGGAACAATATGTAGAACAACACCTACATTTGTTGTGTGGAAGAAATACGTTCCATTTCTGGTACTCCTCCATCTGTAGGATTGATGGGACTTCAACAGGTGAACGGATTATTGGTTTCTGACTGTTCCGATATTGTAAACCTTTTAGGGTCATCCTTTGCAAGTTTTTCCTCTTCTGCAGCCTATAACACTGCCTTTTGTAAATACAAAAGCGCATTGGAAAAATTGCCTTTCACTGTCGGTACTTCTGATGATGATCCTCTGAACAGTCTGTTTACTCTACGTGAGCTAGAATCTGCACTGCTATCCACCAAGGATTCAGCTCCCGGACCTGACAACCTTGTTTACTCCATGATTAAAAATTTTCCACCGTCAGGTAAGCTATTTCTTCTCGAAATATACAATCGTATGTACGAGGAGCGTACGTTCCCTAGCGATTGGTTGGAAGTTACAGTAATTCCCGTTCTTAGGCAAAGAGAAAACTGATCCAAGTAGCTATTGTCCTATTTCTCTCACCAGCGTGCTATGCAAGCTGGTAGAAAAAATGGTAAATCGTCGCCTTGTTTGTTATTTAGAAACTAATAAATTACTATCCAAAGAACAGTGCGGTTTCAGACAAGGACGATCTCCGATGGATCAGTTGGTTTTGTTAGAATCTGCAATTCAAAATGCCTTCCTCTTGCGTCAGACACTTGTTGCAGTATTCTTTGACCTAGAGAAGGCATACGACATGGCCTGGAGAAGAGGAATACTGAACATTTTAAAATCATGGGGTATACAAGGCAGTATTCTAGCTTTTATTACAAATTTCCTGTCTAATAGGTACTTTAAGATACGTCTTGGAGCTACAGTTTCAGATCGATTCTACTTAGAGAATGGTGTTCCACAGGGGAGTGTACTTAGTGTTACCTTGTTTGCTTTCGCAATCAATGGAATTACCGCTAATGTGCAGTCCTCTGTCCGATGTTCGCTCGTTGTGGACGATTTTGCTATTTATGTAAGCACCAGAAATATGGCAACAGTTGAAAGAACTCTTCAGCTGGTAATGAATAGGTTTCAGACATGGACGAGATCTACTGGATTTAAATTCTCTGCTGCTAAAACTCAGTGCATTGCCTTCAGTCGCCGTCGACAGATCCAGGCTCCTACGTTATTTCTAGATAGTATACAGCTCCGGACCTCTCCTTTTGTTCGATTCTTGGGTCTAACATTCGACAAAAGGCTAACCTGGAATTCTCACGTGCGTGATCTAAAGTTACGATGCACCAAAATCCTCGATATGTTGAGGGTTCTTAGTAGTTCTCGATGGGGCGCTGATAGGACCAGTATGCTGATGTTTTATCGTGCTGTAATTCGTTCACGAATTGATTATGGCAGTATTGTATATTCATCTGCTCGACCATCCACTTTAAAGAAACTAGATCCCGTCCATCACTCTGCAATCCGTCTTGTTTCTGGTGCTTTCCGCTCAAGTCCCGTCGTGAGTATTCTCGCTGATGCTGGCGAACCATCACTCTCTCGTCGGAGACAACAGTTACAACTGAGTTACGTATGTAATTTATTATGTAAACCTTGGCACCCTGCTTATCATACAATTTTCCACAATCAGTTGCTCCTGACCGTATTCTACTGCACCTGTTGGCATTACAACATCCCGGTTTTTTGAAGACTTACGTATTGAACTACCCCCAATGTTTGAAAGGTCCTTTTGTCTTTTCCCTCCATGGAAAATCAATATGCCGACCTTTGATTTCTCCTTGTGTGCATACCTGAAAATAATACTCCAAACATTGTGTATCAACGTGAGTTTTCTCGACTGACTAGTTCATATCCATCTGCTAAATTTATTTTCACAGATGGTTCTAAGATGAATAACAATGTTGGGTGTGCATTTTACTCACTGGACGAAACGTATAAGTATGGATTACCCTCAACTTGTAGTGTCTTTACAGCTGAACTCTTTGCCATCTTAAAGGCTCTAAACACTATTGAATTCGATAGTTTGCATTACGTAGTTTGTTCCGATTCCAAAAGTGCACTCCAGGCAATCCGGGATATGTATTCGGTAAACCCTCTGGTTCAAGATATTCTGTGCTCTGTCCATAGACTTGAACTACGAGGTGCAAGAATATCATTTATCTGGATTCCTGGTCACTGTTGAATATTTGAAAACACTATAGCGGATAAAGTTGCAAAGGAAGCAACTTTTCTGCCGCCATGCACTCAACGTGTAATCTTGTCTGACTTTCTTTGTCACGTAAAGCATTTAATTCTTCTACAGTGGGAAAATGAATGGGCAGCTACAAGGAGTAACAAATTGAGGGTAATGAAAGATACTGTTCGTTCTTGGGGGTCTTCAATACGTGCAAGTCGTAGAGAAGAGGTTGTGGTTACCCGCCTTCGCATTGGCCACTCCATGTTAACACATGGGTTTCTGATGGAACGTGGGGACCCGCCTCGGTGCGTATTTTGTAGAGAAACCATCACAGTAAGATATATATTGCTAGACTGTGATGGTTTTTTAAAATATACGGCGTGTATGTGGTCTGGGGAATAGTATGCAGTGGACGTTGGGAGATAGTGTCTCCGCCATTGACCGGACGCTGAAATTTCTTCATCCTCTGAATTTGTTAAATAAAATTTAACTTAAAATAATATTGCAGGGTCTCTTTTCAGCCCTGCAACAAGTTGTATATTTGTGGCTATTTATTTATCTTAATTTATATTGTTTGCTTTGTTTTCCTTGTTGTTTAGTTTTATATATTTATTTATTTGTTGTTATATTTTATTGTTAACTAGTTTTAGGAAATATTATTTATAGCTGTTATTTTATATTGTTTTAAATTAGTGTTATTTTTCATTCTGTGATATACCTAAATTTTATTTTTTTAATATCATGCCTCGGTGATGATAACCCTAACGGTTTTTCGCCGGAAAAAATCCTATCGCTGTCCACATCATAAGACAAGATAAAACAGCGTACGCCGAAAGCTCCGTAAGTAAGCGGGAATATGCGGGCTCCCACTGTATGGGAGGGTATTTAATTTCCTTAACTACTTATGGGATTTTAATAGCTGGTAAAAAAAACTTAGGCAGTGCGGAACTGGCCGACAGAAGTGACTACTTCTTTCGGCTTGCCTGATTGTATACTTTTTCACTATTATGATTTAATTATTTTAATACAAATTTAGATGAATACAGGAAAGGGCATATTGAAAATTATTTTGGAATTAAATTTCGCGTGTGTGTAGGTACACAACTTAAAAAATAACTGAAACTGTCACAGACTATGAGTTTGAGTATCTTAGGCTACATAAAGGACTTAATTAGTCAGTTTTAACCCTACTTTTGACAAATATACATTACAGCTATACTGTCTAAGTATAATAATAAATATAATGTTTGTGATTCTGGCATTCAAAAATTGATATAGGCCATATATATTAAATAATTTAACTGCATAAATTTAGAAAATACGCATTTTAAAAATTAACAAGAATAATAAACATAGCCTCACTTGAAATTATATTGAAGCTACTGTGCGAAATCAGCTGTTTAGAAGTAGTCACTTCCAGTCTAGATATGTACAAGAACAATATATGCTGTGAGATATGCATTACGGATTCAAGCGTGACGCAAAAACAAATGTTTATACCCATGTTTTGTCAACCTCGACCATATAAGTTTTCACTTCAAAAATACATTTTATTAATTACTAAACAAATATTAGAGCGTTCCGTGATGGTACAGCGTTCCGTGACTGCAAACTGAATTTTCCCCCGTGCAATACATACATTAATACCTCACGATAAGAAATAGTTACTTTAACACTTCAATTATTGCGTTCCGTGACGGCAAACTGGATTCTCCCCAGTGCAAAACATACAGCCATACCCAGCGATATGAAGTAGTCACTTCAAAAATGTCAAACCCACAATGTCAATATCCTAGAAAATTGGAAATTTGGACCTGGGGCTCTGTATGGGTGGACATCATTTCCCTATCTACTGTGGGAACAACGATTAAGAAAGCAAAATAGAATAAGCATTATCTCACCGCACAACGAAAAGCTGTCGAAATGGGACGCAACCTCTGTGGTACAGATAAGGAGTAAAGAGAAAAAACTTAAAGGGAATTAGCAGAGCAAGCATCTGCAAGTACTTCAATAATGAAGTGGGAAGTCACCAATTAGAAATGGGTGAGTCCACCTTAAACCCACTCCAAATCCTAGATTTTATGAAGATATATTTGGAGATGGCGTTGTAACAGAGAAATTCAGGAATATAAAAAGAGGTCGCAATGTACAAAGGTCGCAGTGCAATAGTAGCCATATAAATTCATTCACTTACGTTAATGGACATAAATTCAACATTCCGTTTTATGCAAGACTACAAACAGAGAAGATTGTTTGTTTAGGAGCTTATATTTCAATAAAATGTTGGTCAAAAACTTTTCAAATATTAAGTAATCGAGGTAGGTAGCAATCTTGTTCAAGTGATTGAAGTAAATTTGCAAAAAAACTTGCGATAGTGCAAAAACTTTTGAAAATCTACTTTCACCATCATAATCAGCGTTAATTTATTCATAAACTGGCGTTTTAAACTCATGAATTCCTTTTAAAATACACAATATGAACCCTGACCTCCGTCAGGTTCGTTTTCGTTGAATTGAATTCAATTTAAATTAATTTTTAAATGAAAATGTTACGATTTTTTAAAATTTTGAAATAGTCGGCAATTTGAAACGTTTTAACATATTTAACTGGATAACGAACTGGATATGGACATTGATATTGACATGGACATTGAAAAAGTAGACATAGACATTGACATGGATATTGACAAAGACATGGATATGGACATTGACGTTATTATTGACATGGACATGGGAATGGTCATTGAAAAAAACAGAGATAAGGATATTGGACATGGACATGGACATTGACATTGGCATGGACTTTGATATTGACATGGAAATAGACAATGACCTTGACATGGACATTAAAAAAATAGAGACATGGACAATTGACATGGACATGGAAATTGACATTGACATTGATATTGGCATGGACATATGGCCAACATAGATTTTTCTATAAAGGTTGAATCATATCGACGCAGCGTTAAAGTTTAGTAAGCTAAACTTTAAAATTATAATGAAATACTAAAATCAACCCTGACCGCCGTGAGTTTCTCATTCGTATTTCCAATGGGTTTTGAAAGTTTAAAACTCCAATTACGTTAGTGAAATAATATTTTTAAATTCTGTAACGATATTTTTGGAAATTTGCTTCTATCTCGTCAGCGAAAAACTGCTTGCCGCAATTATTTTCGTTTTGCCCCAAAAACCTACAAAACAACTGAAACACTCTGTATTATATAATGCTTGTGATCAAAAATTATAGTAGTAAGGCCGTATTTTAACAAAATATTCCCGTTTCTGTATTCAACGCAGCTGTTTTCAGATCAACTTAATTTTTGTTTATTGTATTTGAAACACAAAGCATGTGGTCGTTTTAATTTGTGTTTCCCCACCCTCTCGCCACGGGGACATGCGGATATCGTGGCAAGCCCTTATTGGTTCTCTGAAAACACATTTATTAACGGTAATCCATTGGAAAATGAGATATCAATATATCTCAAAGCCGTCATCATGGTAACACTCAGTTACGTGACATTGAAAGGTAACCTGATTGTGTGTGTGTGTGTGTGTGTGTGTGTGTGTGTGTGTTCTCAATTTTGGTCAGATTTGATTAAAACAAAACTCAATTTTGGTATTACCTCTGACAAATACATTTACCAACAAAATCCGTTTAGAACTACAAGATGGCGGTCAAGTCTTTAAAAATTCATAACTTTTCTGTCATAAAATGTTTTGCTAAACTGATTTCACCATCGTAATCCGCTTTGAAAACCGCATAAATTAGCGTTCTGAATTTTCACAGTAATTTCGACATTGAATTTGACGGCGGTCAGGGTCCGTCAATGTAATTTTTAGTTTTAGAGCTTTGTTACTCACTGGCGGTTTCGACCATTGCAGGTCATAAATAAGTTATATAAATGTATCTAGGAGTGCTTAACCTATAGCATTGAAATTTTGCGCATACAAATACGAATTTCCGTTCTAGTTTGGAAAAATCTAATTTGCAACAATCCGTTTCAAAATGGCGGTCATTAAAAAATTTTAAATAAAAATTTCTGAAACTAGTAATTTACAAAAAACATATGCAGAGTAAATATTTAGAGCTCGCTTAATTTTATATGGAACGCGGTACAACTGCAACAACTATCGAACAAATGGTAAAAATTAACAACATTTTCATTATTGTTCATCGCAATGCTCATGGATATTTTGCTTACTACTAATTTGTTAATTTGAAATGAAACGTACAGTACTTTCGGTTCTGGAGAAAGTTTGTGCTTGCTTTTGCACTATTTATTTCATTATGAGCTCATACATAGGAAGCCCACAACCTATAGGAATAATTTAAGATGTCTTCCAAACGATAAGGTTAAAAAAATTTTTAAAACATTACATTAATACAGAGCGAATACTGCCCCTTTAATTCTATGAACGCAATATGTATACAGCGTATATATTGCGTTTGGCCCCTTAAATCTTGTTAAAACTTGTCCCACCAATAACTACGTTAACAGCTATTCAGATTTTAACACACAATTCAAATTTATGTTTTAGCTTAATTTTGTTTTAACTGGAGTATAAAAATATCTATTTTTAAAATTAAATGTATATTGTCGATTAATTTTAAATTTGGTCGAATTTGAATCGGTCAAATCAGAGTTAAACAAGAAGATTTAATTTTAGATTAACTTTTTAATTAGATTAATTTTAGATTAGTAAGTAAGTAAGTACTATAAGTTCAGAACTGTAGTATCAAATTAATAACATCTCATAATATTGTGGTATCAGTTCATTGGACCAATTTCATTTTTAACAAATTATGTATATTCAAAACACAATTTGTTTTCGCTGATTCCTTTTGTGAAATAAGATTTTCAAAGACAAAATATGTTTAATAAACTGCGTGTATGAGAGCATAGCGTTTAGAGAAAATGAAACTATCCATTTTGATGAAATTTTGAAAGTAGTTGTAATTTTTTCATATCTAAAATATTAAAATTGGTTTCTGCGTTCAACAATAAAGAATATGAGTTCAAAGCTATATTTAATTTTTTTGTACAGTTAATTATTGATTTGCTTAAAATTATAGAAATAAGTTGAATAATAAATATTTTAATTACAGTATAACTAACTCCATTACATTACGTACCCGACCCATTTAGCACAAAATTGTTTAGAGCGTTTACAGTTAAATATATCTTGCATAACGTATTTACATTTAGTATTTATTAATGTAATTAAGTTGAATAATAAACATTTTAATTATAATTAACGCCATTACATTACATACCCGACTACAGCAGAATATATCATGCACAATGTATTTACATTTAATATTTATTAATATAATTAGGTTGAATGATAAATATTCTAAATACAATTAACGCTATTATACTACATGCCCGACCCATCTAGTACAATTGTTAGTTCATGTTTTCACTTCTGTCTACGGTTTAGTAACATGGTAACATTTTTTATAATCTTTTTTAAACTGAAACTGAAAACTTATTTTTCAAAATAACAAATATTGAATACTTCACAATCGACTATAATGATTTTAAACAAATATGACTTTGTTACGGCTTTAAAAACCATAAATAAATGTTATAGTACAAGAAATATCTACAAAACGGGGTTAAAGTATTTTTCTCCGGAAAAAAAATTGAATTTTAGTTGAACTCAATTCAGTATAACAAATTATGAAACATATTGTTCCGAAATAAACCGATAAAATATTTTTAAAGCGAACTGATTTTGAAAATTCTAAAAAATCAAATTTTTAATTCCTCGACCAAACATTTTTTGCATTTTACCATTTCATTTCAATCTCTTTTAGACAATTAAATTGAATCAAAAAAGTATTTTTAAATGTTTTTGAACCATTTATTGGCGAATTTAAATTGTGATGGCCATCATGGTAACATCGAGACTCGGGACCTTAAAGTGCATACCGAGTTTTATTTGTAAAGATTAAAATTTATTGAAATTATTAAAATTTGTATTTGTTGTATATTTGTCAGATGCTATTGAAGCTTTAAAAAATCATTTAGTAAGAAGTAGGGTAATTTGGTTACAGAAAAAAATTCTTTAAAATTTTTAAAATTGAGACAATTTAAGATAACAAAACATTTTTAATCCTACATTTTATTTGAAAACCTGATTTGGCTATAGTGACCACTGTTAAAATCTATATAAGTTAGAGTTTTTAATAAATTTATGTTAAAATTTCATTAGAAATACAATAAAATTGTGAAAATATGTTTATAAGGACATATATGCCTAGTTTTAAATATAAACTACATATTATAAAGTACCAGTCAGCTGACTTCTATTTACTGCACTGTTTTGAACCGATTAAAATTTATTTTTTAAAAGTATTTGCTGCTCAAACTTAAAAATAAATTTTTAATCGTATTCCATTTACTTTTGCCTACACAATACAAGGTTAAAAGGCGTAAAAAACCTTCTAAATTTGATAGTGAATGTTTAATGGACGTTTTCGTTGATGTCCATTTTTTGCATCAAAAAAAAGTTCACTTGTGAAATTCGTGTAGTCACCGATAGAAGCAAAACTTTTGTTGATATCTTTACTGAATATTTAATTAGTTTGAAGATATGTTCACAAATATCTTGTTCTGTTTAAATAAATAAATACATGAATTTAGCTTAGATATTATTTGCTGTAGTTATAGTAAAGGATCAGTTGTTTTATTTTAATTCGTTGATTTCATTGAACAGCTGATAGGCTGTAATAAGTTTTAGGTTATGTTGTTAAGCACTAGCGATATTAACAACAATTATTATAAACGGTTATATTAATTTCGAACGGTTACAACGTGCATTTGTTCTTCAACTAAGGAAAAATACCGAAACTAAAGAACACAACGTTTTGGTACAATACGCGTGTACTATTATCGAAACGGAGGAAGAAAAAGAAACAGAAATAGAGAGAGACGAAATTAGTTTGCTCGTTTTCGTTCCATATTTCCCAAAAATCGTGAATTTTTTTAATCCAAATATGAACTTTTCGAGATTTATCTGTCTTAACAAGTAGAAATTAGGAGGGAGGGACGTAAAAACTTGAATTTTTGTAGAGATCTTGCGACTTTATAAAAACGTTTTACGTACAAAAACTATTTATGTTCGTAATAAATAATACTTTTTATTTCAAACGATTCTTCCACACTAGGTTAATAAAAAAATATATTTTTCTTTAAGTTTTTATCCCTTAACAATATTTAAATATTTTTTTAGTTAATCCTTATATTCTCTAGAATTTTACGCTTCTAAAAATAAAATTTTTGCCAAAAATTGTATATTAATCGGTCTCGTAGTTTACGAAAGAGTTGCGCCTTACCGACAGACAGACGCGCTAAAATTCATATAGTAAATTTTGTTAAATTTTTTTAAAAATGCTACCATCATGTTAGCGAGACAGCTGCGACAGCGTTTACTTAAACAAATTTAAAATCAGTTTCGACAAAGCTTTTGCACTGTTTAAAAACATTTTTAATGTAGATTAACGAAGTAACCCAGAAATAGCGGGGCCGCAGCCTGGGCAGAAGCATCACTCTGGGACCACTCAGCGGCACTTGAAGTCCTGCCCGTGACACAATACAGCCGCCGAAACAAGGCATAATTAATATATCACGTTAATACAGGCCACTTTGTCAACATGTTGTAACATGCAGCAGCGCCTAAGGGTGGAATCAGTGTTTTAGCTGTAGCCTACACGCTGCAGTACGGGTTAGTGCCTGATCGTGGCACGCAGCTGTCTCGTTTCTTACGTGATGGAAGCAAATTTCCGAAAAGTATTAAATCATTTCAGCCTCTGAATCACTTGAAGTTTTTTACATGGCTGAAAACGTAATATCTTTTACTGTGCGAAGAGAGGTCTTTCAACTCGGACGTTCGGCATTTGGTTTGTGTGTTTGTTTGTTACACAGTTTTGACTAAACGCTTTGACCGATTGTTTTGAAATTTGGTACGGAGTTACCTTGTATGAAGATTGAATGCATGTGTGTAATATTTTCCCCCATTTACTTCCGTTCCAAGATGGCGGCCTCTGATTTAACTTATGTACGAAGTTTTGTCCAAACGCAATGACCGATTACTTTGAAATTTGGTATGAAGGTACACTGTTTAAAGCCCAATGACTTACTTATAACATTTTTTCCAATTTCCTTCCGTTTCAAGATGACGGCTTCTTATTTAACGATGACGATTGTACGCAATTTTAATCAAACGCTTTGGCCGATTGTTTTGAAATTCGGTACAAAAGTACCTTGTATGAAGCCCGAAACATGTAATGTGTAAGATTTTTTCCATTCGCTTCCGTTTCAAGATGGCGGGTTCTGATTCAACGTTAAGAGTGTCGTTGCTCGTTATTTCCTGTATTACTAGCAAAACCTATCTAAATTTTGACCACTTTATAGAGAAAGAGCGTAAAATGTCCAGTAACATTCGTCCTAATTGTTACGGTTACCGGTTAAATTGGCGGAAAAGTTACGAGCGCTGTCGTGGAGCGTTGTATAATTAAGAATGTACTGCGAGGTCTATTGTTCTTTGAACTACTTGCTTACTTTTGGAAATAATTCAAGTTATAGGAACATATTTTATGAAAATTATTTTTTCACTTGTACATTTAAGAATAATGAAAGAAAACTCTTTAGTCATGTGTGCAACTTAACGTCCCTGTCAGCGTCCATCCGAACCATCCATCGGTTATTTAAGGTGGGCCTCGCCTCTCCCTCTCTCAACCGCAGGCATACGAAGTGAGTCATACAGAAAAATTAACAACCTATGTGGGGCTCGATCTCACTCACGCCTAAAACACTGTACTTGTAAGGTATAGCGCCTTAGAGCACTCGGCCGTTTAACCAATCTGAAATTGTTTCATTTAACAAGTCTCATAAGTAATTGTTTATTGCATTATAATGCTTGATATATTTGCTATTTATTTTTGGAAAACACATTGTTAATGGTAAAGAATTCTGGGATTAGATTTATTTGAAACAGTTTTAGTGGACGACGTTGGCACTGAAATTGTTGAACGCCATTTTGAAACGTTCCAACGGTTTTTGCTGGGTAACGCACTTATCTACAATCAAATCAATTTTCGTGACAAGTTTGAATCAAATAAAAATGCAGGACATTATTAGCTAGAGCGATAACATGTTTGTAAATACAATTTTACAAGCGATGACTTCCCCACAGTGATCAGCGATACGACCTCCACCGAATAACGTTTTCAAAATTTCTAATACAATTGAAAAAAAAACAAAAATGTTTTCGTCTGCGGTCAGGGTTCATTTTCGTATTTCCAATGGAGTTTTCAAAATTTAAAACGCTAATACGCAGATTTTAATGTTGATAATGATTCTGAAATTGTATTTTTTTTAAATAGCTACTATTACGTTAGCGAGATAGCTGAGGATGCAATTTTATATTTACCACTAGAACAGGCTGTATTTTCTGAGCCACTCTGTATAATGCTACTGCATTAACTAATGCTCTTTGTGGCGGATGTACGGCATTATATGAGCTCGTAACTAATTGGGATTTAATAAATAATTCAGCCAATATGCGCGTATTTTAATAACTTCCCGTTTTGTACACATCAACCATATAAACTGGTTTTGTTGGTCGGCTGGTATTTAATTAAACCATAAATCTGTCAGTGCGCGTATTAAACACACTGACTGGTTGTGCGCATGCGTGTTTGCCTCTAACACGGGAACTTGTTCGTTGCCATTTATCATTTTAAAGTTTTTAGCGAATCGGCACAAATGAGCGTCGATCCTAATTTACGGATAAATTGTTTGAAGGGTCGTTAGAATTTACAGAAGTGCTCTCAAGATCGAACTGCCAGATAAGATTTTGGCGAAATGTCAATATGATGTCTTCTGAATAGAGTTGTTAACATTCTCGTGTTAGAATATTAGTCAACACAACGGTGGTCTACATTTGATTTTACTTCTTTCAATTTAAGCTTTAAATGCAAGTTTTTTATGTTGTTTTGTCACACTGAGGCGAGTAATTGGTTCAAAATTTTAGTGAAATCTGATGTACCGATTTTGAGAAAATCCAATTTTTACTTCTTTTCACCGCGAACTGGGATTTAGCGGATTAGATTTCAGGAAAATTAGATCAAGATCAAAATCGTTTAAGTTGATTAAAAAAATTGATTTTTACTGTTTTCAACTAAAAGCAGACTTCAGAAAACTTCGTTTTTTTTTAAACGCATAAAAAATTTCATCATAATCGGTCTGTTAGTTTTGTAGCCAACGACGTGCACAGACATGCACTAAGTTTTTATCCACACGGTATTAGAAAACTGACATTGCACTAAAATTTCAAATTATATTTTTTTTTATTAATTTACGTTTTATATTCCATATATTAAAAAAAAATACCATATATCATATTGTCGACTTCTCGTTCAGACGATAGTGTACCACCAACAACTGATTAATGAAGTTATCAACTTCATATATTCAACAAACTAGCTGTGTGCCCGTGCTTCTACGTTATTTTTCAGGGAATAAACATTACAGTAGATTAACTAAAAGTTGACAGAAATTATGCTTCAAATAATTTAGTTACAGTAAGTTTGTTCGCTTTGGGATGGTAGCTTTTGTTATTAAAAAGCAAGTTGTTATTAGTATTGGTAAAATATAGTAATGTTTTGGCAAAATAAGTCAGAATGTTGGATCGTAACCATAAATATCCACCACTACAACTGGCATTAAAAAACTATAAACTAACATTTTACAAGAAGATATCTTCCAGCAGCACTGTTAGTTGTTGGACCAATAGGCTGCTAGAGCTTTTTAAACATTCGATGATCAAAACAAACAATGTGTCTTCTGAATGGAATTATTAGCATTCTCATGTTCAATATATTAGTCAACACAAAAATCGATTTTGCTAATCGTTTTAAAAAACTCTTTTTACTCTTAAAAATCCTGTAAAATCATTTCAAATCGTATCTCTTTTCATATTGTTATTTTTATTTTGAAAACAATATGATTTGATTAATGTAATCATCTCTATAAATTAGCGTTTAAAAATCCAAATTCTTGTTGCCGGTCATGGTTTATTTTTGTAAATTCGATGTAATGTTAAGGTATAAAATGCCAACTCCGCAGTCCGGACTGTAACGACATACGAGTTGCAAGGAAGTGTTTGGCCGAACCAAATCTTATCGTTGTGCGTTTTAATAAAAATCATGTAATTGTGTTTAGTGTTGTGACGTGTGTTTTAATGTTTTGTTAACTTTGTGATGTTCCGACAGAGGGATTTGACCATTCGTACTACGGCTTGAAGATGAAGCAGTGAAGCCTCGGTAGCCTTTACAAGGTGAGTTAAAAGACCACTAGACGGAAGAAAATAAGTTAATTCTATTTAAATAGGAGATCCAGTCGCTATGTTGCAGCAATGAAATATAAAATGCTAATTAATGCAAATTCAATGCTTGTTGTAGTGATATCAGATTTCAAATGATAGAAACTGTGGAAATTCGTAAATTATAAAAAACTGTTTTATTTCCAGCCAAAATTTTAGTGTGTTTTATTTACTTCTTCAAGTAATGCATAGCAGCACTTCTTAGGAAATTTTATGAGCTTTACAAATACTTCGCCACCGTTTTAGAGTTATCTCCTTTTCGACTTGAAACATTCTCCGACGTCTTCCGATTCTTAGCTTCCAGTTTTCCCTGTCATCCACAGATCTTGAACCAGTCCGCTTTCTCTCACTTCCTTATCAAATTCTTCCCCAACTAAGTTTCGGTCTTCTTCTTTTTCTATTTTAATGGATTAGGTTTAATAGTTTGACTTGGGTTGCCCCATGTGACACCTAGTAGCTTCGGTCCTCCCCCCTAGCCGCCTCGGTGGCCTAGTGGATAGCGCACTAGGCTTTTATCCCGAGGACCCGGGTTTGATTCCCGGCGAGGGCTTGGCATTTTCATACGCTATAAATCATCCCATCGTCTGCATTAGCCCAAGTGTGCACAATAGTCGGACGTTAAAGACAAAAAAAAAATCCTCTTTTTCTGCGACCATGTGGTTGTCATTTTAAAATCTGTTCGGGAAGTCGATTTTCGTCCATCCTTTTGTACCTGGACCATCGTACAATACCATCGAAGTTGTATTGTCTTATCTACAATGGTGTGTTTCATATCCGTGATTTCATGGATTCTTACAGTTTGGATCGACCTGCAGGTCTTCACCAATAGTCCATTTCTGTAGCATCAAGACATTTTTCTGTTTTTTGTTTCAGTGGTCATACTTCTCTTCCATATGAGATTATACTTTTTATAATTGTATTACATATTCCATGTTTATTTCTTTCTGATATGTGTTAATCCAATACGATGCTGTTCAACATCCTTATTGCTCTTCTTCTGAAGAGTCCATCGCCAGTAATTGACATTCGTAAATACACTTGTAAGTTGTACACCCCTTGATTTTTGTGTGATTTTTTTTACCTTTTTAAAAATGAAACAAAATTGTTCAATGTATACTTTTAACGTTAATTTAGTACTTTTTATGTACTTCAATGTGAAGGGAGTTTTATTATAACAAGAAGTAATGTGTAGGCCAATTCGTTAAACTGGTTGAAATGTTTGTACTATACTTTTAGGTAAAACGGTATGTATTGCATCGATAATAATATTCGATGCAGTTGTAAGAGTATCGGGATTGCATCAGTATTTGTAAAGATTTACGGAAAAATGTGGTATTTTGGAATGTTCGCCGCAGAAACAATGTTAAAAGGCACAGCGTTGTTATTAAAACACAAAGTATGAAATAGAAAACAATTCATGCAAATAACAACAACCGTTGCTTAGCAACGCGAAACACTTTGAAACAAATGATGAGAGGGAATGCTGAGCGAGTTGCAAAGAAAATGGACTTTTGAACCTTCGTAACAGCAGCTTCCGTGATTGGATGGCGTTTAATATGTGGTTACGTGTATTCTGAATGGGAACATGAACCTCCTACATTCTTATACTTGCTTAGTATGCGATAACAAATAATCGCGGCACGCAGCTGTTTCGCTTAAATAATAAATTTAAATCTTGAAAATGTCAGCAAAAATTAGCACTTGGAAATTCGAAAAAGAACCTTGACCGCAGTCTGATTCATTCTTTTAATTTCAATTGATTTTGAAAAGCAAATTAAAACCTACGATGGTGGAATCAGGTTTTCGAAAAAGTGTTATGTAAGAAAGTTATGATTTTTTAAAAAACTTGGAATGACCGCCATTTTGAAACTGTTGGAAGAATTTTGTTGGATATCGAACTAGCATTATAATAATTAGAAAAAATGGCAGGTTGCTGATAAAAGAAGTGTTTCACGTTCGTTAGTTGGGTCCGAAATCACCTACCCAATGTATACAGCTTACATGCAAATCAGCCAGTATATAAAAGTTTTAGCGACTCCCCAAAACACGTTATAGTAGACACGATAGATACTCGATGGAGGGAGTCTGTGCATGTGTAATTACTATTGTTTAATCTGGACATTTACCATTATATGTATCTCTCTGTATATAAAGACAATGTCCTGACTGTCTGACTGACTCATAATCAACGTACAACCAAAATTAATTAACTGGAGACTTGAAATTTCCAGGGTACTTTAGTACCACCATTTTGGAGTGTACTAAGAAACGATTTTCCAATATTCAGCCCAGAAAGGGATAAAAGTGGGGTACAGTAGTTTTCGGTCGGATCTTCTTGAAACTTAACATAATTATTCTAAAACACAAGTAATCAATTACATTTTCCACAATTTTTCAAAATTCATCCCTCCAAGAGATTAAAAGTTAGTAGGAAAATGTAAAAAGGAGTATGAAATGTAGCATTGAAAAAATATTTTTTGAATCGTATATTCCAGATGTACATACTCTGAAACACAAATAATGAAACACATATTTCAGCATTCTCCGAATTCATCCCTTAAAAGAATAAAAATGTAAAAAAATAAGTATAAATGTTTGCATTGGAGAAAATATTTGTTATCAGATTTTCTTAAAACTAAACATAAATATTCTGAAACACGTACTTCAGCATTTTTCCTAACTCATCCCCTAAAAAAAGCAAAATATTAAAAAAGAGGTTTTTTTTCCATACCTTTGCATTGGAAAAAATATTTTCGTATTGGATTTTCTTAAAACTAAACATTTCAAATACAAATTATGAAACATGTATTTCAGCATTTTCCATAATTCATCTCCTAAAAGGTTAAGAACGGGTTATGAAACTTGCATTTAGGAAAATCTAATTTATATATTGATAATAAAAAGTAATAAGCTAATAATAAGTACTGAAACACAAAAAATAAAACACGTTTGTCAGCTTTTTTTCGAATTCAACCCCCTAAGAGGTGAAAAGGAGAAATAAAAGTTTGAAATGAAAAAAAAAAACATATTTTTTACGAGTTTGTGGGCATTCTATTGTTAACTAGTTCTAGGAAAATATTTATAGTAGTTGTTGTATTTTGTTTTAATTATTGTTATTGTTTGTTTTTGTAGTGTTCCTAATTTTTATTTGTCTTATTTATTTGTTTTCAAAATTTTAATATCGCGCCTCGGCGATGATAAACTTAAAAGTTAAAAAGTTTAACCGAAAAAAAATCGAATTCAACATATTTCAAATCAATTAAACATAGCATATTCCGGATATGATTTTGGTTTTATATTCACTGTAAAATAATCACGAGTTTGGTGAATTAGATGACCATGCAACACACGACCAATATGTTGCGTTCGATACATGTGTGTAAATTGTAAACATGGTCAATTTATTATCTGCGGCCAATATAGGTCGCTGGCTACTTTGAATACAATATTTAAAGTATTGTGTTGGTTTTATTAATATATTTTTGTTTATAAATTATTACATAACGAAAACTGTTTAAGTTTCGCGGGCAAAGCCGCGACGTATACATGTATATATATATATATATATATATATATATATATATATATATATATATATATATACACATACACATACATACATTTTCTGAGTTTTATTTTTGACTACTCAGTGAATAATCCTTGAATGTTTGTTTCTAGATTTTAGTAATGAATGAATGAATGAATGAATGACTTCTAAAGATATCACTGCACTGAGATCTTTGTATATCTAGTGTGCCAACTTTCTGTATTCCTGAATTCCTCAGTTAGAGCGTCTTCTCCAACCCTAGTCTCTTTATGAAGTCTAGGATGTGGAGAGGCTTCAAGGTGGGTCACTCATTCCTAATAGATGACTTCTTAATTTGTTATTGAACTGTTTGCTCTGCTAATTCCCTTTCAATTTTTCCTTCCCTTACTCTTGACCCTTATCACGCAGGTTGTGCCCCATTTGGTCAGCTTTTTGTTGTGCTGTGAATTTCCGCTAATTCTGTTTACATTCTTACTCATGTTGTTCCCATGAGTAGCTAGGGAAATAACGTCAGCCCATACAAAACCCCGCATGAGTAAGGCTAATATACTGGGAGGTCGCCATGTATCCCAGGGCTCCGTTTGATACACCATAAGGCTCGTGTCATTTATTCCATCAACCTGGGATGATGCCAAGATATGTCAAGTACTGCGTGTGTGTGGGTTTGTGCGTGCGTAAGTGCGCGCGTGTGTGTGTTTTGAGTAGATTAGTAAGAGTAGTATGAGTTAGTGGTACGGTGGGATCGCTAGCCTCTGCCGTAAGGTTTTAGTGATAGGCATATGTTAGCTCACGTTCCCTTAAGCTATTGAAGCGACCGTCGTGGTAAAGCTTCAGGTCTGGGACTTTGAAATTAGCGCCGATTATGACCTGTAGGATCACTTTTTGAGGGTCCGTTAAAAATCGATTTTGTTAATAGCTTAAATAAGTTCAGTAACCTGCAAAATTCGTTCAACTGTTTCGAAATTGCGGTCATTTCAAATCTTTAAAGACTGTTAACATCATAGGCTTAAATATCTGATTTCACTGACGCAAACAGCGTTGAAAACCTCATGATTTAGCATTTTGAATGTTCAAAACCTGTTGAAATTGTGAAATCTATTTGACGGCGGTCAGGTTTCATTTTCGTATTTTTCAATTAAAATAAATGCTGTGTTATGATGAGTGAATCGTAATTTTAAAAAGAGGGCAATAATAAAAATTGACTTTTGGTAATTCGTTTCCATCGCGTAAGCGAGACAGCTGCGTTCTGCGGTTATAATAAAATACGCAGTTATGATTATTAATAACTAATTGATATTCGCAAAGAATAAAAACTGTCAAAATGCGAAGGAAAGCCTCTCGTTGTGTGAAATAAGAGGGAAGTGAGATAGCGTGATGATTCGGCCATTTATCATCTCAGAGTGCCCATATCGAAGAATTCAAATTGACCCCGTCAGCTGTACAAAAGCACCGCATGCCATTAATCTCATATAAACGTTTTAACCTAACCTTATTCATAACAGCCGGTTTTGTGTAACATCGCAATTTTTATTTTTCTCGCGAACAATAAACACCTGACAGTTTTTAAACAGCTGTTTCTCGGCTGCTATTTAGGGCATTGTTTTCCAACGTGAGGCTTATAACTACACAGGAGGCAATTCGAAAATTTTAAATAATTACAAACTAAAATTTTTAAAACTTGTATTGGCTACAAAAATGTGAATTTACTGGTGCCGCTGTATTGTCGATCATATGAGAATTTTATCAGCTGATTTAAAAGAAAGATTTTATGATTTGAAAAAAATTGATTTTTTAACTCAGATGATGCAGCTAGTGGTTTTGTCAAAATATGCAGTACAAAAAAATCGCACAAGTGCAAAATGTGGAGTTAATTAGATCTTTATTTAACTTAAAAGTGCGATGGATGGCTTTGTGAGAAAACAGAAATCAAATATCGTAATGCAACCAAACGTGCGAGAGAACTATTGTTACCTATTCTATTTAGTGCCATAAATACTTTTCTGCTAAAAAAATGTAATCGGGTGGTTATAGTAAGTCTTCAAAAGTGAAGACTAAAGTTAACTACCGTAAATTGGAACATGACATAAAATTGCTTTGCAGCAAACATCAATGCTCAAAGGCTTTAATAAATTTAAATAATAAATAATTAATATTATTAAAAATATTATAGAAAGTCTTTCATTGAAGTTATTTTGTACTTGAAATTTCAAAACAATCGGTCAATACGTTTGGCCAAAACTACGTACACTCGTCATCGTTCAACCAGAGGTCGCCATCTTGAAACGGAAATTAAAGGGAAAACACCGAAATTCAAAACAAACGGTCAATGCTTTTGGCTAAAACTACGTACACGTGTCATCGTTCAACCAGAGGCCGCCATCTTCAAACGGAAGTGAAAAGGAAAAAATCTTACATATACATCGTTTGAGCTTTATACCGAGGTACCTTCGTACAAAAATTTAAAATAATTTGTCAATGCTTTTGGCCAAAATTGAATAAAACAATCTAAATACCGAACGGTCTAGTTGAAATGAAAACAAGGCCGAGTAACAAACAATCTAAATACCAAACGGTCAAGTTGAAATGGAGACAAGGCCGAGTAACAAACAATCTAAATACCAAACGGTCAAGTTGAAATGGAGACAAGGCCGAGTAACAAACAATCTAAATACCAAACGGTCAAGTTGAAATGGAGACAAGGCCGAGTAACAAACAATCCAAATACCGAACGGTCAAGTTGAAATGGAGGCAAGGCCGAGTAACAAACAATCCAAATACCTAACGGTCAAGTTGAAATGGAGACAAGGCAGAGTAACAAACAATCTAAATACTGAACGGTCGAGTTGAAATGGAGACAAAGTCACGTAAGAAACAATCTAAATACCAAACGGTCAAGTTGAAATGGAGACAAGGCCGAGTAACAAACAATCTAAATACCAAACGGTCAAGTTGAAATGGAGACAAAGCCGAGTAACAAACAATCTAAATACCAAACGGTCAAGTTGAAATGGAAACAAGGCTGAGTAAAAAACAATCTAAATAGCGAACGGTCAAGTTGAAATGGAGACAAAGTCGCGTAACAAACAATCTAAATACCGAACGGTCAAGTTTAAATGGAGACAAGGTAGAGTAATTGACAATCTAAATAAAGAACGGTCAATTTGAAATGGAGACAAGGCAGAGTAACAAACAATCTAAATACCGAACGGTCAAGTTGGAACAGAAACAATGCCCCCAATGTGTGCTTTAAAAGCATTGTTTATAAATTTTATTTTCGCTATTACTATATAAAGAGAAAGCATAAATGTTTGGCTTTTGAAACTGTCGCATAACAAAGATAAAATCATTTTATGGATAGATTGTACGTAAAATGTTTAAAATAAAATTCGATAACTGCCGAAAGTTTCAACCCATTTATTTTACACTTGTTTGTTGTCGTCTTGAATTTAAAGTTAAATGTAACTGGATAAAATGTAAAACAGGGTTAACAAACGAGCCGACAAAATTAAATAAAATTAAAATCTTTTAAAGTTGAACCGTCTAAACTTTCAAAGTTTTATACGCTATCGTATAGAATGCATGGAGAACTGGTAAATACTTGTAAGTTCAACACTTCCGTTAAACCTGGAATTTTTTAGAACACGTTTTGATTCTTGATTTTTTAAGGTTTTGTTTGGACGTCGGTTGCGTCGAAACGGTAAATCGATGTTTTGTTACGAAAACCGTAGTAAAAACTTGCCGTTTTTAAAAGTCTCGCGGATTTTCCCACAATTATTTTTTGAATTACGTTTTCATAATTCGGATTTCACTGTTTTCTCACACGAATTTCAAACGCCTGCGTGCGCGTGTGTGCGTGTTTGCGCTCTAACGTTCGCTATTTTGATCCGATTCGATTCGTATTTGGCACAAAATTCGATTTCTATGGTAGTTTTGACACCTTCGTTATTCAGGTGTCATGTGTAAACTGTTTAACAGTTTCAAAATGGAGGTAATCTTGATTCTTAAAAAAATTTACCTTAGCATATACTTTTTTTTTAACCTGATTTTCACATCGTAATAAGAGTTAAAATCTGCATAAATTAACATTTAAAGTTTTCAAAACCAATTGCAATTACGGAATATGACGGCGGTTCATGCAATTACGGAATAAAACGGCGGTTTTTAATTCCAGTGCAATGTTAGGTTCATAATGGTAATGATATAGGTAGATTCAATGCTGATTACCCCGCACCTCGCGGTACCCGAGTCTAACACACACTTACACTTACAACACTACACTTACGACTTTAACACTTTACACTCACACTTACATTTAGGGAGGCGATAATAGCCTCAATGTGCTTTTCGCCTTAAAATAACAAAAAAACTCAATGCTGATTATTAGGGTGAATCACATTTTTAAATTATCGTAAGACAAACAAATGTAACGGTAGAAACTCGTTTCAATCACGTCAACGTGACAGGTGCGCAGCGAGATTTGAGTTGTAT